>JAVKPL010008529.1:0-331744 GCA_032173675.1 Gastrolobium villosum | reverse complement strand
GCTGCTTAGACTTCGTGGGTCAAGAAGTCCTCCGTGGAATATGGTTGAACGGTCTGACGAGCTGCATCCGCGAGGAACTTCTTCTACAACCTCGGGATTCTCTGCCGTTGATGATGAAGAAGGCGCAGAGAATTGAGAGGAGAAACTGGGCTTGGATGGCAGGGGATGGGAGTGGGCCAGGAAGAGCTTTTGGGCCTTCCAAATCAGGTCACGCAGCCCACACAGCCCCAAACCGGTCGGTTACGGGTCATAACAGCATTGGGCCAACGGGTCAAAACCCGGGTTCGGCAGATAACCCGCGTTTTGGGTCCCAAGTCTATCCAAACACGTCGAACCCTAATTTCCGATATTTCCTCTTCTCCAGCGAGCCACCCCCTTCAACGGAACGCGACCGTCGAAGGCCAGTCTAGCAACTCAAATCGCACCAATAATCGAAGGTTGTCGCAAGCGGATCTGCAAGACAGATCTAGGAAGGGATTATGCTTCCACTGTTCCGAGCGGTGGAATCCAGGTCACCGCTGTAAGTCCCGGCAGCTGAATCTCTTGGTGGTGGTCGAAGATGACGAAGGCGAGGAGGTTCCGGTCGTAGATGAAGAGAACGAAGACGGAGGAGAGCAGGAGGTAACCCTTCAGTTGTCCTCTCACAGCTTGTTAGGGTTGACCTCGAGCAAGTCCATGCGTCTTTGGGGAACGATTGGAGACACTCAGGTGATGGTTTTAATTGATAGTGGGGCTACGCATAATTTCGTCAAAGAGGAGACAGCCAGAGAACTCCTCCTGGCGGTAGATACCACTCCGGGTTACAAAGTAGAGATTGGAAACGGAGATCGAGTGGCCTGTAGTGGGGTATGTAGAGGAGTGAAGTTGAGGTTTCAAGGCATCGAAGTGACTCAGGATTTATTCGTCTTCGCTCTCGGAGGTGCCGAGTTGGTTTTGGGGGGTGGAATGGTTACAAGAGTTGGGCACGGTTAAGGCAAATTTCCGTGAACTCACTCTCAGTTTCAAGCAACAAGGACGACGGGTGATGATCAGGGCTGAACCGGAGTTATCAGTGGTGGAGGCTTCACTTAAAACGGTAATGAAAGCTATTAATAATGATGATCTTGGGTTCATTCTTCATCCTAATTGGGTCTTTTTCTGTTCCCATGGCTCAAAGTGGATGGGACGAGCTGGAGGTTCTGTTGAGGGAATACGAAGACGTCTTCGCTGTTCCTTCGGGTCTCCCACCTGTACGAAACAGAGACCACGCGATCATTCTGAAGCCAGGAAGTGAGATCCCAAATATCCGTCCTTACAGGTACCCATTCTATCAAAAAGATGAGATTGAAAAAAATGTTAATGAAATGTTAAGTTCTGGCATGATCCGACCCAGTGTAAGTCCTTACTCCAGCCCTGCTATTTTGGTGAAAAAGAAGGATAATAGTTGGAGGGTTTGTGTCGATTATAGGAAGTTAAATAAAATGACTGTTCCTGACAAATTTCCTATGCCAGTAATTGATGAACTGATTGATGAGATTGGGGCTGCTAGCTTATTTTCTAAGTTAGACTTGAAGTCTGGATTCAATCAAATTCGGATGCGCGAGGAGGATATTGAGAAAACAGCGTTCAGAACTCATCAAGGCCATTACGAGTACCTCGTCATGCCTTTTGGGTTAACAAATGCCCCGTCCACATTCCAATCTTTGATGAATGAAGTCCTGCAACCGTTTCTTCGTAAATTTGCGTTGGTATTCTTCGATGACATTCTGATTTATAGCTCTTCTAAGGTGGTTCATGTCCAACATCTGCGCACTGTTCTAGAAGTGTTGCGTAGAGAACAACTGTTTGCTAACCGTAAGAAATGTACGTTTGGGCAACCACGGGTGGAATATTTGGGTCACATCATCAGTTCCGAAGGTGTGGCAGCAGATCCGGCTAAAACGAAGGCTATGCAAGATTGGCCAACTCCAACTACTATCAAAGGGCTGCGGGGTTTTCTGGGCCTAACCGGGTATTATAGGAAATTCGTTAAAGGATATGGGATGCTGGCCAAGCCACTGACCGACCTTTTAAAGAAGGATGCTTTCTGTTGGAACGCAAATGCTCAAGTGGCTTTTGACCAATTAAAAAGTATCATGTGTAAGTTACCTACTCTAGCTTTACCTGATTTTTCTAAACAATTTACTGTGGTAACAGATGCTTCTGGCACGGGTATTGGGGCTGCTCTTATGCAAGAAGGGAGGCCTCTAGCTTTTATTAGCCAAGGTTTCTCCAAAATGGCACAAGGGAAATCGGTCTACGAAAAAGAACTTATGGCGCTCGTGTTTGCCGTGCAAAAGTGGCGACATTACCTTCTAGGACGGCACTTTGTGATAAAAACAGATCAGAAAAGCCTCAAGTTCCTCATGGATCAACGTGTGTTGGGTGAAGATCAACAAAAATGGACCTCCAAGCTCTTGGGCTTCGATTTCGAGGTCCAATATCATCCAGGGAAAGAGAATGTTGTGGCCGACGCCCTTTCACGTAGGGGACAGTTTCATTCCTTATCAATTGTTGGTTTACCTCTTCTGGAAAATATTGAAATGGAACAAGGGACAGATGCTAAACTCAGAAAAGTCATGTTAGAATTAATGGAAAACTCTTCCTCTCATTCCGGTTTCCTGATTTCTAATGGGAAATTGACTTATCATGGCAAGCTTGTCCTTCCACGGGGTTCGAAGTACATACCGGTGCTGCTTAAGGAATTTCATGATACCCCAACAGGGGGTCACTCGGGATTCTTTCGCACTTTTAAACGAATCTCGAACTTGGTTTATTGGGAAGGCATGAGGCGGGATATACAGCGTTATGTGGCTGGTTGTGCCATCTGTCAGCAATGTAAAGCTTCTAATTTGACACCAGCGGGTCTATTACAGCCTCTTCCAATTCCAACACAGGTTTGGTCCGATATCTCTCTTGATTTTGTAGGAGGATTGCCTAAGGCTTTTGGGGTGGATACGGTTTTGGTGGTAGTGGACCGCCTTACAAAATATAGCCATTTTATCCCTTTACATCATCCTTATAGTGCACAGGATGTGGCTACGATTTTTATCCAAAATATTGTCAAATTACATGGTTTCCCTTTGACCATGGTATCGGATCGGGATCGTGTATTCCTTAGCAATTTTTGGTCGGAATTGTTTAAACAGGCTGGTACATCCTTAAAATATAGCTCGGCTTACCACCCCCAGTCCAATGGCCAAACGGAAATAGTGAACAAATGTTTAGAGACCTATCTCAGATGTTTTTGTCTCTCACGGCCTAGGCAGTGGCCTAAGTGGCTTCATTGGGCTGAGTATTGGTATAATACCACCTACAAGTCTTCCACTGGGGTATCTCCCTTTAAGGCTTTGTACGGCTGCGAACCTCCTTCTTTATTCCGTGTTGGGCATTCGGCCACAGTTGTGGAGGTGGACCAAATGTTACAGGATAGAGATGCCATATTGGAAGAATTAAGGCAACAATTAACCAAGGCCCAAAATCGTATGAAAGTTCAAGCGGATAAACAGAGGAGGGATGTCCAATTAGAAGTTGATGATATGGTGTATCTCAAGCTCCAGCCCTATCGTCTTAAATCTTTGGCTCGGCGGGTGAATGAAAAACTTAGTCCCCGTTTTTATGGGCCTTACCGGATACTTGCAAAAATTGGTGCAGCAGCTTACCGTCTCGCATTACCTCCTAGTTGCCTTATTCATCCAGTTTTTCATGTTTCTTTACTAAAGAAAGCTTTGTCTCCTGTTGAGCTGGCAAAAACTCAGCCTCTTCCTCACATTTTAAATGATGATTTGGAGTTAAATGTTGAACCAGCAGAAGTGCTGCAGTGGCGTCGGACAGCAGGGGGGTCTGTTGATGTCTTGATCCATTGGAAGGACCTTCCATCTTTTGAGGATTCTTGGGAGGACTCTTACATGCTCAACAATCAATTTCCTTGGTTTAACCTTGGGGACAAGGTTGGTTTGTTGGGGGGGAGTATTGATACAACTCCTCCAAAACTAAAGACTTACCATAGGCAACGTTATAGAGAACCACACCCTTTCAACTTGGCAAGGAATGCACCACCTGAGGGTATTAGTGTAATTAATGGCATGGGTGTAACAAACTTGCACAAAGGGAATGATTCAGCAGCAACGGTTAGTGCCTAACCATGCCTTGCATGTTTGCTGTTATAAAAGGGAAAGGGAACGCTGCTAGGGGCATCTTTTTTGGCAAATGGAACTTGGACCTTTGGGAGAGATCAGGGGCTCTCCAACTCCTCTGAATCTATCTTACTTGTCTTTAATTCCTTTGTAATTCTGTTGATAGATTGTAATTAGGAATTATCACAGACCTTACTGTTGATGTTGAAGTGTATTTGTGATTGTTACTGGTGATAGAGAAAATATCAATATACAAATTGTTCCTCTGTTCCATATCTATTCCTTGAAATCTGAGTTTAGATTGTTACAGAATGCATGTCCTTTGCCTTCACAACTCTGCCATCCACAACTTCCACGATTCAGTAGTACTATGATACCAAATGATGCCAAAAGCACATAGAAAAAGTGGTTAAATAGGAAGTTGATATTTGATAAAAGAGAAACTTTTGTTATCAATTATAATTATCAAAATATCAACTCCTACACTAAGGTCTTAAGCACCTTTTTATAGGCCAATAATAAAAACCATAAAAAAAACCACTCCCTGTTAAACCCGACTAGCGAGTGTGGGGTGGAGGAAATCCTTGTACGCAGCCTTACCTTTGCATAATTGCAAAGAGGCTGTTTCCTGGATTCGAACCCATGCCTTTGCATAATAGATCAACATCAACACCACCTTTATCCCAAATTAATTGGGCTCAGTGGTAGATGAACCCAAATGATGAAAGATACAAAAAGGTTGGGGAAAAAAAAGTTAAAATAAAATAAATAAAATAGTAATAATATATATATATATATATATATATATATATATATATAAAAAGTAAAAAAGAAGAGGGGGAAATAAAATGGAAAATGACTAAAAAGGGACCATCTAGAACATAGGAATAACAACAGGTCTAACCCTCCACCATGCTTATAGCTTTTCTCCATTCCGTTCTAAGGCATACCGTCCGCCAATCTATATCCCACTCCATTAAATCTTGTTTTACTACCTTCCCCGAAGTAAGTTTCGGTCTACCTCTACCTCTTTTTGTGTTGAGCTCTTGGTAACACACTTCTATTCTTACGGGAGCATCCAGGGGCCTTCTCATTACGTGCCAAAACCACCTCAATCTATGTTCTCTCATCTTCTCAGCCACCGGTAGTACTCCTACCTTTCGTCGAATATCTTCATTTCTTATCTTATCCATCCTCGTATAACCATTCTTCCACCTTAACATCCTCATATCTGCTACTCACATTTTATGCTCATGTTGCCTATGTGCTGGCCATCATTCAGCTCCATATAGCATTGCAAGTCTTATTGTTGTTTTATAGAATTTTCCTTTTAACTTAAAGGGGATTTTGCGGTCACACAAAAACCCAGATGCACTGCGCCATTTCATCCACCCTGCTCTGATTCTATGGTTTACATCCTCATCAATCTCTCCACTTTTTTGCGAAATGGAGCTCAGGTATTTAAAGGCGTCTTTCTTCGGTACCTCTTGACCACTTAACTTAGATGCACGGGATCTTGGTCTACATCTCTTACCAGTGAAAACTCACACTTCAGATACTCAGTCTTGCATAATAAAACAATTCAAAATTTACAATCCTAAGAATAAGTCTAATGCAATTACTTTCTAAAATTAAATAAATACAATTAAATCATTTAAAACACATTCCAAATCTTAGATCTCAAATCACTCCAAATTTCTTGCTTTCCCATTTTTGCTAAAAAAAGTTGGTAAAAAAATCACAATCGTATCTGTTACTTCATCTGGACTTGAATTTGGTCGTAATTCGTTATATTTTAGATTGCTGCTTCTTTGGGCATGTGAGAAAAAGATTACTTGGGTCACTTGTAATGGATCAATTCTAAGTGCATTAATTATATTCCTTTCCAATTGTCTCTGTTTTACTCATTGCACTGCTTTAGCCATTCCTCACCGAATATAGTGAATATTTTGAAGGAAAAGGCATTGCAACATTTGGTTAAGAGATTCGTTTAACACTAATATCTATTGATGCACCGATGCAGGTTCTTACACTTCTGCAATTCGGAGGATATACACTTGTGAGGAACTCGACTGATCTCTATCGTAGTTTTGGGTTTGACACACAGCCAGTCCTCATTGGACTCATCATATTTCAGGTTCTTTTCAAAATTATTGTTTACTTGAAAAAAGGATAGTGCTATGCTTGATTTCTATTTGGCTGCCCATCTTTCAGAGGCATGAGTGGGATACAGACATTTAATGCTAAGATGATAGGCATGCTTTTTTGTTTGTTTGCTCTCTTTTTATACCAATTGAGATCAAAAGGCATTGGGGCTTTAGGTGCAATTATGCAAATATGCATGGTTATGTTTTTTATGCTTGCACACTGTGGCATGGTTTAGTCACTCCCACTTTGATGCTTGTAAGAACAAGAGGCTCTACTGTGGAAATACTTGTCACATGCATATTTAAAAATTTTATCATCTTCCAAGCAAGAGCAGTATTGGTGCACTGTACAACATGTGAGACATCTCTTTCAGGATTGTTCTTGGGGAACCATGTTTGACTATTGACTTTTAAACTCAACCACCTTTACGGCTTTACCTTTGTGGTCAACCCCTTCTACCAGCCAAAACTAAGGCATCTCTTTCTTCTTTACATATTCCTAGTTGTGATATTCATGCTATTAGTGTGAACTTAAAAACTAGTGTTGTGAAGCCACTAGGCAAGGTTTTGGGTAGTTTGCGGGAGCATTTAGGTTTGAATCTCCATGCCATTATTCATTAGCTAGTGTTCTGTAAGATTTTATTTGGAAATTACTTGACATTATTTTACCTGGTTTTATTTTCAGCATACTGTAACCCCCCTCCATCACCTTGTTAGCTTTGGTCTAAATCTTGTGAGCCGATCATTTGAATTCCAGGTTACTTTCCTTTGCTTATTTGGCTGTTTGAAAATAGCAGTGTATTTAAATGTTATTCTGTCCAACATAATACCTTGTCATTTTCAATCAAACCAAGCATAGCCTTGGCCCTTGGTCTCTCTCTCTCTCTCTCTGTCTTCTCTCTCTCTCTGCCTAATGTGTATCATCCAATGCAGGCTGATGATTTCGCCAAGAAGCTTGGATACGCTTCTGCACTCCGGGCTGGGCTTGTGAAACTACAGGTGAGATTTTAATATCTATGCTTATATATGTACACGTTTGATGCTCTAGTTTTATCCAACTGTATTAGTGGTGCATTTTATTCATCGTGCTTTATTGATTTATTTATATTTTATTCTTTTCACGTCATCATGTGGTATTTAAGTAGAAAATGGTATTTGTTCCTAGTGGCACGAAGTAAAATGTTTTGTGCTGCATTCTAATTATTTTCTGGTCTGTCCTTCAGGAGGAGAATCTGTCAGCTATGAATACAGATCCTTGGTACTCTGCTTATCACTATTCCCATCCTCCCCTTGTTGAAAGATTGGCTGTACTTGACAAATCTGATAAGAAGGCAGACTAGGGCTAGGAACCTATACATGAAGAGCAGCAAAAATTCATCGTATTGTAACTTTCAATGATTGAGTGCTGCAATTTCTGAAATATTACTTTATCTTATCTTATTTATTATAACAGGGAAAAGTACTTTTGTAGTTTGGGTTTCAGTGACTATGCCTCGATGCAGGCTGCAAGTTAACACCAAATAGCGTAGATGAAATTGAACGAGTGAAAGGAAATTGGGACAAAATAGGACGTAGCTATATGTATCGCTAGGTGCCTTTTTTCCAAAGTTACGAGCGGCCACTGAATGGCGTTTTTTGGCCATAACTATCTAGTGATGTCTTTGTTCTTTACCAATTTTTTTTGTTACATATGCTAATCGTTCTTTTATCCTACTTGTACTTTTGCCAGCATCGTTGTTGTAGAGTTATGATTTTGGCATTTTGGTCACATGTTAATATGTGTAAAGCTTAAAATTAAAGTGAAATTTTTTTTTTATTTATTTATGGGATAGGATATTTTACTTAATTTTTTTTATGTCTATTTTATCTACTCATTTCAATTAACCTTGAGTTTTTTTTTTCTTTTTTCTTTTGTTGAGGTTCTGATTTAACGGTATTAGAGATATATAGGTAAAATAAACATGAAAAAAGATAAATATAATATCATATTCTTTTATGGGATTTATTAATCTTTTATGATAAGAGATGGTTTATTTCATGCTATAGAAATAAATCATGTGGATTCTATCATTTTCTTAAAAAAAAAAAAAAAAAAAAAGAAATGATACAACTTTTCATGTTTCACCGACATAAGAGAATTTTTTTTCAGCAAGATAATTTAAACATTTTTTTATTTATGGATTTTATAATTTTCATTTAACATGAGAATTAAAATTTTCCCACGCATCCTTCGTGCTGATATGAGTCTTATACATAACTTTTTCTAATGTATGACTCTCACATATTTTTTATCTCTATAACATAAGAATTTCCTTCTCATACAACATGAGAATTATAAAGCCCTTTATTTATTACCTAGAAAATTGTTCGCTGACTTCTAATGAGTACTTTCTCTTTTTGGGCTATTAGTCTTTGCATGGAATATTGGGACTATCTTTTTTTTTAAGACAATTATCGCATGAACTATTTTAAATAATATCCGGTAGATGCCTCGGTATGATTTCTTCAAGATCAGTGTGGATGGAAACTGTTTTGGCTATTTACTAGTTAATTTTGAGATGGTTTTTTAACGGACCGCTTAATCAATTGGGTTTTGGGGTGTCCGCACATTGGGACTCTAAACGAATATGAAAATAAGGTAACAAAGTGTTACACGTTGATATGAATCTCTATTTCATTATAATAACTCAGGAGATATTTTAACAAAGTTTGATCTTTGATGTTTTGGGGGTCTCGTTTGTTATTATTTCATCGGATTTTAATTCATTAAAGCTAAACTTAAGGTAATAATGAAATATATTCTCCGGCATCCTTTGGTGCCCGTACTATCCATTTTGGTTGCCACTTGCATGGGTGTAAATAGAGTAAGTTAGGTTAGGTTTTGATTTAAATATTTTAGATCTGTGTAAAATATCTTAGGTCTGAATTGATTTGTTAGTCTTTTATAGCCCTCATTTATAAGTTTGGCTTGACCTATATTTAAAAAATAAAAATCTTAACCTAGGCCTTTTAGCCTGTTTTCGCATATTAAACATTCAATAATTAAAAAAATAATTAAAATAATATTACTTCATTATTAACATAATAATTCTATTTTTTTATTTAAAATTAATAATATAATATAAACCGGCCTATAAATAGGCCGACTTATAGACTTATATGCCTGACATGTAAAATAAAAAACATATGGCCTCCTTTTTAAATAGATTTTTTTAAAAGCTTAGATCTACTTTATTTTATTACATATAATCCATCAAACCTGACTTGATATAGGCTAGGCTATGACATCCCTAACCTCTTGCTAGCAAAGGGATCATAGTGGATTTAATGCTACTAATACGTATACCTTACGCATGAAATTAAAATATATATATCTAGCTAGGGTGTGGATACTCTCATGTTTAAAAAGACATGATATGGTCATATAAGTAATCATAACCATACAAAGATGTACAAATAATGATAAAAGAGAAGAGAAAAAAATGTATTAAAATAGGTAGTTACTAAATCATAATTGCTCCTTTATATGTTTATGATTGTCCCCCGTGACCATGTCATGAGAGAATCCTATTCCATCTAGAATGGGAAGCAAAGAGACAAATCATTAGTCATACGGACGACTTAGTTGAATCATAAATACTCTTACATCTTTGCTTTATAATCTAAATTAAAATATCAAGAAGATTTAAAACCCCCAAAGAAACATTTGAAAAAGTTTTGCTCAGTTATATTGAAGGAGCTCAGCTAGTTTTGAACTCTATATTTGGGTGGTGTGTGGAATTTTTTTACACATTTTTTTTAGGCTTATGGATTTGCATTGGTGTCCTTTTCATCATCTTTGGATTTAGTCCTTTTGTCTAATTACAATTACAATTCTACCATTCATATAGTTATTTCAATTAGCATATATTTTTTTATTTGATAGATAAAAGTTTTCAAATTGTCAATACCCAGTCTTAGGGGTGGAAAATAGGCTGGGTTGGGCTAAGCTTGTAAAAAATAAAAGCACTATATGAATTATAAGGTGAACAAAAAACAATAAAAATATGCATATTGTTGAGATATATAGTCCCACATTGGTTGGGAAGTCCGGCCACCATCGGAGTTGCAACGCGCCCTCACGCGCCGTTCCTGTCCTCTGCGCGTGGGCTTCACGCACCACCTTTTACCGGCGCGTGAGGCATTTTCCGGCGGCTTTTTCCGACCGGTCATGGTATCAAAGCCTCGCCGTCCCCCACTTTCTCTTGTGGAATTTCTTAGCACAGGTAGGCTGGGCTTGTTGCATTATCCACTCTTCAAGCCCAATGGGCTCTTGTGTGAGAGAGCGTGTTGAGATATATAGTCCCACATTGGTTGGATGAATAACTAATGTGGAGTTTATAAGGTCTTGGGCACTCCCACCTTTTCAACTAGCTTTTAGGGTGGTGTTTCTCAAGGTTCTTTACACATATAATGAGAGATCAACACCAAATAATGTATGTGTGATGAAAATTCCTACCAAGGAAAATCTTCACATCCTCGTAAGTATATTCACTAAGAATGGTAGAGGCACTCAATAAACCACAATCTGTGGAGTTGTAGGCAATGTTGCACAGCTTCGTCACCGTCCGTTATTCTCTCGAGAGAGTTCAGATCATCAATCAAATAGCTCATCTTAGGAGAGTCTTTAGGATGTTAGTCCAATATAAAGGATAAAAGGAAGTATTGTCTTCAAAATCCAAATAAAATGGATGATGATCTCGCGCATGATAAAGTTTGAAGTAATCTATATTCCAGTTATGAATTCTCTTGCATATGCTTCGCAAAATTTATAAGTGGGATATTTTCTAAACGACATCTAGCTCTTGCGGGATCTGTAAACTTTGAACAGACGCAAGAAAGAACATGGCGACGCCGACATGAAGAGATTGTATGCCCCGTATAACATCTCGTGCGACATGAAAAGATTGTATGCCTCGTATAACATCTCGTACACACGAATCGCCCCCAGGCATTTGGGTGCATGATATGAACAAAGAAAAGAAAAGAAAAAACAAATAGCATTAAAAATGCCTCTCTTCAAGGGTAGGCTGCTCCTTCAACCAAAGGTTGCTAATAAACGTTTCAATGCCATTTCAAAAAATGGAACCAACGTTTTATACAAAACCAACAACACCCCCTAACAGAAAAGCAAAACTTACACTAAAATGCTTAGAAAGACATGCCTCATAGCACTACCCTTAACAGATTTTTCCACACGTACTAACTCTCCACTAACACCCTTCCTACCTATTTCATCCTTCAGCTATTTAGTTAACACAAAATCTGTCATCCACTTGGCTGAACCTTGTTCCTTTTGAGCCTTTTAACCTTTTGAGCTTCATCTGCTGTTACTTCTTGGGCTTCATCAACCTGTTGTTGCCCCACGAAGTCTTGTTGCCTATCAGTGCAATTGCGAGGAGGCAACATGAATATGGTTCAAGAGGTTTATGACAAAATTTGAAAAGGGCAGACGAACACCTAATTAAGGTGAGAAAGACATAATTGTACATTATCAAAAAGTGTTTTGATTGTTCATCAATGCGAGATGAGCACACACGTTCATCGAAGCGTCCTGTCGCAATATTTGTGATCGCTTCATCATATAATTCTATTGCAAATTTGTGACAAGATCGTTTGAAATGTCATCACAACTTTGACAATCCAGCTGCGACGGAAATGAATGATTTTGCGACGGTTTGATTCTGTAGCTTAAATTAACCTCAACAGCACCCATAAATCTTTTTTGCCATTAAATAAAATGCAATTAAAATTAAAAAGTTTTCCATATAACATTTTAAACAGTTACGTGACATAAAATATTTTAAATTTTATTTATATAAAATTCATCTGTTAGAACATGTTTTGCATTTCTTTTCCGTAAATAGTGTTCGTTGCAAGATTAATGCGGACGGAAACTCTTTTCGCAACTCACTAGTTAATTTTGAAAAGGTTATTCGTTAATTGATACAGACAGCTTAATAAATTGGGTTTAGGGGTTTCCGGATTTGGGAATCTAAACTAATATGAAAATAAGGTTAAAAAGTCGTGTAAACTTTGATATTATCCACTATGGCATATCATAATTTAATAAATATTTTTTGAACAAAATTTGATCTTTGATCTTCTGGGTGGCTCGTTTCTCACTAATTTCGTCCAATTTTTATTGATTAAAGCTAAATTTTAAGCTAATAATGGAAATATATATTCTCACGCATCCTTGCACCGGTATCGTTCTGGGATCACAGTGGCATCATATATATTTGATATATAATTCAAGACGTTGATTAGTTGAAACATCGTTTTTGGATGCATTTGTAGTTATTAATTATTGGATTTGCTTTTTCTGCAGTTATCTGCGGTAAGTCTAATACGACATCGTTTTGGGACGGAAATCATGATATTTTTTTAATTTTAATTTATTTTAGGATTATAATAGTCTTTATATTTATAAATTTTTAAGATTTCAATACCAAAACGACGTCGTTTTGGAAATAAATGTAGATAACTTATTTGCATTAACTGCAAAAACATTTTTCCCTTAATTATTTCCATAAACTTGCATCCTTATTTTGTACTACATTATTTAAGGAGATAATTTATGGGAATTAAGTTTTCTTCTAACATTTCATATAACAATTTGGCACAGCAAGTTTCAAACATTTGGAAGGATAATTCTCATACGCTAATGTAGTGATTAACAGATTAATTGTTTGGAATTCATTAAAGTTCAATTAATATATTTTTTATATTTTTCTTTTTATCTTCAAAAAATGCTTTATTTTAAGATAAGTATTACATTCTTATTTAAAAAAAATAAGTATTATAAAGCAAAATAAAATTGAAATAACATATTACAAAGCGGACTAAATTAGAACAAATGCTTTTAACAAATTCTAAATTTAATCAATGTAATAAAAGACTTGAAATTGAATAAATGACTGGAAAGTGGGAGTTTATTAATTTTCCTTAATCAAAGAATAAAAAATAATGAATTTTTTCACCAATGTTATTATCTGTATTAAATTAAATTAAATATTTTAAATTTAATTTAAATGGAAATAACAATAAAGAACAGCTATATTTGGGCTGTGCTACATCGCGAATGGATTTCGTGAACGAATAATGAGGTGGCATAAAATCACAGACTCCATCTTTAATTTTCAGTTTACAATTAAAAAAAATTGAATAGACAAAATTTAATAGATCAACATCTCGACAACTAAGCGCGCTCTTTCCTACGTAGCTTATCGCAAGGGAGATATTTTCTATCCTCCGGATCACCCAATGATTTGGTGCTCCCTTTTACATATTAATTTTTTTTTTCTTTTTTATCCCTGCTATTTTTTTCTTTAATTACAATTTTACGACCGGTCCTATATTAGTGTAATTGCAAAAAAAAATTCTAAACGGATCCTATCCCTAAATAGATAAACATCCTGACAACTAAGTGCGCTCTTTCCAACGTAGCTGATCCCAAGGGTTTGTTTGACTAAGAGTTCAAGTTCTGTCTCAAAGTAAATTTATGGAAAATCTTTAGAGGCAATAAACGTGTCTCCCTATTTAATTGGGAGATTAGTCTCATTATTCCTCGGGTAATGAAATTCGATGCACCAACTGTTTCAATAAGAAACTAGTCTATAGAGCCGTACCCTAAGAACAAGATGATCAGAGGATGTTGAACAAAGGATTATCTTCGGATTATACCAAACAAAAAATTAAGAAATTGGTCGCGTGACATTCAATATTTTCCTATTTGTGTTACTCTTCCTCTTATCCTATGTAAATATAGTGATTTCTACGCGTTACCGAAGCGCGGATTTAGGTTGGAAACTTAATTCTGACAAATTCCACAAGAAACACAACATAAATGTCACGCTTCATAGTCCGTAACCTAATTGCCATAAAGTATATACAATAGCTAAAACAAAATTAAACCAAAGTCATTTAGAGTCACACTCACAAATCTTTATTAACGACTTATATATATAGTAATTAAAGAGCAATGGAAACAAGAAAATTTAACCCTGGGCTTTTGGTTTTTGACTCTCTTTTTTCCTTATAAATTTTATTTTATTTTATTTTAAAATTTTATTTGTTTTAATTTTTGTTTACAAAGAGAAGATAAGATAAAAAATAAGAGGATTCAAATAATCAAATATACTAATTGATTTAGCATTGGTATATCAAAAAAAAAATCCCATGAAAAAAAATAGTTAAACAAATTCAAATTACTAAATGTCGTCAACCATGTAAAAGGAAGCCGCGTTGGGAAAAGGTTACCAAAATTAAAAAGAAATTACAGTCACCAATCACTTAATCTTTTAAAGAATTGAATTATATAAGCAGTATAAAAAACAGTTATTTATTTCACCTTAATATTTGAAGGCTTTTGTTAAAAAAATTATCTAGAGATTGTCAACAGCGTATAAGTAAAAAAATAAATTAATATCAACATTATTTTGACATTTCTCAAACAAATTTGGTCATGTACACTTACACACAAAAAGGAAAAAAAAAAAAAAACAAATAACAAAAAATTCTACCGATATTACACTTGAACGTGAGCTTGTTTCTTTTTTAGGTTGGTTTTCATTCACATTTAATCATCTACTCAGAAATGGTTGTCAGTTAATAACTAGTATACACCAGACTACCAGAGCCAGAGTGAATATGATGGAGCTGGTTCCTCACAAACACTTGAGTTTTTTATTGGTAAAGTGTGTCATTTTTAAGGATGTAAAGTTGTGTCATTTTAAGAGAGAGAAAGAGATAGATAAAGAAGGAGAGAGTTGATAAAAAAAAAAATAAAGGTGTGGGTCCCACATATTTATGAGAGTGAAAGGATATAAGTTGTGTCATTTAAAAGGATAAACATTTTTCCCATTTTTTATATATCTTCATCCAAAAGTTGTTGACTTTTATACTTGAGGATTTGACTTATCCAAAAAATAATAATTTTGATTTTTGAGAATTGCAACTCCAGCCTAAGCTCAAGTCCAAAATCAAATTAATCAGACTCGTTAAGAATTTGAACCCAGATTGATAAAAAAAAAAACCATATATGACTTCTTTAAGAATGCTTTAGATCGGAGAAAATAAAAAAATGGAGGAACTAGATGCAACATTAGCGGTGTAGGTCTTATGAGTTGAATTTATGAAAAATAAGAATACAAAAGACAAAATAAAGTGCAATTCATTAAAGGCATGATTGGTAGGACCTAACTAGGGTAGGTCTTTTTTTTTTTTTTTTTTGGGTAATTAACTATGGTAGGTCTTTTACTACTACAGTTAAGATTCCACCCAAATAATTTTGCAATTTAAAGTTTGGGATAGGATATTGTGACACCCAAATTATGTTATACCTATGTGACACCCAGTCAATTTCACCGTTAGATCGTTTATGTTGATCCAACGGTTATATTTATTTTCATCTTTGTATGGTCATGATTTCTCAAATTTAATATTTTATATTTATTTCTACCTTTGTATGGTTATGATTTCCCATATTTAATGCTTTCACTTTAAATTTGGGAAATCATGATGATACAAAGATAGAAATAAATATAACCGTTGGATCAACATAAGCGATCTAACGGTGAGATTGACTGAGTGTCACATGGATGTAACATAACTTGGGTGTCACGATATCCTATCCCTTAAAGTTTCAAGCCATTCACATTTTAGGACACAAAACAAGAGAGGTTTGGACTATACAGTACTTAAAAATTGGACTGCACGTGAAGGACACGATCAAAGTTTATCTGGTCCCGGACCAGAAATTATTTGGTGGGACTGTGGTGAGAGAAAGAAACAAAAGGTTGAGGAGAGAAAAAAAGAAAAAATAAATAAATTAATACAGGTGTAAATATTTTAGTGGAAGGACCATAATGATCCTGGACCACGTTAAAAAATTCCGAAGGACACATCTATTTGAGCCGTTGTTGCTTTGGATCATGACAAAGTACTTGGGAAGACTTTTTTACCTTTGGGCCAGATGCACTCATAGATCATTTTTCAATTAAAAATGTGTCCAATACAATTTTGGACAAGAAAATTAAAAAAAACAATAAAAAAAAAACAAGGGGATGAACTTGAAGAACAATTCCTTCATTGTCATACTCCTCTGCAATTAACCAAAACGGGATAGAATAAAAATAAGTGAGACTGTGACACTAACCACAAAAGGGTAAATAAAACAAATAAAATTAGGTGATCAACTGATTCAAGTAATACTATCACTGAACAAAATTTCCTTGTTCATTCTAATAATTTGACACAGTTTTTGGTTTTCTGATTTATAACATTATAAATACAACCTAAATCCTTGTTTGTCACTTCAACTCAGCAAAGATGAGCAAACGTGCACCCAAGAATATCCCCATGTTCCCGACAACTCTGAACCCAAGTTTGAGGATCTTGCAATTGAAGATTCTGAGCCCAAGTTAGTGGGGTTCTCAAAAGTAACTGCTTCTGCTATGGCTGTGGCCAAGACAAGGGAAGAGAATTTCCGTAGCTTTAACCAGTTCAGGTATGTCATAACTCTTAACTGTAACTGAAATTTTTATTTTTTTTATTATAAATAGGGAAATGGATCTCTGTTTAATTTAATATGATCATGTTATATGTGAGGATCTTAACCTTTAATAATTAAATCAACAGTGATAATTGTGTAACTTTCCATCTTTATATCTTTTCTCTCTCCTCCCTTATCATTATTAACCTATACCCATGTATGATTTTTTATCCAAATTGTTAACCCCTTCTATAAATCTTTTACACCAAAATTCAAATGATTATTTTGATTGGTACACATTTGTCAAAAATGCAACTTTGTCATATAGTATTGCTTTTTTAGGAGTATATACTATGATGCACGGATACGGACACGTGACACGGGACACGACACGACACGCCGACACGTTAATTCTAAAAAATGTCATATTTGGACACGTTGTGACACGTTTTGATATTAAATAAAATCTTTAATATATAGAATATAATTTATATTTAATACATATAAGAGTCCATGATAAGTCATATAACTAATCAAATATTTAAATTTCATAACATAAATAAAAATAAAAATAATTTTTTATACTTTGTTAATTTTTCATATCATATTTCATAACAGACAAAAAAATTTTTTTTTTGGTAAAATAACAGACAAAAATTAATTTATAATTTTTTTTATTTAGTTAATAAAATAAAATTAAGATTTAAAAAAAAAAACGTGTCCCAGCGTGTCCGAAACGTGTCCCAACGTGTCCGAACGTTGACCGCGTGTCAGAAAAGGTTGACTGCGTGTCCGAAAAACGTGTCGGAACGTGTCGGAGAGTTGACCGCGTGTCCCCAAATATTGACCACGTGTCGGACGCGTGTCCGAGCGTGTCGGAGCGTGTCCGTGTCGGACACGTGTCCGACACGTAAAATTTGAAAAAAATGGCGTGTCCGTGTCACTTAGAGTATATATAGCCTCTCTTTTTTATAAGCCAATTTATTCAACTTTACAAAATTTAAACTTATTGAATTTTTTTGAAAAATATCTTTATGTTAATTAACACATGAGATGATCCACTCGTTCACTATTTTGTGATTACCAAACTAATTTGGTTCAAACATTATCCACTTTAAGGGACAATTTTCTCACGAGTATTTTCGGGTTCCCATAGCTCGAGTTCTCATTAAAGAAACAAGTTTTTTACCATTTAAATTGTCTTTTTTATTTATTTATTTATTTTATTTTATTAACGTGAATGGATCTTATTATTGAGAAATTGTGTAATGAATGGGATTTAGGCTGTTGCTGCTGAAGGTGGTGCTACTAAGCCTAAAATCCCAGAATGTGGGGTAATCTTCAAAACCAGAAAGGGGAAGAGTGGGTTGTCCATGACAGCAAAGATAGGGGGTATGTGACCCTAAAAGAAAATGAGTGAAATATCCATCGCTCTTCACTCATTTTTTTTAGGATCAGATGCCCCTTAGACACAGCTCTCTAACTCTTTCCCTTTCTAGTTTTGAAAATTTCCGCTTAATAGCACCACCTTCAACAACAACAGCCTAAATCTCATTCATTACACAATTTCTCAATGATAAAATCAATTCACATTAAAAAATAAGAAAAAGACAATTCAAGAGGTAAAAAAACTTGATTCCCATAGAATTAGTGTACCAATCACAATTAATGTACCAATCACTTCGGAGAGCCATAACTTTTGATTCGGACATCAAGTTCGAGTTATAGGAACCGAAAAATAGTCTTAAGAAAATTGTCCCCTAAATAGGATAATATTTGAAGCGAATTAATCGGGTAATCACAAAACAGTGAATTTAAAAAAAATAAAATTCAATTACAGTTAAAGTTATGACATACCTCAACAGTTGCCTTAACAGTTAACGCCATGGAATCCTCTTCTCCTGTCTTGGCCACATCCATAGCAGAAGTAGTTACTTTCGAGAACCCCACCAACTTGGGCTCAGAATTTTCAATTGCATTTGTGCCAAACTCAGAGTGATCCTCGAACTTATAGTAATGTTCATTCGGGGGGTTCAGAACTCGGAAACAAGGGGATATTCTTCTGTGCACGTTTGCTCATCTTTGCTCAGTTGAAGGGACAAACAAGGATTTAGGTTGTCTTTATAACGTTATAGATCAGAAAACCAAAAACAGTATCGAATTATTACTGTGAACAAGGAAATTTTGTTCAGTAATAGTATTACTTGAGTCACTTGATCACCTATTAAACTTGGAAAGTTTTGATCTAACTACCTAATTTTATTTACCCTTTTATGGTTAGTGTCACAATCTCACTTATTTTTATTCTATCCCATTTTGGTTAATTGCAGAGGAGTATGGACAATGAAAGAGTTGTTCTTCAAGTTCATCAACTTGTGTCTTTCTATTTTTTTTGATTTTCTTGTCCAAAATTGTATTGGGCACATTTCTAATTGAAGAATGATCTATGATTGCATCAGGCCCAAATGGCCCAAAGGTAAAAAAGTCTTCCCGAGTACTTTGTCATGATCCAAAGCAACAACGGCTCAAATAGATGTGTCCTTCACATGCACTCCAATTTTAAAGTACTCCATAGTCCAAGCCTCTCTTGATTTGTGTCCTAAATTGTGAATGGCTTGAAACTTTGCGTAAAGTGTGTGTCATTTTAAAAAGGATGTAAAGTTGTGTCATTTTAAGGGAGAGAAAGAGATAGATAAAAAATGAGAGAGAGTTGACAAAAAAAATAAAGATGTAAGTCCCACCTCTTTGTAAGAGTGAAAGGATATATGTTGTGTCGTTTAAAACGATAAACACTTTTTTCCATTAAACTTTATAGCAAAATTATTTGGGTGGAATCTTAACTGTAGTAGTAAAAGACCTACCATAGTTTTACCAAAAAAAAAAAAAAAAAGACCTACCATAGTTAGGTCCTATCTATCACGCCTTTAATAAATTGCACTCTATTTTGCCTTTTGTATTCTTATTTTTCGTAAATTCAACTCATATGACCTACACCACTAATGTTGCATCTAGTTGCTCCATTTTTTTTTCTCTGTTGGCTATTGTTTTCTTCGATCCAAAGCATTCCTAAAGAAGTCATATATGTTTTTTTTTTTTTTTTATATCAATCTGGGTCCAAATTCTTAACGAGTCTGATTAATTTAATTTTGGATTTGAGCTCAGGTTGGTTTGCAACTCTCAAAAATCAAAATTATTATGCCTAAACTATAATATTTGTCTTTAGTGAACTACTTTCACCAAAAGAAGACTTTAGTGATCTACTTAATCAAACTATATGGATATATGCATTTTCAGTAGTTAAAGTTAATTAAAGAGTTATAGGACTCGTTTGGTGGACATGATAGGATATGATATGAGACTGATAAGGGTATGATATGATATGTGACTGATAAACCCATATCATGTCTTGTGTTTGATGAGCACCTGATTAGCAATATAATAAGATTATGTAGAAAGAGAAAAGAAAAAGAAAAAAGAAAATATATGTAACAAATATAAATATATTTAGTAGTGTGGGAATATATTGGGTAGCGTGAGGATATATTGGGTATCAAATATTAATATCCTATCATATTAAATCCTAACCCAGCTCCTCCCAAAGGATAAGAAATCATGTATTGGATAGGATAAAATGAGACAATAGGATAAACTAATCATATCCTATTGACCCACCAAACAAGAGATAAAAATAAGATATGATAAGTTATCCTATTTTATTTTCCTTATCAGGTGCTCCAAACAAGCCCTTAAGGGCTTGTTCGGATGAATTTCTCTCTCTCTAAAAGCTACTTTTTTTAATAGAAAAAGTACTTTTTAGAAAAATTCCGTTTGCATGTCTGCTTTTGAAAAAAAAAACATAAGTCATAAAAAGTCAAAAACTTATTTATTTTTTTTATAAGTTAAAAATTTTAGCTTATAAAAAAACAGAAATCAAAAATGATTTTTTTTTTACAATATTTTTTTTTTAAATCTAAATAACTTCAACTTTTATAAAAAATACTTCTAAAACAAATAAGACATAAAAAAACATTTTTCTGAAAGTGAATGCTTAGATCCTGCCACTGCCCACTGTCCAACTTATCAAAGTCATCAATTAAAGATAGAGGAAGTAATCAAAAAAAGTTAGACAAGAGTGCAAGACTTGGTAATCCTATTCTTTAGAAAAGACCAATTGTCACAAGGCAAATAATAGACAAAATGCCTTTTCCAATTTTCTTGGTCCATCATCATGCATGCCGTCTAAGTTTTAAAAGGCTCTCCACTTGTTGTGCTTTTTTTTATTACATTTTTGTAATTTGGTCATAACTCACTTGACTAAAGTACTATATTCATAGTGTTTATGTTTTCTGTATGAATTTTTTTTTTTTTTTTAATTTCAATGAAGAATACTACATTTCCCCTTCTTTGTTAAGATAGGAAATACACTATCTTAACCACTAAACCAAACAAAAAAAATTGTGTGGAGACAACCAACCTTATTTCTACACCTTCTTGATCTTTATGGATATCCTTAGCCCAAAAGTAAACCATTAAGTTCTTATTCTTA
The DNA here is from genome assembly GCA_032173675.1 of Gastrolobium villosum. Classification (NCBI taxonomy): domain Eukaryota; kingdom Viridiplantae; phylum Streptophyta; class Magnoliopsida; order Fabales; family Fabaceae; genus Gastrolobium; species Gastrolobium villosum. The sequence continues at coordinate 310,363 of JAVKPL010008529.1, read as the reverse complement.
ATGACAAAGTCATAATGTGGGTTCCATTTCAAATTCTCATCTAGTAGTTTTGCCACATTTAACAGCAATTATACATAGAATAATAGAAAAGCAGGATTAGGGTTTAATAATGTGGCATAATATTTGCTTTTACTTTTGGAGTCCGTTTGTATGATAGAATTGGAATTTGAAATTCTAATTGCAATTCTCATTTTTTTTAAAATTAAAATTCATTAAAAATCTTAATTTCAATTATTGGAATAAATAAGGGATTAAAATATAGAATTTAAATTAAAATCATATGGGTAACTAAGTCGTATGATCTTTGATGCTTAATTAATACGTTGAAACGACATATTACAAAGTAGAATAAATTAGAAGAAATGTTTCTAACAAATTATGAATTTCATCAATGTAATATAAGTCTGAAAATTGAATAAATAACTGGTAAGTCGAGGTTTCTTTTTTTTTTTTTTTTTTTTTTGGTAAAAGAGGTTTTCATTGGTCAATGCATAAAAGTAATGATATTTCATACGTATTATTATGTTTATAAATTAAATTAAATATTTTAAATCTAGTTTGAATTGTCAAAATAATAAAGAATAAAGAACAATTAAATAGTACAACGTATCAAAAAAAAGTTAATTAGTACAAAATAGTAATGATAATATTAGAGTTATGATTTCGTGAAACGAATAACGAGATTTCGCATTCAATTATGAACTCCGCCTTTAATTCTCAGTTTAAAAATAAAAATGAAATTTTAGAAAAGACAAAAAATGATACCTTCTCGTTGGTCTCGCGATATTTTATCAATTTTCTATTTATGTTACTTTTTCATCTTAGCCTATATCAAACGTTATTTGCATTTGCATGCAAATATACCATACAATTGTTTTTTTATTAAATAATTGGATAATTTAAAAAGATTATTTTAATTTTTATCTTTACCTTGACGTAGTTTAAAACACACTAATTTTTTTATTTTTATTTTGGAAAGTAAACACACACAATTTTAATTATGGTAAACTGTCTTCAATATATGCATGCAGCTGTTTAAACCAAAAAAATAGATGAAGAAATTCTCTGTTTCCAGCAACAAATGTATAAAATTGGAAAATACCACTGGGTGCTGCTAGGCTGACACCATGCCATAATTCAGCAAGTGCAAGTCAACATCTGAGTTTTATTTTTATTTAGTTTTTGGATTCTTTTCTTACTAACTAATTTTATAGTTTTTTTAAAGGTTTATCATCTATCATTTAACATGACCAGAAAATTTTTCCTACACTCACAACATTTTGTAGGGTCCGCAGCAAAAAAAAAAAGGTTTTATAAGAGTTATGTTGTAGGAAAAGTGATTGTGTAATGTTATAGAGATTCATTTTGCGTGCTTTAGTTTTTTTTTTTGCTTTAGAAAGTGTGGGCCCCACAAAATGTTGTATGTGTAGGAAAGTTGTTGGTGTCATGTGACATGATAGATATAAACCCCCAAAGCACGTAAAACGAATCTCTATACCATTACACAATCATTTTTTCTACAACATAACTCTTATAAATCCCTTTTTCTAATGGGAAAAATATTTATCCTTTTAAATGACGTAACTTATATCCTTTTACTCTTACAAAGAGATAGGATCCACACCTTTATTTTTCTTTCAAGTCTCACTCCTCGTTTATATATTTCTTCCTTTCTCTTTGATTGGCGCAACTTTACATACACTTTCCTTTTTTAATAATATATTTTTAAAGTATCAATTTTTTAATTTTTTTTAAAAAACTACAAACACAAAGGTTACACAGCCTTACAGGTTACAGACAACAATCACACACACGCGCGTACACACACACACACAGACACTATCTCTCTAACCCATAATATAATCACTCTTCACTGTCTCTCTCTCTCTCTGTATATGTTCTCCAATTCGATTCAAATTTTTTTCCATCTTTACACTCTTTCTTTCTCCTCTGATCTCTCTCACAACAAAGTTCACTGCTTTCTCTCTTTCTTTCTCTCTTCATTTTTCACCCAAAACCAATGAGATCCATTTTCTAAATAGAACACATCATCATTCTCTGTATATGCAAAAAAAACCATAACCATAACCATGTCAGTGTACGATGCAGCTTTCGTTGACACAGAGCTCTCAAAACGCACCTCCATCTTCGGCCTCCGTCTCTGGGTCGTCATCGGAATCCTCGTCGGTTCCCTCATCGTCCTCACCCTCTTCCTCCTCTCTCTCTGCCTCACCTCCCGCCGCCGCAACAACAACAACAACCGCCACCACAACAAAAACAACAAGCTCCGCCACCCCACCGCCGCCGCCGCATCAGCCGCCACACCCGTCGTCTCCAAGGAAATCCAGGAGATCGTGCCGGCGCCGGCGGAGCACCGGGTGGCGGTGTACTCTGACAGGTTGTCGAGCGGGGAGAGCAAAACGGCGACGAGCGTGTGTGAAACGACGTCGTCGTTGGGGAGTGGAAGCGTTGGGCCTGAAGTTTCGCATCTTGGGTGGGGGAAATGGTACACCTTAAGGGAACTTGAAGCTGCCACCAATGGATTGTGTGAGGAGAATGTGATTGGAGAAGGTGGCTATGGAATCGTGTATCGTGGGGTCCTCTTTGATGGCACCAAGGTTGCTGTTAAGAACCTTTTGAATAACAAGTATGTTTTCATGTTTCCATTTCACTTAATTTTATGTTTTTTTTTTTTTTTTTTGAAGAAAAATGAAATTTTTCTAAGATCTATAATTGCAGAGTTTATGTTCATGTTATTTGTCTCAACTTGGTCATTGTGAATTTGTGTAAAATTATAAGGTTTGATAGTCAATTGTGTAATGACTGTTCATGTATTGCTTTATCTAAACTGGGTTTTTTTTAATTTGGTTGCCAGAGAATGAAAACCTTTCATGATGCTTGTTTTATTTGATTTCAAAGAATTATATGAAAGTTGTTGCTTGAACTAAACGAATGTTTATCTTGATCAGTGATTGGCTTTGTATTGTAAGCTGGTGTTTTCTTCTGTTTTACTCTAACTAGTGTTTTTTCTACTTTTTAACCATTTTTTTTTTCTTCGTGTGTTATCCTTGTCTTCTGTTGTTAGGTGAGACATTTATGTTAAGGAAAGAATCATTTTTCTTTTCAGCCGGTTGTTTTCCTACTGCTGAATTGATAATTTGGTCGGTTGTTAGGAGTTTTGAAGTGTCTTACATTGTTGGGTTTTTCTGTCTCGTTCTTTTTTTATTACTTACTGTTGCTATCTTGTATAGGTTCTATGGTCTTGTTTGTATTTGTCATTCTGCTAGAAGGAAGGGCTTAATGTTTAATTAATTTTCAGGGGCCAAGCTGAGAGAGAATTTAAAGTAGAGGTAGAAGCAATTGGTCGTGTGCGGCACAAGAATCTTGTTAGGTTGCTTGGATACTGTGTTGAGGGAGCTTACAGGTATTTTTTTATTTTAAACATTGAAGCTAAAAATTTTGTTTGGTTTGAAGAGATGTAAGATTTGAAGCTTGGATTTATATTACAGGATGCTTGTGTATGAATATGTCGACAATGGCAATCTGGAACAGTGGCTGCATGGGGATGTTGGACCTGTAAGCCCTATGACATGGGAGATTCGAATGAACATTATATTGAGCACAGCAAAAGGGTACCATATTCAATGTCTAATCTGCGTAAATTTGTATCCGTGTTGATGCTTGAAAGGTTATGATCTCAGTGATTTTTGTGTATCTTTTCAGATTGGCATATCTTCACGAGGGTCTTGAACCAAAAGTTGTCCACCGTGATGTGAAATCGAGCAATATACTCCTTGATCGCCAATGGAACTCAAAGGTTTCTGATTTTGGGCTTGCTAAGCTGTTGTATTCTGATCATAGTTATGTCACTACTCGAGTGATGGGGACATTCGGGTTAGTATGATTTAACTAAGCATTTTTCTATCTTTCTTACCAACTAGAATTAGTTTCAGTTACTCTATGAGTACAATGCCTTAGTAGTTATTAGTATTCTTAAATTTAAGGTCTACAGACAGTGATTCTCTCCATTTTTCTTTCTGCAGTTATGTTGCACCAGAGTATGCTTGCACTGGAATGCTGACTGAGAAGAGTGATGTTTATAGCTTCGGAATACTAATCATGGAAGTAATTACTGGGAGAAGTCCTGTCGATTATAGTAGACCACAAGGAGAGGTTAGAGACCATCACCAACACCAGTCAACAGTTTTCACTTTTCACATTGTTCTTTTTACACTTATCTATGGAGTTCTCCTTTTCCCTTAACTGTTGAAGTTGGAATTATTGCAGGTTAATTTAATAGAGTGGTTGAAAAGTATGGTTGGGAGTCGAAAAGCTGAGGAGGTAGTTGATCCTAAGCTTCCTGAGAAGCCATCTTCAAAGGCTCTTAAACGTGCTCTATTGGTTTCTCTACGATGTGTTGATCCTGATGCGGCAAAGAGGCCTAAAATGGGACATGTGATTCACATGCTTGAGGCTGACGACCTCTTATTCCGTGATGTAAGTTCTTTTTTTTCTTTTCAAGATTTAACTTGTCCAAAAACAAGACAGTTCAACATTGCTATAATCTGATACTTATCACTTTTTTGTTCCCCTCCTGTCTGTAGGATCGAAGGGTCGGGGGAGAATCTTCCCATTCCCATCATGGTAATCAACAAGAGCATAAGGACTCAAGTTTAGTTAAAAAACCTATAGATGGAGAAGAGATCACTGATCAAAGTGAAGATGATAGTAGTAGAAGTCACCATCAACCCACTAGGTGGAAATGATTGTAGTTTAATAATTGAATAGCAATGTGTTATATTATTTTTGGTCTTAGTGGTTTGCCAATATTTATTTCTACCTCTATGAGGAAACAAGCAATTGTTTTTTTTTCCTCTTATTTACATAGTTTGCCCCGTTGTCACCTACCTCAATTTGGGATTCATTTGTATACATCGATTCATTGTTATAAAAATCAAAATTATTTATGTTTATAAGACAAAGCAGGGTAATTATTTATGTTTATAAGACATAAAATAGGTATCTTGTATCAAGTGTCAAAATATACTATCATCTACCTTTGTCTCCTACATTCTTGTTTTTAGCATTCCATCATGTTCCCATCAGAAGATGAAGTAATTAGCACTTTGTGAGTGTAATTGGTGGGCCCTGATAGATGCTCTTGAGCACTAAGCCTACCATCCAGCTATCTTGATAGAAATAATTTCATTGCATTAACATCAATGCCAACTTCATAGTTGGATGCTTGTTGGAAATGGACCTGCTGGCCAGCTAATCAAAATCAGCTGGATCTGCAACTTTTTGCCATTTGGCTTATAATTCCCTGATGGAGAATCATCAGTGGTGGAGCCTACTGGCCCCCCCACAAATTCATACAAATATTTGTGTCTTAGATTATATTCAGAATTGTTATTTTTCTAGCTTTTGTCCTTGTTATTCTTCATGTACATAAAAATTTTGAATAATTTTTCAAATTTAGCTATGTATTGATCATGTTATTTTGCTTATGTTAGTGTGAATTTTGCTTAATTCGTTTCCTCTTGAAATTTTCTGGCATTTGAGCATGGGATTAGGTTTCACTATCAATGCCAGACTTGCCAGTACATGTTTTGTTCTTAGAAAGCTAGATAACCGGCACTGATAAGTAGCTGATTGTGAATGTATATTGGGGACCCCTTTTTTGTCTCTTGCTGCATTCTTCAATGGTTAGTTAATTTCTTATGACTTGACTGCGTTCCTCTTTGTGGTCTATAAGATTTTCATTTGCCTTTCATATGTAAATTTCTATGTACTTTGGAACCTGACATTGACTTGGTTTAGTAATGATAACAACTAAGATAACTTTGTTAAATAAGGTATTTTACAAGCTACATTGAGTATTGACTTTTTTTTCTTTATTGTGGACCCTCCGAGAATAAACTAATATATATTTGTTTTTCCCGTTTTGATCTTTCTTGCTTTCTCATTTTTTATAACCTTTCAAGCATATAAGGGGCACTCGTACCAGAATCTTATCGTTTTCATTCTCCAAAATATCTTAGGAAATGTTAGTAGCGTAATTTAGAGATAAGCACCTTTTAGAGTTTTTTTTATCTCCAAAATCACTCTTCTAGAAAATGTTGTATACCCATTTGGTGCATGTAAGCAACTCTATCTAGTAGCTCAATTAAATAATAAATCTTTTTGCTTCATAAATTGTTATATATTAAAATAAGGGTTTTTCTAAGTGTATTTGATAAGGAATAAAATATCAAATTTGCTTTCTTCATTTTAAAATAACTTTTGATTTAAATTTTAGAGAAGAGTTAATAAAGTCATTGAATGTCCTTAATTTTAGAGAAATAAAACTTTATTAAGGTTTTCTCTCGTAACACTTAGCAGAGATATCAAAAGATAAAAATACTTTTTTTTTAAATAATGTTCTTTTAATTTTATAAATAACAAATAATATGAAACGAATTAAAATTTGAAAGTTACTATTACTATTTGTCACCCAATCATGTCTTCTTTGATCTTGCTAGAAAAAAAAAGTCAACTTTTGTTTAAAGGAAACTAGTATGTTTCAATTTCCCGACAATACCATGGATTGTGGATAGAAAAAGCGTGCACTCATGTGATGTTCTTAATGGCTTTTTAATATATTGGCTTGCTGACGGATGAGGATCTTTGGTCATAAATGGCTTGTTCTTGGAATTGGGTGATTCATCATTTCTAGTAAATTGAATCAAGGAAAATGATGGTTCAGCACATTTACTAGAGCAAGTATGTGTTAGAATTTAATCATTAAAAATAAAATATAAAAACTGTAAGAAAAAAAATTCAAAAGTTGTCGCAAGCAATAGAGCAATGGTTGGTCCTTGGAGATGCGTGGGGTTGTGATGAGCATCTTATATTTTGAGAATATGCTTATGTTACTTTATTGTATGAGTATGTATGAAATGAGATGTTTAGATATTTTTATTTTTCATACTTTTCTATATGTTTAGACACGAGATTTAATCATATTTCATAAATAACAATGTAAAAAGAATCTTTCTCTATTAGTAAATAAGAACTAAACTCAAAAATCCACATGTTATCCTACAAATTGTGACATGTTTTATGAACATTAAACAATCAAGTTGAACTTATTTTTCTTAGGCTATTAAGTGCTGCAACATGTTTGTACACGTGCTCACTGCTCATCATATTTATTGGCATTGAGTAGTGGGAATGTACCAAATTTTATATAGTTTCGTACAAACACCATTGATTACGAAGCAATGCGTTCAAGAAATTACAGATTCATAGTGTTCTTTCACCATTATTATTTATAAAATTTGTAGAATAACATGACGTCCAAGAAATAATGCGTATCCTTGTCATTCTTCCCTATTAGTAGAAAGGGATACATGACTTTCTTGTGTGCTCTTTTTCTTCTGTGGAAATTGAACCTTTTTCAGGAAAAATAAAAAAAGGTTGGTGGTAGATGCTTTATTCAATTCAGACCCAGCCATTAACGCTGCTTATCTTTCAAGCCATACCACCTTTCAGAAAATGAATGTAATGACGTAGGTGCTTATTTTCTCCAACTATAAGGAATCATACATGAAAACTTTAGTTACAAGATCATGTTAGTGGAGAAATTGTTAATTTCCAACTTGAATATTGTTTACGGAAATATGAAAAGAAGCACTTCTCGCTCCCGTATCAGTTTTTGGGTTAAATTATTTTTTTTGAATTTTGGTGCAAAATATATAAAATTTGCAATCCATCGGATTCCGATTTGCATCTTTGGAATGAATGGATGTAAATTCAACAACTACGTCAAGAGTATTTTTTTTGTTATGATACAATTATTATTATATTTATTATGGGATAGAATCTATTTACAAATTTTTTTTGCAAATTACACTAGACCGGTCGTAAACTGCATGATTAAAATATGACCGGTCGTACTTAGTGTAATTTGCAAATAAAAAAGTTTGTAAATATAACTTGTCTCATTTATTATATATTAATATGGGTTTATCATCTCTCATTTAACATGACCTTATGAAATTTTCTACGCACAACATCTTGTGGGGCCGCAGAAAAAAAAAACTCCGGCACGCAAAATGAATCTCTATAACATAACACAATCACTCTTCCTACAACATAATTCTTATAAAACCCTATTAATATTTGAATTTAGTTCATCCGGTTCAACAAATGATTCATTAATTCACTCAGTAACCTAATACTTTTGATCGGTTCAAGTTTAATAAGAGTGAATTATTTTTTGAATTTCTTAACATTAATGCATACATTTGATATATAACATATTTCTCCCAAAATTTAAAAGATATTACCTACTTGAGGAAACAGGTCCTTAGTTTATTAATATAGTCCAGGACCACCATGGTCCTTCTATTAAATTTTTGACACGTGATTAATTTTTTTTTTTTTTTCAATTTCTCTCTTCTCTCTCTTCAATTTTTTTTTTCTTTCTCTCACTTCCGTCCCACCATTTTTTCCTTAGTCCCGGAGCATAATAAACCGACTCTGCTTAGTGGGCTTGGCCCTCAGTATGGTCCCTATTCTCTTTAGTGGTTTTGTTGGGTCTTTTTGGGACTTTGAGTCTCTTCCTTTTGTGACTCTGATTCATTACAAATTTACAATCGAATTTTTCTTTTAGGTGCTTGTGGTATTTCTTCTTCCTAATTCTCAGTATTAATTGTGGAGTGATTTGTCATATAACAATTCTCTCAAAATTTAAAATATTACAACTTCTACCCATAATCTATCTATAACTATATATGTATTAAACTTTAATTTTTTTTAATTAGCTCAAAATTCAAGTTACTATTTCTTTTTTCATCATTCCAAAATACATACATTTGAAAATTAACCCAATTTTCATAAGAGAAAAATTCACTTGAACTTCAATAAATGTATTAATCTTTTTAATTTTCTTAAAACTTTACTATTCTCATCTTCTCAAAACATTAAAATAAATACATCGAAAAGTAACTGAACTTATATCAAATTAATTTAATTTCAATGAATTTCATTGATAATCATTTAAGTACGTTAAAATTTTCTTATCATTTCAAGATAAGTACACTAAATACTAACATAATAAAATAAAAAATTCATATGCTCTTAAAAAATAGTTAAAATTACAAATGTGATTATATGAAAAAATAATTTTTTTTTTTAAATTTCATGACTCTAATTAATTTTTGGAGCGAGTCAAGTCCTTTTAATATCCTTTTTACCCGAATGGGAAAACTGAAAAATACAAATATGGAACTCTAGTATACCCGTTGTACTAAATACATGTTGCTGCATCAAATCCTCGCATCCACCAATAAGTTAATCCTTAAGGTTTGAAAATTTCCTTGTTATTATGAATTATATCCATATTAGTCAGGTAATTAATGACATACACAACGTACTTGCACATGCCAAGTTTGAAGTTGAGTTTTAAAAATCACTAGATTAATTTAGGGGTGAGTATTTGGATAATTTGTATTAAATTATGTGTTCAATTTCCATCATTGTATCCAACTGAAATCGAGTTTTGAAATCACCGTAGTTAATGAAGCGTAATAAACTTAATTATGATACCAATTATATCAAATTTATTAAAAAAAACGTAGAGTGATAATAATTTATTAAAAAAATTAAGGAAGTTGATTTTAGCAACCTCAAAATCTGTAATACATGTATGGTAAAAGAGGTATTGCCACCGGTGTCAAATTTCAAATTTAACACCTCATCTAAGAGCCGTTAGATCAAAAAAGACCAACCACTCTGATTTACAAGTATGTGAAACCATTGATCTTTTTTTATCTAACGGCTCTCAGATTAGGTGTCAAACTTCAAATTTTGACACCTCATCTAAGAGAGAAAAAAATCAAAAAAGATCAACCACTATAATTTGCAAGTATGTGAAACCATTGATCTTTTTTGATCAAACAGCTCTCAGATGAGGTGTCAAATTTGAAATTTGACACTCATCTGAGAGCCGTTAGATAAAAAAAGATCAACCATTCTGATTTGCAAGCTCAAAAAAATTATTTCTCCGGCTGCTGGACGCCCAACAATAAATCTTATATCGTTGATTATATTTGATTTTTTGCATTTAATGCTTTCACTCATCTTTGTGTGATTATTGCTTTTCAAATTGTTTGAGATAACTTTATCTTCGGTTACTAAATTATAACCGTACAAAGATAAATTAATGGTGAAAAAAGAAGAGAGAAAAAAGAGAATCATAACCATTCAAAAGTGAATCGTTAATATATGAAAATAAATAATCAAAATGACATAGTTTCATGTATTTAGTGGTGGTTGTAAATTTGTAACAGTCATATATATATATAATGAACCACGCAAAATGCCTATTTTTTGTAGGGTTTATTGTAATATTAACCGTTACTTTTTTAAAAATTAATTATTATAACTCTTTACTTTAGAGAAATTAAATTTTAGAAACTTATAAGAATGAAATTGATATTCACAAGAGTACAAGAGCTAAACTAAAACTTCAATAAATGTTTATCTAAAAAAAAAAAAAACTTCAAGAAATTGATTTAGATGCAAAAGGATACGTGATATGTAAATAGTAGTCTAATTTTGACGTTCATGACTTGTCTTCGAGTAACTAAAAAAAATAAATTACTTTCCTGTGTAGAAAAAGTAAATTACTTTGTATACGTATAAAAGAACTCGTTCATGTAATAATCATTGAAATTAATGTTTCTACTATTATGGAATTAATTTTATTTTTTATACATATATAAAAGTATGTAGGGATCATTTGAAAAGAAGAGAGAGAAAAAGAAAATATGAACTCTAAACATTTTTATGTGAAGTTAGAAATAAAGTTATCTATTACAATATAAAAAATATTAATACCATAATTATTTACCGGGATCTCGTGTACAAATCGTGTAATAATTATTGTGCCACGTTTTTGGTATTTATATACCAGACTCTTACGTGTTAAAGACATGATTATTGAAATTAATGTGTTAAAGTTCGATTAGGTAGCGAACTTAATTTTATTTTTTACACATATATAAAAAGTTGACTGTCACATGTTCAAGTTTGATACGACTTATAGCGAATTCGGTGGCCAATAATTTCGTAATGCGTGACACACTTTTGTGATACAAATCATGAACGAAGTTCGCTACCAAAGATTTGTGTGCCACGTTTTTGGTATGTGGCACAATCTCGTTGTACCATCAGAATTATTGTGCCAATCACAATGAAAAAAGAAAGCGAAGGAAAAATGTTATTTAATTACCAATCACAAATAATGCATCAATCACAATTAATTTTCATCGCAATTAATGTACCAATCACCAATCACATACGGATCATAATTAATTTTGATTAATACATTAATTATGATTTGGGATTGATATATTAATTGTGATTGGTAATTGGTATATTAATTAGATAGTTTTTTCCTTCGTTCTCTTTTTTTGATCATGGTTGGCAGTTGGCACATTAATTTTGATGGTGTAATCTATGTAGCACTGATACTGAATTACACGTGCCAATCAAAAAATAAAATTTCGCGTTAGGAAAAATGTTATATTAAATAATATTACAATTTATATGGTGTATATTATATTTAATATTCAATAATTTAATAAGAAAATGAATCTAGATTTATAATATTCATCAGTTTTGCAAAAAAAATAAGATATCACAAGTATTTATATTAAACTCAATAAAATAGTAATCGTAATCCAACGAATCTAATAGTAGGAACTAAAAACTGAACACAATGTAACCTTTAAACCTTTTTTTGAATTTTTATAGCGTTTGTTAAAGTGTCGCTCTCTTTTTTTATCATGGTTGGCAATTGGCACATTAATTTTGATGGTGTAAGGGTGTAACGAGATTGTGCCACATTGCACACCAAGTTCGTTATCCTTGATAGCGAACTTCGTTGAGTCAGCTTTTCCTATTCAAGTGTGCCACGTGTCACGAAATAATCGATTACCAAATTTTTTACTGGTGATAACGAACTTGAACATATGGCGGATAACTTTTTATGCGAAAATATGTCATATTTCAAAATTATTAGCTACCAAATTAACTACCAATCATAACAAATTTCAACACATAATAATCTAATAAAAATTACTATTCACGTAACATATTGGTAAAATATTGTCAAAAACTCGTCATTGTTCCTTTTTGCCGTGTAAAACCAGGAAATAAAAACTATGGTCTGGTCAACTTGCTTGTGAGTGGGCCCAGTCTGCTGACATTTCTTTATCTTAGAACGCGTATGCGCCTCTAAATTCAAGTATTCAACGTTAAGAAAACTTAAAATCATTTAAAAATACTAAAAATCTTCAAAAAGAATAAATTATTTTTTGGATAAATATATATATTCTTTATGGAAGATAATTTTATTCATTTAAAAAATATAAAATTATGTAATTTAATCAAAATTATAATATTTTATTGTGAGAGGCACAAAATTTATATGAAAGAAAATGAGAATTTTTTTAATTAAATATTAAATAAAAAATAATTCTAACTAAAATAATTGTCCCTTAAAAGTGAATGAAGGAGAATATATGTAATTTATAAAAAAAAAAGATAAATAATTTTCCCAAATAATTGAATGATAATGGCTTGAATCTGAAATTAATAAAAGAAAAGATATTTATTATTTTAAATAACATAAAGTTATGTCATTTTAAGAGAAATATTTATAAAATAATATTTTTTTATTTAAAATTTAAATTAAAAAAACCACCCATTTTTTTCTCATAATTTTCATCTCTCTCATGAAACGACGTAAGTTATATTATTTAAAATAATAAACATCACACCCGTTAATAAATAAGAGAATAGAAGTTTCTCCGTAGTGAGTTGTTACATGATTAACGAATTGAAAAATAACAAAAAAAAAAGGAACTTTACCAAAAATAAAAGAAAAGAAAAATAACAAAAATAAACAGAGGCATCCAATGGCGTGACGGACCAATAATGTAACTCCACGTGTCCCCCTTCCCCCCGAAAAATCACGCGAGCATACTCGATCTATCAAAATCACCACAAACGAAGAACTCGTGAACATTTCAAAGAGAAGAAAGCTCTATCTGATATCGAATCTCTCTGAAACTTTTTCTTTCTCTTCGATTCTTCTCTCAGGTAACAATTATCATCCTTCACTCTTTGCTTCCAAAAGTGAAAAAAAAACCTTTTGATTTTTATTTCGGAAAAAAAACTGGAATTAGGATTTTTATTTTCCCTCTATTTTTTCTGTCTTTTTGCGAGTTAATATGATAATCGGTGATTTTCTTTGGTTTGATTGGTTTCTAGTTCGACGATCTAAAAGTATTTGATAAAGTTTAGATGATTTGACATTTTTTGGTAGTTTTTAATTTTATTTTTTTAATTTTATGAATTTTTCGACTTGCGTGGTTGATGATTCGATGTTTTGAATTTGGCTTCTTTTGTTTGAAGTTTTATAGTTTTTGGATTTAGATCTGAACAGGAATAGTATTAAAGGTTGGAAGGAAGAGAATTTTTTTATGAATATTGGAATTTACTGTTGTTGTCCCTCGTTTGGATTTTGGTTCCAATTATTATTATTATTGGGTATAGGTTCCTATAATTTCATACTAAAGGTTTTGTTCCCTCGGTGAAAACTATTGGGATTAAAATCTACTTCAAATTTTTTTAAGGGAAAATCTGTTTAGTTGGTTGCTAATTTCTGATTCCCTTATGGGTTTGCATTCTCTGTGTTTCTTTAATGATTGGGAGCATTTGACTTTGCCACGATTCACTATTAATTCGCTGGTTATTTAAGATGGAACAAATGCAGCCCGGTGCTATAAAGCTCCCGCTCTGTGCAGGGGACAAGGAAGGTGTGCCTTGGCACAATGGTTGATGTTGTCACCATGTGACTCGGAGGTCACAGGTTTGATTCTTGTAAATAGCATCTTGCAAATGCAAGGTAAATTGGTTTAAATGATCTCATACCTTTTTTGAGCTTGAATACTGAAAAGGGAATTCAATGTTTATCATAATATTAAAAGAATGGTATGTGATACGGGAAGAAGTGTTTTTATAGTGGCTATAGGAAAGGGAATTATGTGATGCTCCCATTGGTAGTATTGTCAGAATTTCATATCTAATTTTTTTTTTTTTTTTTTTTTTGGTTTTTGCTTCAAAACAGGCTAGTAAAAAGGCATATGTATAGTTTTAATTATCAGTGCACAAATAGCACTTAATATTACCTTTTTATTGTTGTGTGTTGAGACCTTTTGATGGTTGTGTACTGTTTGTGTGCACAAATATTATCTCTTTTCCTTGCTCCCCACCTAAATATTATAATTTCAACATATCTTACTTTTTAATTTTTCTTGTAGTAGTAAAACATCTAAATGAGTCGCCCACAGAATCCACATCCACCCCGATCTTTATTCCCTTTTGGAAATCCTTTTCGGATGATATCACCTAAAGGCTCTCGCATGTCTCCGCGACTTCTTGCAGTATTACAAGCTTTTGAGGTAACATTGGCAGAGAGGCTGAGAAAGCTTATGCCCAAAAGCAAGGATGACATCCTTAGCCTGCCTTGGATGACTTTAGCTATGAAGTCACTTTGTGAAACTCATAATGACATACGAACCCTTATTACAGATCTTGAGCTTCCTGTGAGTGAGTGGGATGACAAATGGATTGATGTGTACTTGGACATAAGTGTGAAATTGCTAGATATTTGCAATGCATATAGCTCTGAGTTCTCACATCTGAATCAAGGTAATCTTCCTCTTAAGTGCGCACTGCACAATTTAGACTCTGCTTCTTCAAAGCTGTTTATTCGGGCCTGTTCTTTCCTTGATGAATGGAGGCAACATGTTAATTCTAGGAACCCTAGAATTGAGAAATGTAGCACCATTTTAAATAATCTTGTGGGATCACTTGATCTTCCCAAGGTTAAAAATTCTGCTAAAGGTAAGGTTTTGATGCAAGCTTTGTATGGAGTTATGGTGGAGACTGTATTTGTTTGCAGTGTGTTTGCTGCGGCATTCTCTGGTTCTTCAAAGAAGTTGTTAGATTTGAATGTGGCTGACATGTATTCATGGGCTCCAGCTTTTAAAAGTTTGCAAAATCTTGTAAATGAGGAAATTAGAGAAAGGTTTTCTAGTGGGAAATTTACTGTATTGAATGAGTTGGGAGCGGTTGATGCCTTTGTGAAGGAACTACATCCCACTATCCAGGGTGGTGTAGATACCATTGAGACAGAATCGTTTCTGAAGACTGTTGAGGAATTAGGCAGGGCTGCAGAGAAGCTTTCACAAGGATTAGAACTCCTTGCAAAGGGAGTGGATGGTTTTTTTCAAACAGTTTTGACCAGTCGTGATGCTTTGCTATCCTCTGTGAGGTTAGATAAAACTGTAAATGATGTTGTCCCTAGACGTAATTTAGGTCAGCAATTAGTCCACTGAATATGGGTTAGCTTGGTAGATATTGATGGGTTGTTGGGGTTTTCTATTGTAGTATTCGGTCTTTTATTTGGCTTGTTATTTCAAGGTAGCGTTACAGGTTATATGATAGTATTCTTGAGCTGAAATGTATATATGTGAGTGGGATGTTCTGTGTAATGTTGAACTACAATAATATATTAGAAGTTTTATTGTGCCTTCATAATAGCTAGCAACCTGGTATGTGTTCGCTTGAACTTGTATCAGAATTCGAGTATGTATCGTACTGTAATTTACGTCTCTTCAAAATGGGATTTAGCTTTAGATTTTATGTGTTGATTGAGTATCGTATGTATCTTTTGTCACTTAGCATATTTAATGGCACGTGTTTATCATCCAATACTATACTAAATAGAATGGTGATGCTCTGCCGATTCCAAGTGCAACGCATTCTATATCTGCAACTCTTTATATCATCGAATCAATTAACGAGAGATGTTTTGATTTGGGGAAAATCTGCTGTGTTTCAATTTTGCTGAACAGTTGGCGTTAGATTTTTGAAAACTGAGTGAATTGGTGGTGAAGAGAATACGTGCTCGGATGTTGAGTTTATATTTTCTGTAACCTTTTAGTTGCCCTTTGTTACGAGAATTCATCATGAATTAGTTCTTTAATAATTAGTTCGTTTCATAATTAATAATAGGTTATGGTATAGTATCCTTACTAACTTTATTTGATATACATTTTACCCTTGAAATTTGAAATCGTGCAATTTGCCCCCCTAATTTTTATTGATGATGGATCTTAACCACATTAACAATGTTATGAAGTTTCCATAGTTTTGATTTCTCCTTCCTCAATATCACCGAAAAAAAGAAGTTCCTCAACTACAATATCCTCCATTTTTTGCTGATTTAACACACACATTTTGAACTTCACATGTTAGCTGCTCTAAAATGACATCATAGTTCTAGATCCTCGGGTAATGGAGACCGCACCTTCGGCTTCTCATGGCGCACATGGAGGTAACAAGTCACAGTTACCATCAGAGGTCATCATCCCTTGCTGCATGATTTACTTGGTGCACATACCATACCTCCAAAGCTCATCTCAACAGGTGTAGCTGTTGGCAGACTCAGTGATGAATCTCTTCATTGGGAACAAGAAGATCAGCTTCTGCTGTGTTGGTTGTCATCATATTCATAGGTTACTCAAGCTGTTCTTTTTCAAGGGCAAGTAAAGACATGGCCTATACTTTGACAGTTATCTGCCACCCTCCTTGCCCCCCACCCCCCCACCCCAACACACACATGACACAACTATAGTACCATTTTCATTATTTAGCAATTCTAATTCATGTAATGTAATTGTTTATATATATAATCTGTCTAGATGTAAGGATACAGCACTTAAACTATTGCTGAGATGAAAAAATAATTTAGTGTTGGCTTGCATTTTCTAGTTTCCCAGCTTTGTAATCTTCATTTTTTATTCTAATTAGCTCATCTCCAAATTTTCTCTCTGAAAAAAAAAATAAAAAAATAGTTTATTTATTTAATCATAAACCATTTCTTCTGCATAATTGATCCCAGTGTTATTAATCTTGAACCAAGCATCGATCCGGTCGAAGCAGATAATCATATATATAGATATATAAAAAGATATATAAATATGAACATATAAATTTAATTATATTCTCCATACCTAAAATGAAATAAACAAGGTTCACTAAATAAGCTAAAAATCATGAAGCATAAATAAATAAAGTTTCACGTTATTATTATTTCAATTTAAATTGCAACTCTCCTTCTCCATAAACATACTTCTGATAACATCGAACTTATATTTTTCAAATTCAACTATATTAAAATGATATGTCACATCATCTTAATTTATTATTTAGCAAATTGCTTCATTATTTTAAGCTGAAATTTGAGGTCATTGTAGGAGAATATATTAACAAATAAAATTACAATTTTTTTTTAAAATGAGTTATACATTTTTTTTCTGACAAGATGAAACAATTTTGATTTTTTGATTTTTTTTTAAATATGCATGACCCGACCGGACCGGGTCATCAGATTTGACAAGATCGATTCACAACTGCTCTAATATTTAACCCGAACCGATTCAATGACTAATTCACCGGATTCAGGATCGACCCGGACATTTCGTGGGTTTTACAAGTGATTGATCCTATTATATCTTGCAAATACTCGTCAATATTATACTTAAAATAACAAATAGCCCGTACCCAAAACAATAAACAGTCAAGTTGTTTTTTTCATTCTTCAAAAAGTTAGTTAAACTCCAAATTTTCTTTCTTATTTTTGGGACCAAAAAAAAAATTGTTGTCTTTGTGTCATTTATTTAATCATAAACCATTTCTTTTAAACTCTTTTTGCATATAGCATCTTTTTCTTAACAAAAAAATATGAACCAAAATAAGAGAAACAAATCATTTTCAAATTTAAGTTGAAAAATATTTTGAAGGCAACTTAGATTCTATAATTTACTTACAGTATGATGTTGCTTTATGGTTCTTCTTAGTACTTGGCAAATTTATCATTAAATTTTATACAATAATCGTCAAGGAATGAATGAAGTCTCAACTAGTCAAAATCATGGCGAGTACTATATATCACTGAATTTTCACATGAACATAAGAATGAGAGGAAGGCCTATATTTCCATCCAAGGCTTGACCTCTGGAATTTGTTTGGATACAATTTCGGAGACGAGTCTGGGAAGTTTCTATTCACTTTCATTTTCAATGACCAACTTTTGGACAACGATGGAACGAAGGAATGAAAACAAAAAAAGAAAGAAACAAAGACTGACCAAGAAACATAAGAAAACACAGAGATTTTGATTAACAGAAAAGAATATTGACTTAGTTCCAGCTTTGTTCTCCTTTTGTTAAACATAATTAAAATTTCTCTTGAGATAAATAAGGGGAAAAAGGTGTTTATATCTTTTTAACTTTGATAAAGAGATGAGACTCGTACATTTATAATTTTTTTTACCCATAATATATGAATAAATCTTTGATACTACTGCTATACCTAGATTCGGTGCATATTTTCAGAAAAAAATTTGACAGAAAAAACAGAAGAAGAATTTTAGCTGACATGTAATATTTTCTTGGTGACACAATTTTGTATCCTTCAAAATGATACACATTTTTTCCATAAATAAAATAGGGAAAACATTTTCTCATACAACAACAGTACCATTTAAGATTTTATTTTTCTTTTTTTAATAAATGTGGAACCCATTCACATAATTTATCTCAAATCCCAATAAAATAACATGTTATCTTTTCACCAAAAAAAATAGAAATGACACCAAATTTTTATATCTACCTATCTAATCACCATTGAATCAACATTTTCTCTCTCTTCAAATTTTTTATGATACACAATTTTTTCCATAAATAAAATAACATGTTATCTATACATTTAATTTTTTTATACTAGAACTATGTGTTAATAAACAATGTGCTTTCTGTTGTGAATACAAAATTAATTATTAATATAAGTGATTAATATCTTGGGGGTACCCTTTTGCAAGTCCAAAATCACAGACAGCACGCCAATGTTGAAGAAAAAGAGAAAGTGGAGAAAGGTCAATGTGTTGTGTTCACATAAGCGTGTCCACTTGGAAAACCTCATATCCCATACTCTCTCTCTTCTTTCTCTCTCCTTTCCTGTCTCTAAAATGAAATGTCAGAAACCTCAAAGTTAGCTCCTTTTTAAATTATATTATATTGGGTTTCTTCCCATTTTTGGTTTTGACTTGAGAGCTTCAACATTGAAGAGCTCTCATATCATAGACATGTCTGTTGTGTCAGCTGAGAATAACGTCAGAGGGGTACCCACTCATGGTGGACTCTATGTTCAGTACAACATCTACGGTAACCTCTTCGAAGTTTCAAAGAAGTATGTCCCTCCTATTCGCCCTGTTGGTAGAGGAGCTTATGGTATTGTTTGGTAAGTAAAAAAGTCTTCTTTTCTTTTTGTTGGGTTTGTGGTTTTGTATGTGTTTTTGTGTGTGTGTGGTGTTGTTGTTTTTAAAGGGTTGCCCTTATTTTGAGCTATGTTGTATCTTGATATTCTGGTTTTGGATTACCTGACTTTGAAAGTAAGTAAGTAGTTTTTGCTACTACTAATTTAGATTTAAATGTAAAGTGGAGTTTTTGCTTCATTTGTTAGTTGATTATTTTCAATTTATATTGGTTATTTTGGTGTGATGATAAAGACCATTTTTAACTCATAGGATACGAATTATTATGTCTTGATGGGATTCATGAGCTGAATCGTTGTGTTGGTTGTTTTGGTAAGCTGATCATTGCCATTTGTGATTCTAAAATCCTTTGTTAATGATCATTATATTAGTTTTATTGGAATATTAAGTAAAGAGTCAATGTTTAGTCTTGTGAAATTTACTTTATTGTTCCAGTTTTGCACATTTAGTAATACACCTTAGATAATCTTGTTATAGATCTTGTAGTGCTAGCCAAGTATCATAGCCAGTATTTCTTAGTCAAGTATCATATTACTTTCATATCTCTTCCGATTTTGTTTCTGTTGTCCTATTAAATGTGTTGATGCTACGATTATGCTTGACACAAGGTGGAAAATGAGATGGGATCATTCTTCTGGTATCTGTGTGTGCTTAGTTGATATTGATAATGTGAATAGCACAATTCTTGGTATTTTAAAACTAATTAAATGGAGTCCCATATATATGTTGTGGATAGTTTCTTATAATTTGGGGTTTGACAAGAAGTCATTTTTCTCATCCATGTGACCTAGATTTTCTGTTATCAACAATGTGAGGGATAAATATTAATTTCTCATTTCATTCAGTGCTGCTGTAAATGCGGAGACACGCGAGGAAGTTGCCATTAAGAAGGTTGGCAATGCATTTGACAATAGAATAGATGCCAAAAGGACCCTACGAGAAATTAAACTTCTTCGGCACATGGATCATGAGAATGTAATTTTGATAAACTTTTTAACTTTGCATCTCATATCTAGAACTTGTTTTCCCTCAATGTAATTGTTTATTTTCATCTGTGAAAGTATGAATTTTCCTATTCAGCCTATTATTTATTTACTCTTTCTTCCCTCATTTCTGTTACATCTGCAAAAGCTTTGATTTGTAACATTTTTATTTTTTTTGCTTACTGAACAAACAACACAGTGCAGAATCTTGTGGCATGATTCGCAATTATGATTTTTTGTTACTTATACATTACTAATTTTTTTTTTCTCTTGATGTGTAAATTTGTGCTCTGTTGGGCTGAAAAACTTTACATCTTAGCACACTGGTCAATGCAAAATGTCTGATCTTCATATCCTTACAATCTCAATTTAGCATTGTCAAACATGCTTTTGAATTAAGAAAATAGATCATGGAGAGTATCATATTGTTGCTTTTTGAGTAGGATTTTCTTGATGTTATTGCTCAAATTTTATTCAAATGTTTTGTTTGTGGTTAAATGCAGATTGATTATCTTTAGCATGACAAGTTTCCCTTTATAGAAGTTAGATTATGGTAAAATCTTTTGATATTAGTTTTAGAAAATACTTGTCTAGTTGTCAGCAAGTCTCCTGCTATACTTTCTCACTGATTCCTTAAAGCAGCTTGGTTGGATTTTCGTCATTGGATTTTGATTCTAAAATCTTCTTTAATATTCAATTTGCAAAGTAGACTGCTGACTGATCAGTTATTTCTCCAATGAAGGTGATGTCCATTAAAGATATTATACGACCTCCACAGAAGGAGAACTTCAATGATGTGTACATTGTTTCTGAGTTATTGGACACGGATTTGAATCAAATAATACGTTCCAATCAACCATTGAATGATGATCATTGTCGGGTTAGCACTTCAACTATTTCTTTCAGCATGACTTCCAATCTACCTAGTTGAAAGACCTTATAGCTAATGGCTTGATTAATGTTTTCTCCTTTGGTTGTATTTTTGTACAAACTGAAAGTAAAACAAAAGATAAAGGGATTAAATAGCAATGTTGAACATATGCCTTTGCCTAACTACGTACAAAAATTTGTGGTCTTAAGTGTTCAATATTACACACACGCAATGTGGTTCCATATGAGTTTGATTGGCCCCACTTTCACTTTTTCCTGCCAAACTAAGATAGTGCCATGTTTGCAGTTGTGCAATGTTGTGACTGTAACAACAGTGCATGGCATTTCTCTTACTTTCTGGTCTGCAAAGTTTAACTGCTTGTGGTCTTCAAGGCTTCTGCCACTGTAGCATAATTCTTATTCTTTCTATCTTACAACAACTTATAAGATCTATTTTTTCCAGTATTTTCTGTATCAGTTGTTGCGAGGGCTCAAATATATACATTCAGCAAATGTTTTACACCGTGATCTTAAGCCTAGCAATCTGCTACTGAATGCCAATTGTGACCTTAAGATTGGAGACTTTGGTCTTGCTAGAACTACATCTGAAACTGATTTTATGACTGAGTATGTGGTTACTCGATGGTACCGAGCTCCCGAATTGCTTCTTAATAGTTCAGAATACACAGCAGCAATTGATGTATGGTCGGTTGGTTGTATATTTGGTGAAATCATAACAAGACAACCCCTTTTTCCTGGCAAAGATTATGTTCATCAACTGAGACTGATCACAGAGGTAGTAGCATATCTTAAATAGGATTTTTTAAAATTGATCCTTTTCAGACCTTCTCTTTTTATTTATAATTAACTCAAATATGACAAATTTCCTTGCTTTCTAAAGCTGATAGGTTCACCTGATGAAGCTAGCCTTGGATTTCTACGAAATGATAATGCTCGTAGATACATAAAACAGCTTCCACAATATCCAAAGCAAAACTTTTCTGTTAGATTTCCCAACATGTCTCCTGGTGCTGTTGATTTGCTAGAGAAGATGCTTGTCTTTGATCCAAACAGGCGCATTACAGGTAAAATGGCATGAATTTTTTTTGTTTCATAGTTTTGCTGAATGGGTACAGCTTATTGTTCCTGGAGCTGTATATGACTCAGACTGATATAGGGACAGCTATTGTGTCAAATCAAATATTGATATAATTAAATCTGAGGATATCAAATCAAATTTTGTTCTAATTTGTTTTTAAGTTTCCCTTGTAAATTTGTGTAGTGTTTGCTGACCTCCAATGATGTCTTAGTTTAAAAAAACCAGATATGAGAAATTTGTTTTGGTTTAGGTGGGCCATATGCTCATTTTTTGTGAAAATTTGTGTGGTTGTCTTAAACCCTTTTAACATTTAGGATTTAGGTCATCATATAATAATATTACTATATAGTCCAACTAGTATTGTGAATTCATTAAAATTCTTATCTTTTCTCATGTTTCTTTGCAATATATATATATATAACAGTGTCTTTCATAAATGACGTGATTCTCTTTGTCTATTTTTATTGATTGTACCCTACTTGATGCTTTGCAGTTAATGAGGCGTTGTGCCACCCATACATGGCACCTCTCCATGATATCAATGAGGAACCTGTTTGTGCCAGACCTTTCAGTTTTGACTTTGAGCAACCGTCATTCACTGAAGAAGTTATCAAGGAACTTATCTGGAGAGAATCTGTGAATTTCAATCCTGATCCACCAATTTACTGAGATTTTGTATTTACTTGGTATATGCGTAGTGAAATATTGTGATGGATTAATTTACAAGTTATGGCACTACTTGGTAAGTTGCAGTTCTCCACAAGATTGAAACATGGAGTCATTGAGATTGTTGTGAGGTGTCTTTCATTTCAGTCTCATCTCAGATTCTTGGATAATCATATTGTTGAGATGTACCGTAGAAAAGATCAGAAGATGAGCTGCATCACTCAAAGGTTTCAGCAGGATATTCAAGAGCCCTGACTCCTTGTTGGTGTATTTCTATCTTTCAGCATAGGCTTAGGGACCATAGTGTAGTGCATTGTTGCTTTCAGTTTTTTTTATCCTTTAGACCAAGGGAAATACTCAAGAAAACTTCTTCATTTGGGACAGACATTATTCCATTGTAAGACATAAAATGAAATGGTTTGTGTAAGAACCCGCACTGCTAATTAAGGTAATTAAGAAATTAATTGTGATAAATTAGGAAATGATTCCATAATTGACCTTAATAATTATTATTTGGCTTAAATAATTATAGTAAGTGAGTAAGAATGCTGAAAGTTTCTTTTCGGAAGAAAAGTGCAGATACCGGTTCTGCTATCCAGAAAAAATGCGTACCGGAAAAGTATATCGGAAAATTATAATAAGTGCATGATAATTACTAGAATAATATGTTGGACTTGTAAAACAAGTTTCAAGTCAAAATAATATTTGATATATATATATATATAAAGGTACTCCGAAAAATAAAATAAAAATATGAAAAATCTTAGAAAAATGAGTAGGTTAAGATTCAAAAGTTTGGGATTAAGATATTTTGCGTAGCTATTAAGGCTAATACTGCGCGTTAAGTGGTCATGTGGCCTATATATACTTACACTTGGGCACAAAACCCTAGAACCCTTATTTCCCTACGTGACTTTGCTGCAGTTTGAGCCTCCCATGCTGCCACCCCCTTCCTTGCTTGGGAAATCACAATTTTGATCATCTTTCTCCATAGCTTTTCACTAAATCTCTTGGTATGAGTGGGCTTTGGACTTGTGAGTGTGAAAGGAATATATTTCTGGGTTGAGTGGGCTGTCTTGGTGGGTTCATGTTGTTGTGCTAGAGGTGGTTTGGGTGAGAGCATTTGGTGGTGACCTTGTGAGCTTCAAAGAGTCATTTTTGGGTGCAAAGAACTCATCTTTGTATGCCATTTTCGTACTCTTTGTTTGGCTGAGCTGTGAGGGTTCATTGGTGAGCTCCAAGAGCACACCTTGCTCTGTTTTGAGCTTTGGTAAGTGATACCAACCATGATCATGAGTTTATATGCTTAAAAATGGAACATTGATGCATGCATTGAACTAAGTTGATAACTTAAGGGTGGGGAAGGTTAAACACACCTAGAAATGCATGTTTAAGTGCCTATAATCGGTTAAAGTTGGATCCTTTGGACTGGGTATTCACGAAAATGCAGAACCGCATTCTGTCGTGAAATATCCGGATATTTGTCGAACAGATATCCGGATATTGATATCTGGATATGGGGATCTGAATATCCGGATATTGTATATCCGGATATAGCCAATAAGATATCTGGATATTGCATATCTGGATATGCCCCAAGGAATATCCGGATATTCTGGGGTTTCGCAGAACAGTAGCTGTGTTGTGGGTACAGTAGGCTATTGGGGGTTTGTGGACCCTAGATTAAGGAAGCTGAACTTCTGTAATTAATGAACTAAGTCGGAATCATGTGATTAAGGGCTTATGGCTTTGTTGGAAGCCTTAAGACGTAAAACGTAAAGGAAAGGCGTAGTCTTTAAGTTGTATGCTTGTGATGCATGCATAATTAATGATATATTATTGGTCCATAACAGATTGTGATACTGCTGTGTATGGGCTGTGAGAGTGGTTGGACTCTTAGCTTGGATTGATTGCTTGCAAGGTAAGCTTTCGTGTCCTCGGTTTAGCCATGTTGTGGTTCCACCATGTCCCATGGGGATGTGGTTTATGCATATTGTGTTACATGCTTTTGATATTTGGAAATGCTGTTGAGCTGTTTTATGCAATGTGTTTTTATGATATGCAATGTGGTGTCCACTTTTACGGTAAGCCTGAGTATGTGGTACATACGATATGGTGAAGCTGTGGGTGAGGCGCAAGCGGTGTTCCTTGTACTCATGTGGGTTTAGACGTATTCATACATTTCTCTGGCCAGTAGATATTATAAACACACATGGCACGAATATCTGTTGCACTGCATAGTTTTGGAACTAATATTGGAAATATTGCTTTTGAACTTATATTGCACATGTAAGTGAGCTTGGGGTGGAAGATCCTTAAGGACCCCTTGTCTTACCGAGATTTCTTGTTTAGAGATCTCACCCCACGTTTGGGGACGCTTATTTCAGGTTCAGGTAATGTTGAGGCCTCAGGCGGTAGGAGGCCGGAGCTGAGTTAGATATTGATGATATTATATGCTGACATTATTGGGTGCTAGTTATGCATGCTGCTTTATGCTTTTAGCTTCATTTATGTTGGGATTGTCTGTTGAGACTCTTGTTGGGCATTGTGTCTTATTTGGTGAGCATGAGGATTGTCCATGCCAAATAGACTTGATTATGTCTTCTTTTAGTTAAAGTTGTATTAATGTATCAGGATTTTGGTTCAGGCTATGTGTTGTAGTTATGTGACTTAGTTACTCACTTTATATTATATATGAGGTATTTCAGTCAGTTGTCTTGCAATTTACATATATTCATTATTTTATGAAATTGATTAAGTAATCAAGTTGGCTAAGGTTAATGACGTCATAATTGAATTAAAGAAAAAATTATTCAGCAATTTAATTAAGCGTGACTTAATACGATAGTATGTTAACAAACCGGGTTAACACGGGCCGTCACAGTTTGTTAAGAGTTTCAAAATATTTAATAAAATTTCCACGTTTGCCGTTTTTTTGCTTAAGTCTGACAAATCTGTATATTATTCCTCTTAACAAAAATAAACTAGCTAAATTTGATTACTGCTAGCATTGTAACACTTAGGCTCTCAACAGCATCAAGCCATCTCATAAACTTGTAGATGAAAAAGAAATTTGTTGCATTACTATAATTTGACAGATAATTCATTTCTCAACTTGAGCAATGACTTCTGGATAATATGAGGAGGACAAGCCTTAAAGAAATAACTATATGGTACTTCTTAACATATAACTCACTCATGTTTGATGCTGTAAGTACATTTCTTAAGCTCCAACATATCATCAATTGGTAGATTCTCAGTGGGAAAATCACATGCTTTGATATTCTCCGGCCCCTGATCAGGTAACAAATTGCATGGCTGAGGAGTCACACCACTTGTGATTCCTTGAATATCAGTGCACTTCCATGGCTGTTTCTTGGCCTTGGATGCCATTTTAATTGTCACATTGGCAAAGCAAATTCCAGTAAACTGGTCATTGGAGATTCCTTCCAAACTAGCAGCCATTTTCACATTCTCAGCCACAATATCCCTATAGTTGATGCCTTTGATCTCAGGTAAGGCATTAGGATCATAGTTGCTATCAGCATGGGAACCATAGTTACCTGTCATCCAAAATGCCCATTTCATAGTATGCATGTTCATTTTCTTCACATATATGTCCTTCACATACCCTCCCCTCCCTACTGCTGTCTTAATTCTAACACCTGATTCTGTGTTGATGGCTGTGATGTCCTCAGCTCTAACATCTTGGATCCCACCTGACATCTCACTTCCTAAGGCAATGGTTGCACTGAATGGAGAAATGCATGTCAGCCTTCTGATCACAAGTTGTTTGGTTGGCCACCCAAACTTTATGCCATACTCATCCCAGCCACTCTTCACTGCCACACAATCATCCCCAGAAACTATGTAGCAGTCTTCAATTCTTGTATTTGTGCAAGAATCTAATCCAAAAAAAGAAAAATATCAATCCACTCAACTTCAATATATACATATAGGGGGAGGGCTAAATTCACACTACTTTACAAGTCTATAACCCTTTACACTCTTGATTTCACTTGCATTTAACAGTTCTAATTTGTTGCAAATGAGATTTATTATAAGTAGAATCAATAGTTAATAAATTATGTAAGAGTTTTTATACTTACACAAGTAAGTCACTCCTCGTTTAACCCGACTAGCAAGTGTGGGATAGAGATAATTCTTGTACGCAACCTTATCCTTGTATAATTGCAAGAAGACTGTTTCCTGGATTCGAATACCACTATTCTTTCATGACTGAAAGGTCATGGGTTCGAATCTAGGAAACAGTCTTTTTGCAATTATACAAGGGTAAAGCTGCTTACAAAAATTGTCTACCCCCACACTCGCTAATCGGGTTAAAGAGGGAGTGGTTTACTTGTGTAAGTATAAAAACTCTTACACAAGTGTAAATACATAAATTCTTATATTCTTTATTAGTTATTCATTCTATTTGCATTTATCAACTCTCATATCCAAGGGCCGGCTTGATAGGTCCGAATCAGTCTCTATAAAAAGCAGGGGAAAGACTGCCTAGAGTATTCCCTTTCCCAGACACTCACGAAGTGGGTATTTGAACTGGGTCGGTCCTTTACAAGATGGAAGTAATTTTTTTTGGGGGGGCTATATTATACACAGTTTTGTAACATTAATACATTATTCTAAAATAAATCTTTAGATACCAACCTGGGTTGATGCCATCAGTGTTTGGAGATGTGACAGGAGCAATGATGGTGATGCCTTTGACAATAATATTGCTGCATAGTGTTGGAAATTTTGTTATAATCTTGAAGGTGGAAGACAATTTTCAAAGGTGTAATAATGTTAGTGTTACAAAGGTCAAATATGATTTTGAATGCTTTTAAAACTTGAATATGACCACATAAGGGAAGGATTACCTGCTATAAACAGGATGAACATTCCATGATGGAGAATTTAGGAGCGTTAGATTTGAGATTTGAATGTTGTCAGAGAACATTAATTCAATCAGGTACGGGCGAGTGTATTTCAATTTTTTCTTGTGAAATTGTTGCCACCAGAATGCTCCCTGCCCATCTATGGTGCCATTGTCCCCTGTTACAACATTGGTCATAATCAACACTTGATAACAATGATAAAATTATTTAATTCATAGTTAATAATTTAATATAGCAACAAAATTCATAATAAATTTTTAAATGATATAGACTTCATATTTCAAAAAAAAAAAAAAAAAAAACCATGTAAGCAATCACACTTGACAAAAAAATGGGATGAAGCTTGTATTATGAAATAAAGAATCTATAACTTAAAGAAGCAATCTAATTGTGACCAATAATGTATCACCTCAAAATAATTAAGGTACTTCACTTTTATTATTGACCACTTCATATTACATGTTCACATAGGCTAAGTTTTTGAGAGACTACATTGAATATAAATAACAAATTAGATAATTACCTAAAAATATACAAGATTAAAATGAACAAACATAAAATGTAATGACAAAACAAAATAAAATTTAATGAAGCCTAATAGATTAGATAAATAGTATATTCAATGAGAGTAAGTAAACTTAGGGAACTGGAATTCAAACTTTTGATGCGTGGCACATGTTCGCTGAAATGTTTCACCAACCCTTAACTACTGAGTTGATATTTGTTTCCTGCAACTTTATCCATACCTGTGACAATAACATCAGTGAGGTTTGTTCCAAATATAAGGCTGGTGTACCTTCCCGCTCCTGCATCTCTTCCTCTACCGTAGGATGGGAGTGGTTTGATCACAGGCCATTCAGTAATATCCTAAATCAATATAAAAAATAGTACAAAGAAAAACTCTTGTTAATAGTGTAACATCAAAGTGCCAAAAACTTTCCCTTGTAAACTGAAGACAAAAACGTATTAGACCACACAATGGCACATTTCTATCAAAGTTTTATTTCCTATGGAACCAAATTAAAGGGTGTATGTAAATAGTTTTTAGGAGATCAAAGGTTCAGGAGTTGGTATATTGCTTTCATGAGTTAATTAACAATATTGCTTTGATAGCCTAGTTTTCTAGTAATGAACCTTGTGACATAATTGTATTTCATTTATTGGACATCTTACCTCATTTTTAACTCAAATGAATCCCTTTAAAAACGTTTGTTTCCATTTTCAAAAATGAGTCTATGACAGTGATAAATAATAGATTACTCTAATTTTATTTTGTAATGACATTCAGGAAATTGTAGCCATAGTACTAAACCAAGAATATATTATTAACTTGCCATCAATGAAGTCGACCCATATAATTTTTTCTACCATTCAACCAATGCAAGCTTAGAGAATCACTTTCTAACTTAATTTATTGCCTCTTATGTTTGCAGAGTCAAACTTGGGAAATAGTTCTTGTCAAATTCTGTCAAAAGGAAAGGTACAAGAAATGGCAGATGAGGCCAAGTGGGTGGAACAAAAACATCAGTTCAAATACAACAATCAGTAGAATAACTTTTTCCACTACTCTCATAGGCTTTGGAGGAACAATAACTTTTACTCTCAAAGTAAGATTTTCAGCTTATGTATTTCATAAAAAGCAAAACAACTGAGGATGGAAGGTTCTGATCCTAAAAGATGTAAGGTAAAACATTTTTTGGGGGATGCATAACTATGAAGCACCGATACTCCGAATTTTCTTTTCCAACGTATCGGGAACGTATCGGAAACTATTGTATCGTATCGGCAATGGTCGTATCGAGAACGTATTTGGAATGTATAGAAAACGCCGTGTCTCGGTGCTTCATAGATGCAGAAGGCTTTGGTAGAAATAAATTTTGCTTGAGCACATAAAAATAACTGATATTTGTGGTTACTTAAGTCATCAATATGAATAAACAGAAGCAACAAAATCAATGCTAACCAGGTCTTGATCATGAAAGAATTAATGAACAGAAAATGAGATACCTGAGAAGCAAGGAGAACAGCATCTTTGTTTAGATAGAGTGTGAAGTGACTGATGAGACTGAAGCTCCCAGTAAGCCATTTACCAGCAGGAACATAAAGCTGAGCCCCCCCTTCAGAAACATATTGACTCAGGTGATTGATTGCAGAATTAAAGGCCTTTGTGTTGGATGTGTATCCATCCCCAACACCACCAAAATCAGTCAATGAAGCACTATAAGCTCTGCAATTTATAGCATTGTACTCAAAGGAAGTTGTAATAATGTTTGCTTTTCTGCTTTCAGCTTCATCTGAACTCAGCAGTGTTACCAAAAGGAGAGCAAAAACAAATCTAATTACCTGTAAAATGAAAGCATAAAAAAAAATGGTTTAGGTAGCTTCATAAGTATATATGCAGAAAAGATTTGCATAAATAATACCAAAAAGCTACTTTGAATAGATTGAATGATAGAAGAGAAAAAAGGGTCTCACTTGTATCCTCATGTGAGCTTTCCACAAGAGCTCCATCCTAAGAAAAAATGCACTTTGGTGTTATTTGTTTTAGGTATAAATGGAGACTGAAACTATGTCAAGTATTTATAAGGGAAGTTAAGTTATGGCTAACCGGTTCATGAATTCTCAAGATATTTTGTTTTTGTTTTTTTTTTTTTGGAAAATTGAATTCTCAAGGTTTAAAAGGCGGGTGTGTAGGGATTCTTTTAACAAAATAACCGATCAAAATGATTATTTGAACAATATATACAATTAAATTGGTAAAAATACCTATAACATGTACTTTTGAGTCCCCAAGTTAGGGGGAAAAGGAAAAGTATATACTAAGCACTCTTTTTTTGTCATTCTTAAACACAAAAGCATATAAGTCCAATATTGTTTTAGTTATCTCTAGGAGCCATGATACACCAATAGAATAATAGTACATTTGTTGCTTGCAAGTCTTAAATCTTAGAAGCAACTTTGAATAGGAGTTGTTTTTTTTTCTCCAAATCCATGAGTGGATGTTTATATTCTTTGCATTTGCTTTGAAGGCAGAACCCGTTGAGGATAAAGGAATATTAGAATTAGTGAGTATCCCCCATCTTTTCAAGTTGACATAAATTTAATGAAATTATAAAGGAAAATTATAACCATAAAAAGGTGGAAATTATAAAGTATTAAATTTGGGAAATCATGATAATTGAAAATAAATATAACCGTTGGATCTATATAACGGTGATATAAACACAACTTGGTTGTTACAATATCCTTCTCCATATTAGAATTAGTAAGTATCCCCATCTTTTACGCTGGAATAAATCTAATGGAATTATAAAGGGGTGAATGTTTCTCACATTATAGGAGATAATTTTATCTCCTACACATATAAAAGTGTGTAGTATCTATATTTTCTTTTTCTTTTTCTTCTTTTCACATGCCCCACATATGACCTACACATTTTTATATAAGTGTAGGAGATAAAATTTTGTGGTATAATATGAAAAATATTAATCCCAATTATAAACCGTTAATTTCTATAATTTGATGAAATGTTTGGTATTGAAGTTTATGAGTTCAAATATTTATAAGCATTTGTTTATCTCTTGCCCGTACATAATTTATATACAAAAGCACAGAAAAGATACTTAAAAATAATGTTCTAGTTAATTTCCAACACAATCTCGTCCACAAATTTTTGGTCCGAAACTGTTTTTACGAGGACACATGAAATAGTAGGTATGTTGATTTTGAAAATCCATGCGTTGCTCTGTCAGATTCATCCCTCATTTTCATCATCCATGCCGTCAAATTACTGTGAAATTTTAACTACACATGATCACTGTTTCAATGTCATTTTCTTAATGTTATTGTGCACAAATGTTCTTATACATAACTCAATATCAAATGTATAGATTCTATCTTCGCATATGATGGAGGAAAATTTCTTCTATACTCTGAAACTTCATTGTATCTTTTATTAAAGGCTTTAATGTTTTTACAGTAAATATAGATAAATTATATATATTCGCTTCTAAAACGATTCGTTTTGGATTAAAAATTAAAAAATTATAATAAAAAAATTATTATAATCCTAAAATAAATTATAATTATAAAAATACCTTGGTTTCCAATTGTTCCTGACTTTGTTGATGTATCCTTTTAACTATATTGCACCGCAATAGTACTTTAAAGTCAAAATTAGCAACAACACAAGTCACCAACCTAATTACCCACCCTTCTCAACTTCCTCCCTAACCCACAACGCATTAAACAACAAAAATATATTATTAACTGTTCATTGTAGATAATCTCTCTCTGCATCTACTCCTTTACTAAAAATAGGAGAGAATATGATTTAAGGGAAAATAATCATAAAAAATAGATAAAATGGTAAAAGTTATTTATACTATTTTTTTTTTCAAATTTAATAAAGGGTTCATTTTTCTACCATCAATGTAGATAACTTATTTGCAATTTGCATTAAGTTCAAAACGACGTCATTTTAAGACATAAATCAATATATTTTTGTAATTATAATTTCAAGAAAAAAATTAAAGTACAGTTAACTTATTTGCATTGAACCTAAAACAACGTCGTTTGATAACTATTATAAAATTAAAAAATTATAATAAAAAAAACTATTATAACCTTGAAATAAATTTAAAAATATTAGATAGTTTATTGATTATGTCGTTTTGAGCCCAAATAAGTATAGTCAATCTTATAATATTTTTGTAAATATAGTTTCAATAAAAAATACTTATACTATAGAAAAAAATTTCTTTGGTAAAGACAAAACTCACTTCATAATAATTAAAATTGTTGCAAGACAAAAAATATTATAAGTATAACCTCCTCATAAAAAAAGGTTAAAATATATTTTCATTTGCATAGACCACATCTACTTTTAATTTAGATTTTATAAAAAAAAAAATTTAGTCTTTATATTGATCGGACCAAATACGGTAGGGATAGCCCAATACGTATTAAGCCCAAATCACACACGGTTGAGGATTCTCCGATAGTTTCTGGCCTGGGCCTGATATTGCTGTTGGGGTGAGCTTGTATTTTTATAATTACGTTGCACCATTTCAAGAAAAAAAATTTAAGTCAATATCAGATGCAGGTGTTTATGATGTGAAAGTAAAGGATGATCGTACCTTGGTGGTACATAGTGTGTTTATATAGTAGTTGAGATGTGTGCTTGGAGGATGCCTTTCTTCATGGTGAAGGCAAAGGTTCCTAGGTGCCAGCGTAGTTTAGTTGTCATGGTTTAAATATTGAGGAGCTTGCCGCCATGGTGTCTAGTAGTAGAGTTATGGCGAGCAAGAGCTGTCCGTTGCTTACTGGTATGTGACGCGGTGGTATTGCTTTAACCCTTAAGTTTACTGTCTGTAGAAGGTATCTTCTTGTGTGGGGAGTAAGTATGTCTTTGTGTGCTGCGATGATGTCATTGTGCCTTATATGGTGCGATGGGGTCATCGCGCTAATGTGCCGCGATAGGATCATCGCGTCCATGCCTGTCTTTTATGCCTCGTTTGGAGTCCTTAATGAGTTTGGGCCTTCATGAGTTATTGGATCCTGATTGGGTCTTTACATTATATCCGGATCATATATGAAGTGAGTTTTAATTTTGTTTCTGTCCTATATTATTATTACAATATTATAAGATTGATATAGAATTATTATAAAGTGTAAAAAATAAATTAAATATGAATGTTATGTACAAATACAATAATATCTTTTAATCTAATAAGAATATACCATAAAGTTGAACTTTGAAGACAATCTCAGATTAATAAGTTGTCAAGATTTCCGTCATATAAATTACTTCAATGTTAGATAATTTACTGATTATGTAGTAGACGATGGAATATTATATTAAAGATAACTCTCAAAAGAGTAGAAGTTTATAAATAACTTTATATATATATATCTACTATGACTTCTCTTATAAGTTCTTTAAACTTAAAATGTAATTTTAATTATAAAGAAAATGAAAGTGCAAAAAATAATTTCATGACCATTAGTTAACTAAGAGGGATTAAATTATGACTTTATATATATATCTACTATGACTTCTCTTTATTTATTTTTTGATTAAATTATGCTTATGCTTACAACCTCTTATCACCACTTTGTTTTATCTTTGGATCAAAATTAGATTAATGACTCTCACTTGACGTTATTTGATAACCATTAATTCAATTTTAATGAAAAAATAAAAAATAGTTATAAAAAATTATAAACAAAATTGATTATAAATATAACCTCTCACTTTAATTAATTCTTAAGCTTCAACATCATAATATGAAGAATAAACTCTTCTAACAACTTTGAGGTAATACTTATTTTAAATGCAATCCATCCAATCGAATGTTGATCAAATCAAAAATTTCGTCCTCTTGACAAATAATTAGAGTAAGCGTGCCGTTTGAAGCATAATCACACATTTACGTGGAACGCTAAGTGAAGTTCAACAAAATCTCATTCAAACAAGGACTTAATGAAAGCTTATAAATTTTTTCATCATATTAACGGTACAATGGTGTAAAGACAGATTATTTATGCTCTTACATAGACTACGCGATGATTAATAATTACATTTGACTGGTGCAGCAAAAAGACCCTATGTAGCATCCATGCATTACACCAATTAATCAAGTATAAATGCTAGCTTACACAGTTACACAAGAATATATTATAACAAACGTAACTATTTAAAAAACATTACTTACAATTTAAGAAAGAAAGATACACACATATATAAAGCAAGCAGTATAGAAACGTCACAGGAAACAAATGAGTGGCTGAAATGTATAAAATAATTCTTTAAAAAATCTTAACCACATATTAAAGGGTCTATGTGGTTTTTATGAAAGAATCATTTGTGTATATCATTAATTGCTCTAATTTTTAAACTAATATACTTAACTTTTCATGTGAGCTTGATTAATATGACATTATTTTATGGACATGACAATATATTTTCTTCATTGACGTAGAATGAAATTTAATAATGTAGGTTTTTTTAATGATTTAGTTTAGAATAGAAGTGAGTGTCACTATGTTTCACCAAAAAAATAAAGAAACACATTAGCGCTGACTTAACAAAATAAAACGTAATCAAACCTTTTTATGAGAATCAAATATAAATACCAATAATTAAAATGACCAAAAGGAGTATGTATAAAAAAAGAGAAGACCAAAAGGAGTAATTAAACATTATTTTTTTGGGTGAAAAATTAAACATAATTAACTAATATTAACTTTCTTTTGCCTTCAAAAATATATGTATAGAACTTTTTCTGTGCTACTCACGCGTCATGATTATGCTCACCCTTGGTCAGCCCTCAAATACTGGCCCTTTGTGAATGTGATTCTAGAAGGAAGACACCATTTTTGTATCAAAACCATCACGAGCCCATTCTCTTAGATCTTGGAGATGATGGCATTAATTTGGATTGGATAGTTGAAAAGGAGACACCTAGTTACATTTTATTAAACAAAAAATCTTGGTCGCTAGTGGAACCAAGCATAATTCCTTTTTGTTCAAACCCATAACACATTATTATAGATATGTTCATAGTCCGTGTCATGAATCATGATTGAGCGGAAGTGGCGGGGAATAAATCTTTCGTGCTATTGTAGCACCAAAGATTCAGTACATCCCACTAATGAAAATATTACATGTCAGTAAAAGTTTGTTTTCTTTTGCCAAAATTTTTCTCTCTCCTCTGATGTATAATGCTTCTATTGATGGAATGCACTGAATCTAGGTGCTACAGTAGCACCTAAGATTTATTCGTGGCTAGGTACTGGGGTGCTGCAAAGAATTTCATCAAACACGCTTGCTCCTTTGTTTTTTTCAATGAGAAATGGGGTGTCTCGTGTTTATGGTGCAGGTCACTGACATGATCGAAGTCCATGTTGTTATGATGAACTCAGGCCTAGTCCAACGGAATCACTTTCGAGACTGATTTTGCATCATCTTAATTTTAGTTTCTATTTTCCTTATAAACAGAAACTAAGTCAAATAGGTTTTGAAAAAAGTACTTCTAATGAAAAATTCTCTTTTTCATAATGAAGAAAAAAATCAAAATTCAAAAGCTCCTGAGAAGAGTTTTTTTTAAGCTTTTATCAACTTTTCTTGAATTATATATTTAAATGAAAAACAATAGAGACATAGAGAGAGAGGCTTTTTTTTAAAAGGTGTGCTTTTAAGTAATTTTAAAACTAAAAACTGTAACTTTATGTAATCACCAAACAATTTTTATTTTTATTTTTTTAAGCTCATTTTTTTAACTTTAGCTTAAAAATAATTTCTAACTTAAAAAAAGATCCAAACACGCTCTATGTATTATGTAGCATTTTAATTATCCTCTAATCATTTTTATAACTCAATTTTGCAACTCCTGAAGCTTCAGCATTCCGCTTGCTTCAACTTTTCCAGTTGTTAATACATGCTCCCTTCAATTTTCATGCATCTATTATTGTATTTCCCTTCGCTTTCCTGTGATTGCAAAAGCAGTAGAGTGCAAGCAACACCACAAATTCACAATATTGATGCCTGAACATAAACAATGAATATACCACTGAAGCACAAGTGGAATGAGACTTTTATAACACTCCTCATGACTAACAACTATTACACAATTATTTAATTTACATAAGCATCCTCATCCAAATCAGGTATTTCCTCTCAAAAACCTTGCTACACTTAACCACAAAAACAAAAAGGCGAGGGAACAGTGTCAAAATGCCGCTTTCCTTTCAGCTTTATCAAGGAATTGCCCATACCAATTATGATTGAATCAGTGGAAACTAACTTAACTAATGTCCACATCAACGGCCATTGACTTCTCCTCTGAAGCATAGGAAGCTTCTGGAGCTGCAGGCTCTGCAAACTGTGTTACAGTGGACTTTGATTCTGTGACTGCAAATGGACTCCTCGTATGAGTTGCAACACTAGAGTCTACTTCCATAGCAGAAGCTCTGGGCGGTGATGGTGGCTGCACCTCCATATCTGGGTAAGCAGCCTTAAACCTTGCTCGCAGCCCCTCATCAACTAACCTTACACCATTCAATTGATTACCAAGAGACATCCATCTGAAAACAATGGAGAACATAATCAATAATAAAGAACAACATAAACAGCCTAAGTATTCTATCTACAAGGATGAAATTTTGGCCCTAAACCCACAACTGCAACTAGGTTAGATTCTCAACCAAGAAATCAAAACCACATGACAAGAAAACATTTAATTTATAGAACATATCGCGTGAACTCCACTTATGTAGCATAAAAAACCATTTCATATCCAGACCATCCAGTAGACTCGATCTCAATCAAACTACTTTAAGAATACCATGAAAGAAAAACTCAAATAGATAACAGTCATGAAAACCTACCCTGCATGAGTATTGTGCATGCGAGCAAACAATTCCAACTTTCTTGTTCTCGGACTTATCCTCTCCAGCAGAGGATACATCTGCAGGAACCAATATTGACAACTTTGAATGTTAAGCATGTCAATAATTTAAGTTCAATAACAGGAACAGGTAGAATAACATTATCGGGTTTAATTCAACTATTTCCTCTTCATTTTTTTTTTGGGTGTGGGTTTGGGAGGGAAGAGGGGGGGAAGATGGAATGTGCAGCCTTTACAATTAGAAATGAGGAAAAGATATCATGTGAATGCCTTTTAATAAATTCTCCTTGTCCTGGCCAACTGCCAAAGCCTATTATCATGTAAAAAACATTATTTTGGATAAAACAGAAACTTGATTACAGAGAAAGAGGGAAACTGCAACTAAAGATAACATAAAATATCCTTCAAAACAGAAAATCATGGATACAGCATCAATGAATACTATTGACCACCCTTTTTAGAGATAAAGACAGTCAAAGCATTAAGGGGCATAATTAACTATCAAAACTTAAGTGAAAATTATACAAACCTCATCCGGCTTGCGGCTAGTTTCCCTGACCTCAGCAACAATAACATCAGTGTCAATGTTCCTGTTTACTTCAGGATTACCCTTTATTCCAACAAGACAATGTTCCTTACTGTGATTGAGCCAGTGGCCTGTACGCCCAGTTCTGATTATTCGCTGAAGTTGATTTGTTTTTACCCAAATGATTTCCTCAACACGTTTATATCCCCAAAGTTCTAAGCTGCATGGAGCATTATGGAATATAGGTAAGCCAAATACAGAATATTAACAAAAAGCAGCCTTAATCTTTGATTGGTCATGCTAATCAGATAACAGTTTTTTATTTTTTTTTATTTACCAAAATAACAATTAACGTATGACCAAACACAAGTGCAAATACCATTCACGTCCAAGTTCCATTGCACGTCCAGTGACCCATAGAAAAATAAGCCCATCAGTTTGCAGAGCAGGGACATTAAGACTGCGCATTTCATCATCGGCCATTGTTCCATAAGGCAGTTCCATGTGAATGTCCCATGGTGGATCTGCCATTATTACTCCAAATTGACCTAATATGTCCATTCTAAAGTTACGTATGTCACAGTTGATCCATTGTGGCTCACCAAGTTCCACTTCAGAACAATATTCAGCACGCTGAGGCTTTAGAGGTTTGGGAGGAGGAGGAGCACCCATCATTGCTGGCGACACGTCAGGTGTAGGGTCATACTCATAATGAACGTACTTGCATGTCTATCAAAGGACAAAAGAATAACACAACTCAAACTAATGATAAACATAACTAAAATAAAAACAAATTCTAAATAAGATAAAATCAGGGGAAAAAAATAATGCCTTCATGTGTCGGCAAGTATCAAGAAAAGAACAGTCTCCTAAATTGATGTCAGTATGAGGAGCAATGATCCGCCTAAAATGAACCTGCCAAGAAAAGGATCACAATATACATCAAGAAAGGCTAATTAAAATTTTCATTGTTAGATTACACTGAAAACCACTTGTCAACCAGCATACGAGCTTAAATAGTAAAATATTGTCCTTGTCACTAACCTTATCACATGCTATAAAGGAACCCGATTGACGTCGGCAATCCTCTTTTGTCAGTGAGTCACAGTATTCCTTCACCTGAGAACCACCTTTTGTTTTGAACTGAAACAATACATTGTAAACAAGCTGGATTAGATTAAACTGTTTGTAATCCTGAAGTGCACTAAAAGCTAACAACAAGCACAAGGGAAATTTTAGTGTAGGGCCTATTAAAGTAGACTGTGAACTTGAACCTTTGCAGCTACAGCAGTCTCCTTTGCAGTTGGTCGATGAATTAGGTCCAATAGCTCCTCGCCAGTTTTAGATTTTTGCATCTCTCTAAATGATTTCTTATTCAACAAAGCCTCAAGATCCTTCATATCATCCTCTAAAGTTCTTGGCTTCTGAGGCATTGCATTAGGACTACTCCCTGGGGCATTTTGCCCCAGTTGAAGTCTATGCATTGACGGAATACCTATACCTCTATGCATCTCCATCATCCCCATTACTCTGGGTGCTCCCCTTGGTCCTCCTGAAAACATTGGCTGCAACCCCGACATATGGGGGTCCCCATGGGGTATCCACATATCAGACATTGGCCTCAGAACTGGCCTTCCCATCCCAAGCAAACCACCATTCACATTAGTGGCACTGGTAGTGTTCTGCTGAACTTGATTTTGATTCATATTCCCATCTCCAGAACTTGATTCAAGATGCTGATTTGGTGCACTTTCCGGAAATTCTCTCAGAAGCCGAGTTCGGTCTATATTTAAAACCATAATTCTTGATTTGCCACTCACTACAAATTCCTCCACTTCAACACCACCATTATCATCTGCCATTGACCTCAATGCTATCTCCACTGCAAGTGTTGGCCCTGAATCCCCCCCAAGCTCCCGAAGCGCAGCCTTCTCTACCGGTGTCACTGACTGATCATTCTCCAATTTCCTCAACACAGTGGAAGAATCAATTGGTGAGAAAGGCACTCGCTCTAACAGAAAAACAGCAACCATTGATCGAACCACTGCTAACGGACTAACCGTCTCAGATTCTACCTGAGAAACTGGGTTTGAATCCTGAGATAATTTTGGCTTTTGATTCTTGTGATTTGTCAAGTCAGCCTCAATAGAGCTGTCAATGCATGTTTCAGCATTAGATCGGCGAGCTAGTTCGATAGGTTTCTTGGGATTCAATTTTGGATCAGGCAGAGGCAGAGAAGGGGTAGGAGAGAAAGGACGATGGTTGAAAGAAGATACAACCTTGAGAGAAAGGTCAAGGGAAGAGACAAGATTGGGTATTATAGTCTGTATAGAAGCAAGCATCTCCAAATGGGTCTTGTGTTGGGACTCTATGCGAGCTTCAAGCTGTTGCCTTATGTCTTTAATGGTCGCTATGTCATCCTCATTGCCATCAGATTGTGTATCCATGGTTTCCTCCCTAAAACCCAAAAGTGCATCAAATTTGAGACACTCTGGTTACAACCAGGATTGTTCAACAAGAAACAAATACAAACAACAAGATCTTTGAAGAATCTCGACAATTAAGACTAGAAAACAGTTTAATCAAACAAAGTATCATCTTTTTAAAACTAAACACAAAGAAATTAAAAATTGAATGCATAATGCTATCGTTTCAAGTTCAACCAGCCACCAAGAGGGAGGTTAGCCATTGTAATCACGATATATAAATGATGGCAAAGCACAATTTCATCAAAATATAATAACATTGTTCTTCAATATAAAAAATAAAAATATCAAATTCAAATATTAAAAGATACAACCAATGCATACAAACTAAACATCGAAGAAAGAAATCTCAAACACTCAACAAATAAGAGTATGCCAAATTCCCAAAGAAACAAAAGATAGATTGAATCATCCCAAAAACAAGCTTAAATCAAGAAAATGCCGAAAAGTGCTTAAATTTATTGAGCAACTTGAGCAATGACGAGTTGGGATGAAAAATCAAACGAACCAGGCAGAGAGTTCTTGAAGCGTGAAATTCGCCGGAAGTTGGAATTTTCCGATGTGGGGTACGGCAGCAGAGATAAAGACTCAGGGATTTAGGGCTTCAAGGGTTAAAGTTGCAGAGAAGAAAGAGTGACTGTTGGTCACGTTAGCTAACATTATAATATTGTACTTAATAATGAAATATTAATAATAATATTAATGTTGTTATTCTTCTACACTTATTGTACAGTCTAGACGAAGTTTCCAATTTTTGTTATTTTTTTTCTGTAAAAACTTAAAATCAATAGGAATTAATAATAAAAAAAATCAAGAAATTTTTTGTATAGACTATAGAGAAATATTTAATATTATTTTATGTTTCAAAAATCAGATTAGACCGTCAGTTTAATTCAATAGATTTTTTAATTATTTTTAAATTAAATATTTATCTAGTTAAATTAAATGTTTCAGAGGTTTAATTTTTTGTTTGATTTAAAAATATTGATATTACTTCGGCTGAATTTCAAAAATATTTTTATTTAATTAAGTAATAATTTAAAGGATTTAGTGTTTATTTTTTTTAAAGGAAATGAAATTATGTTATTTTGAGTAAAAGAAAGACACAAACAATGAAAATCATGGAAGAGAAAGTGAGTAGTTTTTTAATTTAAAATTTAAATAACAAATACTTGGTTGTGTTTTTTCCTCTCTTAGAATGATATAACTATATGTCCTTTAAAATGACAAATATTTTTTCCTAATTTAAATTGGTAATTCTATTTCTAATTTTCTATCTATATATGATAAATCAAGTTATTGTTGGTAAAATTTTATATTTAATAAATTAAATTTAATGCATCACTAAATTTTAATAATTTAGACACCAAATAGTGATCTATTTTTTTGGGGGGGG
The DNA here is from genome assembly GCA_032173675.1 of Gastrolobium villosum. Lineage (NCBI taxonomy): Eukaryota > Viridiplantae > Streptophyta > Magnoliopsida > Fabales > Fabaceae > Gastrolobium > Gastrolobium villosum. Next base: position 268,573 of record JAVKPL010008529.1, on the reverse strand, counting down.
TAGACAATAGTGATCTAATTTAATTACACTTAACATTAGAAATTATATTGAACATTCATTTAAATAAAAATAAATTGAAATGCATGCATCTCCTAAATGTAATAAATTAATTGAGGTATTAATTAATAAGATTATAATGATTTTTTACTAGACAATTAACCTCTATTTTTTGGGTAGAAAAGGAAATTGCATTAATAAACTAAGTTGTAGAAATAAGCAAGTGCGTTGAAGATTGAAATCCTCAGTGTTCAACATATACTAAAGTGAAAAGTACAGAGGTTAGTCGAATTTTATGTCTTTTGTTCTTTGATCTTTCTTCGTTCTTTCTTTATTTTTTTATTTTCTTTTGACACATGGAAAAACCAATTTGAAGTTTCCACTTCCCACCCATGATTCATTGGTTAATGGTTTTTGGTTTATATTGAATTTTTTGCTATGACATTTATATGAATATATGTATATTCTTTTTCCTCCTTCAACACGGGTAGAATTGTAGAAAAACATTAGCTTCAGTTTCTGTATCATTAGCTACATGGGTTAAAATTGACTAGATAAATGGATTTATCAATTTCTCAATCAAAGATCTTTCATGTTTCAATGCTATTTTCACACACAGATTTATTCAATATTTCTTTCGTTTCTTGTTGCTCTATAAAAAATGATATCTTAAATTATGAAAAAAGGTTTATTATTTCTTCAATAACAAAAAAAAATGATGAAAAACCTTATATTTCCACAGTGTATATACATAGTAATTTTATATATAATATAGTATCCGATAAATCCACTCTTTATCGATTTTTGGATTCCATTTTTTTCTGTCCCAACAGTTCTTGTTTTGTTATTCGTGTTCTGTAGCCATTTACTGCAACACCGATATTGTTGATCGTCGGCTGGACCTTTTTCCGACGACCTTTTTCGACAAAACTAGTGTCATTCAAAACATCTCACCAAGGCAGTCCCATCTATCCAAGTTTCAGATATAGATCTGCAAGGATGCGCCGTCATGCGCATGAGAAAGCTTCGCTACCTCCGTCCTTGTTGCCGATGTGTTGCGACTCGTGGAATGTCCTTTCCGGTCACAATTTTTTGGATTTTTCTCCCCTCTACGATGGTTCCAGATCTATCCTCATCTTGGTGTTTGGAGTTCGTTTTGGTTTTCGCTCAGATCTCCTCCCATTCCGTTTAGTTTTGTGATCTTTTTTGGTCGGTTTCTGATTTCTTTTTTTGTGACTAATGGATACTCCTATCTTTTCTACTTCTCATGAGACTATATCGTCCTCCAAGTCGGATCCATCTAAATTTACCAACTATATTCTTACTCCACTGAGTTTGGATAAGCTGGATGGCTCAGATTATGACTCTGGGTCTTCAGATCTCCAACTTTGGTTGGATGGGCAGAATTATACATATAATCTCACTACCAAGGTTAAATCTATTGCGGCTGCTAAATACACACGCTGGAAAATGATTGATACTCAGTTGTGCAGTCTTATCAAGTCCTTTCTTCACCCATCCATTAAGCAGATCTTTCTACCTGCAAATACTTATGAGGTTATTTGGCGCCAGGCAAAGGCCTTGGACACCAATGCTACACAGTGACTCTAGGTGTGTGTCAGAAGTTGATGTCTATCTTTAATTCTTGTAAGTTTGATTGTCCTATATCTGAGTACTTGGGGAAAGCTCAAAGTTTACTTCATAATCTCAACGAGCTAATGTCTTTTACTAGTGATGTTGCTTAGGAGCGGGAACGACATAATACTCTTTTTAAGTTATTGAATTTATATGGTTTACCCCTACATTTGTCTGCCAATCGGGATCAGGTTTTGGGGTCTGCTACTTTTCCTACATTGGATTCTGTGATGTCTACTTTGCTTAGGATTCCACTTAAGCTCTCTATAGCATCAACACATGTTATGCCCAATGTCTCTACGGTTGACTCTTTTGACTCTTCCGCCCTTGCTTCTTGGGCTTTGGTCGTGGAAGTAAATCCTCTAAAGGTCGGTTACTTTGCACGCGTTGTCATCAGACTAATCATATTATTGGCCACTGTAGGAAGCTCCATGGCAAGCCATCTCAACCTTTTCGGACTGCTCATATTGTTTAGGCTCCTTCTATTGATCCTGATTCAAGGTTGCCTTCTACACCACAAGCTCCTACAGCTCTTCTTAACGAATTTGTGACCGGGTGGTCTGGGAAGAAAACATCTAGTTCTATTGCCTCTATTACTCCATCTGATAATTCTTTTGCTAGGATCTCTCAGTTACAATATCCAGGCCCTTGGACTCTTGATTATGGGGCTTATGATAACATTTCTAGTATTATAAGTATTTATTCACTTCTCTTTTATATTACTGGTCTATTTCCTACTATTATTATGGCTAATGGGTCCTTGGTCCAATCTCGTGGGATTAAAACAATTCTTCTCTTTATCTCTTGATTATGTTCTCTATTTTCTAAATTCCCCTTTTAACTTTCCATTTAGCCGTTTGACCAAATCCATTGATTATGTCGTTTATTTTACTAAAGTTGAAGACCTCCTAAGTATTATGGAATACATATTTTGATTATGACAAAATATTTATAAGAAGTCTCAAATTAAAAAATGAGCTTCAAGACACAAGTGGTTAGATTTTTAGAATTCTGCTACACATTTTTTTTATTTTTTGGTGAATAAAATTCTGCTACACACTTTATTATACCATATAGTGTGAATTTAAGCTCCATTGCATTTCATATTAAATAATACTGATTATTTTTTTTTTTGTTAAGGGTTTAGTTTAAAAATATTAAACAAATAAGAAACTTTGACTTTTCAATGTTAATCAATTAAATATAAAAAAACAAACAAATTAGCTTTTCAACCAAATATGAAAAGAAGGTAATCTGATGAGTTTCACATCAACGGGTTCATGTGAGAAAGTTCTTTGGATAAAATATAAAAAGATAAAAAAAATAAGAAAACATTACTTTTAGAGTAAATACTCTTTTCGATTCTCAGCAAATTTTATGATGTCCGCTTTAGTTTCTAGTAAATAAAAATGCCATTTATAGTCCCTAAAATTTTTTTTTTTTTTTTGTAAAAACAGACATTCAAACAAATTTAAAGTGAGAAATATTTTTTTTTTCTAAAAGTAATTTTTGAAATTTTTACGAAAAAAATCTTTTTATTTATTATGGATTAAAACGAACATCATAAAATTTACTGACGACTAAAAATAGTATTTACTCTTACTTTTACTTTTTTTTTCTTTGTCACTCATTACTCTCTCTATACGTCGTTCTCTTGTTAAGTAAGAGCCCAGTTGTTTCGTCTTTCAAAAAAAATAATTTTTATATCGTTCTTATTTTAAAAGTGATTTTAATAAAAATTAAAGCTATTTATATTTTTATAAAAATATTTAATTTTTGAAAAAATTATTTGACTTTTGATTTTTATTTTTTTAGAAGTTAAAATTTTTAACTTCTAAAAAAAAAATATATAATTTTTTTTTTGATTTCACATAAAAAATTTTCAAATATTCAAACAGCCCATTTGAAATTTATCGCCCACAAACATAGTTTGAATTTGTAACAATTGTACCACAATCACAAAGCGTTTAAATCCAGGACCTCAAACTATGTTTGTGGGAGAAAAGCAATTTTAACTTTACTGTCATTGCGTAGATCTAGAAAAGTTATGTAAAATGAAAAAAAAAAATCATCTGATTTGGATACCCGAGTCACAAGTTATGGTCTTCCGAAGTTTTACGGTAATTGGACTGCATACGTGGTGCTGACGTGGCACGAGTATCGTCGGTATCATTGACGGGACTAGTTCTGTCAGCATATGTGACATGTTTGACTGCATTACTTTGGTAAAACTTGTGCAATCAACTTTAATCGGACAATTCTTTTATCCAAAAATTTTAGAATTGTGCTTTTCCATGCATACGGAAAAAAATTTAAAATATTATTATTTTAATAAATAATTACGAATACATTGTTGTTTCAAAATTATTTACGGATCTATCGCATGTTTGCACTCATTCACGCTCAAATTAGGCGTGACTATTGACGCCCAAATTAGGCATGACCCCTAAGGCATTCACGCTTAATTTAGGCGTGAATCATCTAGTGTTGACACGTGGCAAAAAAAGTCAACTTACGAACCTCAAAACTTTGGAAAACCACAACTTTTGACTCGGGTATCCGAATGAGGTAATTCTTTTTTTTATTCCACATAACTTTTCGAGATCTACGTAATGACACATCATTTAATATATTTTATCTCTCACAAACACAATTCAAATTTACAATAATTGTATTATATAGTGTATTACCAAAAAAATTTAAAAAATTATTATTAATAAGAGAAACAAAATAAAGATTTAATTTGTGATTTAAACTCAAAAATCAATTTGAAAAATCTGTATTAACAAAAAAAATTAAATAAATATTCTAAGCACTTGGTATAATATTATATAAATTTGTATATATTTTAATAATTAAATAAATAACCTTGTACACTATTTTTTTGCAAACACTTGGTAGAAGTATATATTTTAATATGACATTAAGTATCCTTATTTATAGATGACTTAATTCACTTTGGTGCCATCTTTATAGTATCATTTTTGCAAATTTGAATTGTGTTTGTGAGAGATAAAATATATCAAATGAGATGTCATTACGTAGTTCTCAAAAAGTTATGTAGAATCAAAAAAGAATTACCTCATTCAGATACCCGAGTCAAAAGTTATGACCTTATAAATTTTTACGGTTAAACAATTAATTTTTTGTGACACGTGTCAACACCAGACGAGTCACGCCTAATTTAGGTGTGAATGCCTTGGGAGTCACGCCTAATTTGGGCGTGAATAGTCACGCCTAATTTGAACGTAAATAGTCACGCCTAATTTGGACGTGAATAATCACGCCTAATTTGGGCATGAATGAGTGCAATAGATTCGTATATAGGTTCAAAACAACAACTTATTTGTAATTGTTTATTAAAATAGTAATTGTTGTAACTTTGGGAACGAATTTCGCAAACAATAAATGACGTACCAAAACAAGAATACTAAAAGAAAGCATAAAGAAGATGACACCAGAATTTTACAGGTTCAGAAACTCAGTATTAGTGAGTTTCATACGTTTCTGGGGCCTAATTAGAGGGTTAAACGCCCTCTGATATACAGTTTATTCAAGATCAGCAAGAAAAATAGAAGTTCACAGTATACAATAATAGCTATACAGAACATGCAATTTTTGAAGAATTTCAGCTTCTTAAGAAATTTAACAACAAGACTTGTTAAACAGATCTTGAGTTGACGCTCAAGATTAGAAACGGTAAACAATAAAAGATATTATAAAGATGAAGAAGACTTCCCAATCTTCGCAATATAGCATAGGAAACGTAGTTCCTATGTCAGGATTTTTTTTTGATATTTTACACACGAGCTTCACAGGACCACCTTGCAGATTATAATTAACCGTTTAAACACAAATCACAAAATTGCACCGATCAAAGTAACCGTCTTGTTGAGATGAACAAGATTCATCAAAGCATCATAGCCTAATTCGTAGTGTTTCGCAATCAGTGTTTGTTCAAACACACTCAAACTGAAAACCCTAGCAGAGCCTTTTCTTTTTATAATTTTTCATCAGAAAATATCCAAAATATGATATGACTCACGCTCAGCACAAAGGGAGCAAATATACCAAAAAACCATCACACTAAAACGTCACCGTTTTAGATGTGTTGCTTAGTGGACAAAGACCCAACTTCAGCTGATATGAGAGAGAACCATAATGGGCTTGGATAACATTTTGGCCCACAGACATTTACAGATCAAAACCAATATACGAATTAGTCCACCAAAGTCAACAGAAAGTGAAACAAGTTAGATACATGTATATGGTTTAGGAAATACATATAAATCTATATACTACAGTAATATTTTAATTTTTTTTCCCGATACATATATAATATCCATGCTAGGCGAATCGGAACAATGGTAAAACTAGATAAAGCCGCGTACAAGGATTGTCTCCACCCCACACTCACTAGTCGGGTTAAACGGGAGTGATTCTTTATATAATATCCATGCTAGCAATATAAGAGGCATTTCCTTTGCTCTCTGGTCATCAAGACCCAAATTAGTAGTATCAAACTAGTAGAGAAAAATGATAGTGGCATTTTTAAGCAATTGTTTAGGTAATAATTGGTTGAAAAATAACATATGAGGCATATTAATTATATGGTGGCAGCTTTCAACTACTCTCCCTTTTCATCAGAACAAATGCAGTGGCACACTTTTCCTCCATATGCATCAGTTTCCTTTGTTCTTTGATAAATTTCTCATAATCCTGTTCCAGCTCTGGATTTGGGAACGGGGATTTACAATGTTGAATCAAGAGAAATTGAAAGAGAGAAGAACAAGAAGAAGAAGGGATTGGTATTAAAAGATTGCTTCTATTGATATCTCAGAGAATACAAGAGCATAGCCTCACACTGAGACTGTCTCAGTTTACCATACAATGCTCAAAAGATATATCTCGTTTAGGTTATATATATGGCTATCTAGGCTTTTCTCCCAACAGACTCTAACCAACTAACTGCCAAACACACACACACACACACACACACACACAAAAACAAAAAAACAACAACAACTGTCCTAGCCCCTAATTAAAACCCTCCAAACCCCTATGCCAAATAATAGTCGAGACTCTCTACAAGGAAGCAAGAGCCACCACAAAACACTTATCGTTTGTTACAATAGGAACGAGTGATTTTCCCTGCTTTTTGGTCAGTGGATAAAGACAAGTCCAGGCACCAGCTCCAAGTATAATGGAAAGTACACTCTAAACAACATCATCAAAATATCTTGCTTTGCAGTCATAAGCAATTCATATCAAATTCAAATATAGGACCTGAAAACGCCTAAATAAAAAAATAAACGGTGAAAATTTTCTATTGTGATCTAAAAACCCCTCATTCTTCAATTTAATCTATTGGAGAAACATAAAAGTTCTATCCCTTTCATCCTTACTAGCATTTAACTCCCATTAATGGAAACCAACTTTGCAATCCCATTGAAAACAGTGGTATTTTGGGGCGAAAAAAGATGCCAAAAGTGGGTGTTATAGGAAACACCACTCCCAATTAAACCCAGATTAACGTGGGTAAGGGTGAGGACAATATTACCCTAGCATATTTGTAAAGAAACTATTCGGATTTGAACCAGTGATTTTTTAGTCACAAAAAAGCACCTTTACCACTATTCTAGGCTCGCAAAAATGGGTGTGATATGACAAATTAAAAAAAAGAAAAGAATTAATTCAGTATAAAAGGTTTTGAGAAAGATAATGAGATAGAAAAATAGGAAAATGAATGGGAATAATATCCAAGTGATGATGGTTCCATGGTCTGCCTTTGGCCACCTAATGCCATTCTTCCAGTTATCCATAGCTTTGGCCAAAGCTGGTGTTCATGTCTCCTTCATATCAACTCCCAAAAACATTCAAACGCTTCCTAAACTTCCTTCAACTTTAGTTCATTTGGTAGATTTGGTGGAACTTCCATTACCATCATTAGACAAAGAGCTGTTGCCAGAAGGTGCTGAGGCCACTGTGGATGTTCCATATGAAAAAATTCAGTACTTAAAGTTGGCATATGATCAACTCCAACATGCAGTGAAGCAATTATTGGTCAATCAGCTACCAGATTGGATAATTTGTGATTTTAGTCCCCACTGGATGGTAGATATTGCCCAAGAGTTTCAGGTAAAGCTAATTTATTATTCTGTTTTCTCTGCTGCATCATCAACTATCTTCGGACCACCAGTTGCAAGCAAAGCTCGCTTATCTCCAGAAAATTTTACAGTACCACCAGAATGGGTGACTTTTCCATCGTCAGTGGCTTTTCAGAGACACGAGGCAATTGCTTTTTGTGCAGGAGCCAACGAGGTAAATGCTTCAGGAGTAAGTGACTTTGAAAGGCATGACAAGATAATTGGTGCCTCTAAAGCTGTGATATTTCGCAGTTGCTATGAGATTGAAGGTGAATATCTGAATGTATACCAGAAGCTAGTTGGGAAGCCAGTGATTCCTGTAGGTTTATTGCCTGTCGAGAGACCAGAGGGAGGAATCATTGATGGGTCTTGGGGTAAGATATCTGAGTGGCTTGATAAGCAAGCATCCAAATCAGTTGTATTTGTTGGGTTTGGGAGTGAGTGCAAGCTGAGCAAGGATCAAGTTTTTGAGATAGCTTTAGGACTTGAGGTGTCTGAATTGCCATTTCTATGGGCACTGAGAAAACCCAGTTGGGCAAACAATGATAATGATTCTCTACCTTTTGGTTTTAATGAAAGGACATCTAAGAGAGGACTTGTTTGTATGGGATGGGCACCACAACAGGAAATATTGGCACATCCATCTATTGGGGGGTCTTTGTTTCACTCTGGCTGGGGTTCTGTAATTGAGACACTCCAGTTTGGCCACAACCTTGTTGTACTACCCCTTATTATCGATCAACCTTTAAATGCACGGTTTTTGGTAGATAAGGGTCTGGCCATCGAAGTGAAAAGAAATGAAGATGGGTCATTCACCGGAAATGACATTGCCAAGTCCCTTAGACAAGCAATGGTGTTGGAGGAAGGAGACAAGCTCAGAATTAAAACAAGAGAAGCTGCTGCAATTGTAGGAAATTTGAAGCTTCACCAGGATCACTACATAGCAGCATTTGTCCAGTTTCTTAAGAATGAAATCTTGAAGCAGTAATGAAGTTGAAGAGTTTACAAAAGTAATTTGAATTATCATTTATGTTAATATATTATTAGTGAATTGGCTTGTAGTGAGTGAGCTTTTCTACTATTATTTTCTAGCATTGTAATGGTTATTAGCTCAAACATTTCGGGGTTCCCTGTTTAAGAATGAATAAGTCTTTTTACTTTGTCTTTTGTATATCATCATAACACATAATATTCAGCCTTTATTCCCTCTATACTTAAATTCCCATAATTTCAACAATAAGCACCTAAATTTTTGTTGAGTGTCCCTCAATCATTTTTTGTTATTTGGGTTTAGGAGCCTTCAACCATTAATAGAATTGGATTATATATATATAGGGTTTCGATTTTCTCATGTGGTAGGAGAAAATTTTCTCATGGTATAAACACAGGGCCCACATCTATTAAAAAAGTTAAAAGAAAATATTGCACAAAAATACGAGGTTCAGTGGTAAGAGAAAATAACTCTCATACGACATGAGTAAAAATGTTTTCCCATATATATTTAAAACAAGAAGAAAATTCAAACCTCTGTTCAGAAAGTTGTGAATGTGTTGAAGTGAAGTGCTATCATATGCAGCAGACCGGGAAGATCCTTCACCAGAAATTCAGTCGGTTGGTTGTAACTCGGGCAGAGAGTTATTGAAGCGTGAAATTCGCCGGAACTTGGAATTTTCCGATGTGGGGTACGGCGGATATAAAGACTGGGGATTGTGCGTTTCAAGGGTTGAAGTTGCAGAGAAGAAAGGGGTGATTTTTTATTTTTTTTTGATAACAGAAAGGGGTGATTTTAGGTCACGTTATCTAACATTATAATATTGTACTAATGACGAATTATATTAATAATAATATTAATGTTATTATACAGTCTAACTGTCTAAGCGATTTTTCCAATTTTTGTTATTTTTTCTGTAAAATCTTAAAACCAAAATTAATTAATAATAATAATAGAGAAATTTTTTTATAGACTATGGAGAAATATTTGATATTATTTTAAGTTTCAAAAATCAGATTAGACAGTTAGTTTAACTGATTTAATTTTTTATTATTTTTTAATTTAAATATTTATTTAGTTCAATAGTGATTAATCATGATCAATTAAAAAATTAATCTACTTAATTCAATTATAATCTAAAAGTTTCGATTACCAAAAAAAATCTAAAAGTTTCAAGAGGTTTAACTTTTTTTTTTTTTGTTTTAAAAATTTGAGTAAACACTCTTTTCGATCCCTAGCAAGCATGCTTTACGATATCCGCTTTAGTCCCTAAAAAAAAATTATCCGTGGTCTCGAGAAATTCAAAGTGGATCCATTTTAGGCATTTTGAGGAATTAACGTGGGTCTTTTTTGAATTTATGAGAGACCACAATTTCAACTAAATGATCCATTTTGAATTTCTTAGAGACCACAAATAGTTTTTTTTATTTGCTAGGGACTAAAGCGGGTATCGTGAAATTTACAGAGGACCAAAAATGGTATTTACTCCAAATATTAATATTAGTTCAATTGAATTTTAAAATCCTTTTGTATATAATTAAGTATTAATTTAGATTGGTCATTTTATTTATGGACATAGATCACAAAGCGACGTCGTTTTGAGGCAAAAATTAAGGTAATTTTATAATTATAATTTATTTCAGGGTTATAATAGTCTTTTTATTATATATATATTTTTAAATTTTTCAACCCAAAATGACGTCATTTTGGGAACGAATATAGATAATTTATCTACATTAACCGTAGAAACATTGAAGCCTTTATTTATTATATATGTATGTGATAAATCAAGTTATTGTCGGTAAAATTTTATATTTAATAAATTAAACTTAATGCACCATTAAACATTTAATAATTTAAGTACCATAAAAAAACATTTAATAATTTAGACACCTAATTAATATTGATCCAATTTAATTAGACTTAACATTAGAAATTATATTCAACATTTATTTAAGTAAAAAAAAAAAAAACGTACATCCTCAAATGTATTAAATTAATTGAGCTATTAATAAATAAGAGTATAATGTTTTTTTGCTTGACAACTGACCTCTATTTTTTGGGTAGAAAAGAAAATTGCATTAATAAACTAAGTCGTTGAAACAAGCGTGTTGAAGATTGAAACCCTAAAGTGTTCAACATATACTAAAGTGAGAAGTTTATAAGTTAGTCAAACAGTATAAAGGTTTCGGGAATCAATATTGGAAGCAAAAATCATTCAATCCAATCCTTACGGTTTGATCATGTAATCATCCATTCGGTTTGAGTTTTTTTTCAAATCCGATCCGATTCAATCCAATTTTTTTCGGTTTGAATATGATCGATTTTCGGTTTTTGAAAATCCTAAAATTTATTTCATGATTATTGTGCAAATAACATCTTTTTGTATATATTGATTTAGTAAAAAAGATTTTAAATGCAAAAGCATCAGTAAACGGTAATATAGTTTTTTTAATGAGATATGAAGCTCTACAAAAATGAACTTTTGTTGATGAGATATGACTAGATTTTTTTTGGTTTAATTAATGGGTTAATGCCTTAATGGGTCTTGGGTTTGGAATTTTTTTGGGGGAAAGACCCAAGTAGGTAGAGGGAAATTAATATATTGGATCGGTTTGGATTGGATCGGTTTTCATCTACCAATCCGAAAATCGATCCAATCCAATTAAAATTTGCGGTTTTTTTTTCGATTTTTCGAATTTCGGTTTATTCGGTTATAGGTTTTTCGGATCGGTCACCGCGGTTTGAATCAGTTTGTATCGGTAGATAAACACCACTAAAACAGTATGCCTTTTGTTTTTTGTTCTTTGTCCGTTCTTTCTTTATTTTCTTTTGAAACATGGAAAAACCAATTTGAAGTATGCACTTCGCTTCCATGATTCATTGGTTAAGGGTTTTTGGTTTATAATGAATTGCTTACTATGAATATATGGATATTCTTTTTCCCCATGTAGAAAATTATTAACGGAAAAGTTCAGCAATGCCTCTATGATTTGTTTCATAATCATTCATGTTCCTGTGATTCTTTTCCTATCACATATGCCCGTGTTTCGTAAAAAATAAGAAACCACAGGGGTATATGTGATAAAAAACATATCCTTTTATAAACTACAATAAATGTGATAATCGTAATCCAACGAATCATAATATTCCGAAGTAAATCACGTTGATATTGGTGAACTTTTCTCAATTATTAACTTTAGTTTCTGCATCATTACCTACATGGGTTAAAATTGACTAGATAAATATATTTATTAATTTCATAGTCAAAGATCTATGATGTAATAAAACACTCTTTTATTTGCTAGAGGCTACAGCTGTCAAGAGTAGTGGAGACCATGACTTCTTTTTCCTTTCAAGCCTACTTCTAGGAACTTTGTGCAATACTATATCACCAAAGAGATGTGTAGTCTTGTTCTTTATAAGGATTAGGGAAATATATCCTTTTTTTACTTTTTTTTTATAAAATGAAATTTTATATTAACTTTGCTGATAAAAAATAAGTAATGTATAAAATTACATTGAATTATAAAAATGGTTTATTGTTTCTTCTATAATTTTAAAATGATGAGGTTACAACAGATAATTTTATTTGATGTTGTAGGAGATTTTTTTTCGAATAAATAAAAGGGATAGGATCTGTTTATAAACTTTTTTTTTGCAAATTACACTAAGTACGACCGATCGTACACTGCATGATTAAAGTATGACCGGTCGTACTAGGGTAGTTTGTAAGAGTAAACAAATTTTTTTGTAAATATAACATTTCCCTAAATAAAACATCAAAACAATGTTAAGAATATGTTATTATCATTTGACTTAGAATTAATATGGCTTCATTTCAATAATTTGGTAAAAAAAATTGTGTATAATTAGGTTCAATAACCAAAATGCCATTTTTTAGGGAAAATAAAAAAACTAGATGCCATAGCTCGAAAAATATTATTTTATCACATCGAAAGTCTTATTACTAGGCCAAGCAGAACACATTGCCATGTAGAAGAAGGATGTGAGTCCAGCTGATTAAGTCAACATCAACCGTCCCTAATATTATAGACATTTAGGGAAATAGCAAGGAGAAATTCATGTTTACAGATTGTATAAAATTAAAGAAATACTTGATTTATAATTATCTTTAAAATTTAAATTTATAGTTTGGTGTATTTTGATGATTTTGTTTAAACTTGCATTTATTATATTTTGATTAATTTGAACTTATATTTTATATATTTTAGATTAAAATAAATTAGTATTAAAAATAAATGAATCAAATGATAAAGATAAACTAATTTTAGAAAAATTCATTTTAAAATTTTTATATAAGAATTTGTGTATTTATTAAGATATGTTATAGTTGTCGAATAAATAAAAAAATTCAAGTTTCAATATTGTAATATAACAAAATATGGTTAGAGTTTTTGGGAGAAGCCTAGATAGCCATACACACACAATGCTAATTAACATCATCTTAACAACTGTTCTAGACCCTAATTAAGACCATCCAATTGCTGCTTAATATACCTTCCAAATCAGCGTTTTTTAAAATTTGGATCGGTTATTGACCCAGTGAGATATTGGATAATTGGGTTAATGATAACCGAATTTTAAAATAATATATAATAAATATTAAATTATGATATGTCCAATAAATAAATGAGATATAATGATAAGCCTTTCATTCTAATTGAATCCTATTTTGGTTCGATACAAAACAGGTCAACTGGTTCAATGCACAACGGATATGATATCAAGCTTGAATCAGGACACCAAATTACCAAAACTCGAATCGACGTGACAAGATCTCAGTTCTAAAATACTGCCCCAAACCCCTATGCCAAATAATAGTAGTGACAAATAATATGCCAATATAGATATATATATGTATATAGGATTTTTTGACATCGGTGTCAAATTTTAATTTTGACACATCATCTGAGAGTTATTAGATCAAAAAAGATCATTATTGTCACATGCTTACAAATCAGAGTCATTGATCTTTTTTGATCTAATGACTATCAGATAAGATGTCAAAATTAAAATTTAACACCGATGTGAAAGGATCATACCTTTTATATATATATATATATATAGGAACGAGTGAAATTCCCCGCTTCTTGGTCATTGGATAAAGACAAGTCCAGGCACCAGCTCCAAGTATAATTGCAAGTGCACTCTATAACAACATCAAGCACCCCCGCCCGGTCGGTTGGATGGTGAATTATTGGTCGGACCGATTGACCCGTATATATATCGATATATAAAAATATATATCGATATATAAAAATATATATAAATATGAACATATAAATTCAATTATATTCTCCATAAATAAAATGAATTAAAAAATATTCATTAAATAAACTCAAAAATAAGAAGTATAAATAAATAAAAATACATGCTATTATTATGTCAGTTTAAATTGTAACTCAGAATTCCCATAAACATATCTCTCAATGACATTGAACTCATATTTTTCAAATTCAACTACATTAAAAATGACATATGTCACACTCTCTTAATTTATTATTCTGCAAATTGTTTCAGTATTAGAAGTTGAAGGTAATTGTAAAAGAGTACACTAGAAAATAAAATTACAATTTTTTTTTTTAAATAAGTTCTACATTTTTTTTTGACAAGATGAAATAATTTTGATTTTTTTTAAATGCATGACCCAACCGGGTCACCAGTTTTGACTGAGTTGATGCATGACCTGTCCAATACTTGACCCAAACCGATCCGATGACCGATTCGCCGGTTCCGGGTCGACCCAACTGGATCGGGCCGAATTTTATAACTATTTTGTCAAGTACACTCTATAATTGCAAGCAAGGAAGCACAGACACTTCAAAAAATAGGAAGAGTCGGGTCCGACATGCTCCGACACGGTGTCGGACACGCGGTCAACTTTTTCTGACACGTTGACCATTCCGACACGCGAGTTTGACCGAGTCCGACACGTTCCGACACAGTCAAATGGCATTTTCGTAAATTTTTAAATTTTTTTTAAAAAACTAAAATATATTAATAAAGCTTCTACAGATCATATCAATTTTCTCATATTTTTTTCCTTTAAGTAAATAATAGATCATCTCAGCACCATCGTTGTCATTCCTGTTACGCTCTTATCGTGTCTCCTCCTCCCTAATCTCTCTCTAATATGATCTGATCTCTCTCCCTCTCATCTGAGTTCTTGTTTTTTTTTATTAAATCTTCCACCTTTTATAATGTTTGATTGTGTTCTTGATGTTCTTATTTTACAGTGTATTCTTTTAGTTTATGTTTTTTCCTTTTGTACAACGCTGCAACAGTTTTTGGTATTGGGTGGCGGTGATTTTTTTTGCTGCTGTTGCCATTGGTAACATTAGATTTTTTTTTTTATTTTTATTTTTTTCTCCCTTTATGTAACACCTTGGATTCCGACTTTGAATCAATTATACTTATGTGGTTTTGGATTGGAAAGGAAAGTTGAAAGATAATATTTTGATGGGTATTATTAATTTTTTTATTTTTTGTTAAATTATTGAATATTAAATGAAATATACATTATATAATTTAAAAATATTATTTAATATTAAAACATTTCCCAACATTTCGAAATCCATAATTTTTTAAGATTTATGTGTCGGAGTATCGTATCGTATCGTATCTCGTGTCGGTGCTACATAGATGGCAAGCCTAGAACAATATCATCAAAACACCTTGCATTGCAGTCATAACCAATTAATATCAAATTACCAGAAAAAACCCTAAATAAAAAACACAGCGAAAATTTTCTAATGTGATCTAAAAACCCCTCATTCTTCAATTTAATCTATTCGAGAAACCTATAAGTTCTATCCCTTTCATCCTTATAACTAGCATTAACTACCATTAATGTACATGACAATATCAAGAGAATCAAATGACACCAAGCTGCAATCATGCACACCCACTTTTTAGGACATTGAGGTAACAAATTAAATATAGGCTTGAAAAATTCTCATTTTACACTAGTTTTCATTTCACTCTATGATGTAACAATAGAACAATAGAAAAAAAAAAAAAAAAAAAACTAGGAAAGGAACTAAACTCACTCTGCTAACTTCATTTCTTTTACATACTAACTGTAGTATACGACAACAATTTTGAAGAGTTAGAACAATTCTAACACACACGAAAGTGAGATATCTTATCAGTTATCTACAATAATTAACATCTTGCATTATTTAAAGACAGCGCTATCATTCAGATTTGATACAATTAAAATAAGTGATATTTCAACCTTTCATAGGCAAAGTCATGCTGAAAAGAAAATATATATATATATATATATATATATATATATATATATATATATATATAGGGTTTTATAAGAGTTATGTTGTAGGAAAAATGATTGTGTTATGTTATAGAGATTCGTTTTGCGTGCCAGAGTTTTTTTTTTGTTGCGGATCCCACAAAATGTTGTGTGTGTAGAAAAATTTTTGTGGTCATGTTAAATGATAAATCCATATATATATGTATATATATATATATATATATATATATATATATATATAGGAAAAAGTAATCTTCCGCCACAGAAGATGGATTCAATTTCCAGCACAAACATCGTTATTTGAGCTTTATTTTTTGCTTTTTTATAATTATGTGGGTCCCACCACATGATTGTGAGAGTGGTAGGAGATATCTTCTCTTCTATTGATGGAGATTAATGAAGCCCTATATATATATATATATGTATATATGTATATTAAAAAAATGCACTTTTAAATTTATCTTATTTAAAGAAAGTGGTTGAAATGTCCCACCATTAAACCTACATTCCAATACCATTGAAAACAAGGGTAAAAAATGCACACTTTTAAATTTATCTTATTTAAAGAAGGGTTTTATAATTCTCATTTAACATGAGAATTACAATCTTTCTACACACCCTTCGATTTTCGTGCTGACATGGGTCCTACCTATAATTTTTTCTAACACATGGGTCTCACATGTTTTTTATCTCTACAACATGAGATTTCACTTCTCCTTCAATATGAGAATTATAAATCCCTTAAAAGAAAGTGGTTGAAATGTCCCACCGTTAAACCTACATTCCAATGCCATTGAAAACAAGGGTATTTTGTTTTGAGGAGGGATATTCTAACTAGTAAAATTTTCCACTACCAACTTACTACCTATCAAATCACCATTAGATTAACATTTTTTCTCTCTTCAAAAACTTTTTAACATTCTCTCTCTTTGATCCAATGGTGATGGGATGGATAGTAAGTTAATAGTAAGAGTTTTTGGTAGTTAGAACATCCTTACTCTTTTGTTTTTTTGGGGGAATTTGCAAAAGTGGGTATGATATGAGAAATTAAGAGAAAAAAAAGAATTAATTTTGTATAAAAGCTGCTGGGAAGATCATTTGACAGAAAACGAGAAAAATGACCGGGAAGACAATTCATGTGATGATGGTTCCATGGTCTGCCTTTGGACACTTAATGCCATTTTTCAAGTTATCCGTAGCTCTGGCCAAAGCTGGTGTTCATGTCTCCTTCATATCAACTCCCAAAAACATTCAAAGGCTTCCTCAACTTCCTTCAACTTTATCTCATTTGGTAGATTTGGTGGAACTTCCATTACCATCATTAGACACAGAGCTCTTACCAGAAGGTGCTGAGGCCACTGTGGACATTCCATATGAAAAAATTCAGTACTTAAAGTTGGCATATGATCAACTCCAACATGCAGTGAAGCAACTATTGATCAATCAGCTACCGGATTGGATAATTTGTGACTTTAGTCCCCATTGGATGGTAGATATTGCCAAAGAGTTTCAGGTAAAGCTAATTAGATATGCTGTTCACTCTGCTGCAGCAGCAACTTTCATTGGACCACCAGTTACAAGGAAAGCTCGCTTATCTCTAGAAAATTTTACAGTACCACCAGAATGGGTGACTTTTCCATCATCAGTGGCTTTTCAGAGACACGAGGCAATTGCTTTTTGTGCTGGAGCAAACGAGGTAAATGCTTCAGGAGTAAGTGACCTTGAAAGGCTTGACAAGATAATTGGTGCCTCTAAAGCTGTGATATTTCGCAGTTGCTATGAAATTGAAGGTGAATATCTGAATCTATACCAGAAGCTAGTTGGCAAGCCAGTGATTCCCGTAGGTTTATTGCCTGTGGAGAGACCAGAGGGAGGAATTGTTGATGGGTCTTGGGGTAAGATATGTTGAATAAACTCTAAATGTTTTGTTAGTTTTACATTTAATAGTCTTAATTAAGGAGTCATGAGTTTAGATAAGTGAAAGGCCAAAAGTTGTAAGAAAGTGAAAGGCCAAGAGTTAGAGAGAGTGAAAGGCCAAGAGTTAGAGAGGCCAAGAGTTGGAAGTTTAGTTTTGTAGTTTATTGCTAATTTAATGTTTAGGTTCATGAAAAGGCAATCTAGTGCCTATATAAAGTAATCCATATTGTAAGCAAATAACAATAAGAAAAAGAGAAATACAAGTTTTGTCTTCTCCACAAGAAAATAGTTGTTCTTATTTTAAGTTCTACATTATAGTGATACCACAAATTGGTATCAGAGCTATGGAGAGGGGGAGTGATATGGCACTACCTAAGTTGACGAAGGAGAACTACGAGAATTGGAGCATCCAGATGAAGGCTCTTCTCGGATCCCAGGACGCTTGGGAGAATGTTCAAGCAGGTTTTGTAGAACCACAGGACACTGGAGGCCATTCGGCGGCTCAAACCAAAGCGTTGAAAGAGACGCGTGCAAAAGACAAGTTGGCGTTATTCATGCTCTTCCGAGCTGTAGACGAATCCGGGTTCGAGAAGATAGCAAATTGTGAGACCTCAAAGGCAGCCTGGGACATCTTAGCAAATGTCTATAGAGGAGCTAACCGGGTTAAACAAGTCCGGCTTCAAACCCTTCGTGCCGAGTTGGAGGGAATGAAGATGAAGGACACGGAAGGAGTATCCGGGTTCGTTGCCCGGGTTCAAGGAATTGTGAACCAGTTAAAACGGAATGGAGAAGATATACCTGACACCAGAGTGGTGGAGAAAATCTTGAGATCTTTGACAGACCAGTTCGAGAACGTGGTTTGTGCCATAGAGGAGTCCAAGGACCTGTCTACACTCACCATTGACGAGTTGGCGGGTTCCCTTGAAGCGCATGAACAAAGAAAGAAGAAGAAGGAGGAAACTCTTGAGCAGGCACTTCAGACCAAAGCAACAATTAAAGATGAGAAGATGCTCTATTCTCAAAATTTTCGAGGTAGAGGACGTGGCCGCGGTGGACGAGGTACTAGCCGTGGTGGTAGAGGTCGAGGCCGAAGTCAAGAAGTGTATAATGATGAGGTAGGACAGTCAAATCAACAAAACTGGAGAGGAAGAGGACGAGGTCGACGAGGAGGTCGGTCACATTATTCAAACATCGAGTGTTACAAATGTGGAAAGTTTGGTCACTATGCAAAAGATTGTAACTCGGACAAGTGTTACAACTGTGGCAAAGTCGGACATTTTGCAAGAGAATGCAGAGAGGAGAAAAAGGTGGAGGAGACGTCCAACCTAGCCACAGAAGGCGAGATGAAGGATGGTGTCTTGTTAATGACACACAGTAAAGGAAGTTCAGACGATGACATGGAGTGGTATCTTGACACGGGTGCGAGCAACCACATGTGCGGACATAAGGACTTCTTCAAGGAGATGAGAAAGGTGGAAACCGGACATGTTTCGTTCGGGGATGCCTCAAAGGTTGAGGTAAAAGGCCGAGGTACGATCTGTTTCCTACAAAAGGACGGGTTAATTGGCTCAATTCGAGATGTGTACTATGTACCCGACCTAAAAAGCAATATTTTAAGCATGGGTCAACTGATGGAGAAAGGTTACTCGGTTATTATGAAAGACCGGGTATTGTATTTGAAAGATGAGCAAGGTCGGCTGATAGTTCGGGTTCAAATGGGTAAGAATCGTATGTATAAACTAAATCTGAAATGTATACAGGTTGAATGTTTACAAGCCGAGGTGGAAGATAAGGCGTCACTTTGGCATCTCCGGTTTGGTCACCTACATTATGGTGGTCTAACCGAGTTGGCAAAGAAGAAGATGGTGGAAGGGTTACCTGGCATCAACTTTGAAGGAAAGTTTTGTGAGAGTTGTGTACTTGGCAAGCATGCCAGGACCACGTTTCAGAAGATGGCAAGATTCCGGGCTAAGCAACCTCTGGAACTAATACATACCGACTTGTGTGGACCCATCAATCCGGGTTCCTTCAGCGGTAAGAAGTATTTTATTTCCTTTATTGATGATTTCTCACGGAAAACTTGGGTTTACTTTCTGAAGGAGAAGTCCGAGGTGTTTGATGTGTTCAAAAGGTTCAAGGTAATGATTGAGAAGGCAACAGGAAACTATATCAAGTCGGTGCGGTCTGACAGAGGTGGGGAATATACCTCAACAGCGTTTATGTCTTTCTGTGAGGAACAGGGGATAAGGAGGTTTCTAACAGCACCATACTCACCACAACAGAATGGTGTGGCTGAAAGGAAGAACCGGACTATTCTTGACATGGTTCGGTCAATGCTGAAGAACAAAAGGATGCCGAAGGAGTTTTGGGCGGAAGCTGTGCAGTGTGCTGTGTATGTGCAGAACCGATGTCCACATTCGAGCTTGGATGATAAAACTCCACAGGAAACATGGAGCGGTCAAAAGCCTTCAGTGGCTCATCTCAGAGTTTTTGGCAGTATAGCCTATGCACACATACCGGACCAGCTCAGAACCAAGCTCGAGGATAAAAGCAAGAAATATGTTTTTATTGGATATGATGAAAAAACAAAGGGGTATAAGCTGTTTGACCCCGTCAACAAGAAAGTCATAGTAAGCAGAGATGTAAAGCTCAATGAAGCAAATGAGTGGGACTGGAACAATTCTTCTGAGGTAAACTTTGAAGACGGAATCTCAACACAAATTATCAACCCGGCAAGTCCTGAAGCTTCTGATGATGAAGATGAGGTACGACAACCTAGGATGCGAAGCATACAAGACATATATGAGTCAACAAGTGAGGTACATTTTGTTTGTCTTCTTGCAGACTCTGAGAACATAAGTTTTGAAGAAGCCATCCGAGATAAGAAATGGCAAGATGCCATGGATGAAGAGATAGAAGCCATTGACCGAAATAACACATGGGAGTTAGCCGAGCTACCAGAAGGAAGTCGGCCCATTGGAGTGAAGTGGGTGTTCAAGAAGAAGATGAATGCTCAAGGGGAGATAGAACGATATAAAGCTCGACTAGTTGCAAAAGGTTATAAGCAGAAGGCTGGAATTGACTATGACGAGGTGTTTGCCCCTGTTACAAGGATGGAGACAATTCGGCTACTCATCTCACAGGCTGCTCAATACAGATGGCCAATGCATCAAATGGATGTAAAGTCGGCATTTCTGAATGGTGTTCTTGAAGAAGAAGTTTATGTGGAACAACCGCGGGGCTACATGAAGGCAGGAGAAGAGAAGAAGGTGCTGAGATTGAAGAAAGCACTTTACGGGTTGAAGCAAGCACCACGGGCATGGAATGCTCGTATTGACAAATATTTCAAGGAGAATGGACTTGAACAATGTCCATATGAACATGCTGTTTATGTCAAGAAAAATGGAGGAGACTTGTTAATTGTGGCTCTTTATGTTGACGACCTCATTTTCATGGGAAACAATGTCAAGATGATACAAGAGTTCAAGAGCACAATGACAAGAGAGTTCGAAATGACAGATCTCGGTTTGATGAAGTTCTTTCTTGGTTTGGAAGTAAAACAAAATGAGAAGGGAATCTTCGTGTCACAGGAGGCTTATGCAAAAAAGATTTTGAAGAAGTTCAAGATGGAAGATTGCAACCTAGTTTCAACACCAATGGAACCCGGTTCAAAACTCTCTAAGTTTGATGGAGGAGACCGTGTTGATGCAAGCAAGTACAGAAGTTTGGTGGGAAGCCTACGTTATCTCACATGCACGAGACCGGATATCTCGTTAAGTGTCGGCATAGTAAGTCGGTTCATGGAGGAGCCGAGATACACACATTGGAAGGCGGTAAAGAGAATTCTGAGGTATGTTCAAGGTACAGTTTCACACGGGTTACACTACTCGAGCTCGGCAAAATACAAGTTGATTGGATATTCTGACAGTGATTGGTGTGGAGACGTAGATGATCGAAAGAGCACGGCTGGTTATGTGTTTTTCATGGGCAACACGGCATTCACCTGGATTTCGAAGAAGCAACCTATTGTGACACTGTCGACATGTGAAGCTGAATATGTAGCTGCATCTTGGTGTGTTTGTCATGCAATGTGGCTCAGGAATTTGCTAAGCAAGTTGGAGGAAAAACAAGTCGGTCAAACTGTAATCCGAATTGACAATAAGTCGGCTATAGAGCTAGCCAAGAACCCGGTAAATCATGAAAGAAGCAAGCATATTGACGTACGATTTCACTTCATCCGGGATCAAGTAAAGGAAGGAAATGTGGAGCTAACACACGTGACCAGTCAAGAGCAAGTCGGGGACATCTTCACAAAGCCACTGCCGACGTTGCTGCTCAACAATTGCAAGAAGATGCTTGGGATGAAAGATGGCAGAACCATTTAAGTTTATGAAGGAGAATTGTTGAATAAACTCTAAATGTTTTGTTAGTTTTACATTTAATAGTCTTAATTAAGGAGTCATGAGTTTAGATAAGTGAAAGGCCAAAAGTTGTAAGAAAGTGAAAGGCCAAGAGTTAGAGAGAGTGAAAGGCCAAGAGTTAGAGAGGCCAAGAGTTGGAAGTTTAGTTTTGTAGTTTATTGCTAATTTAATGTTTAGGTTCATGAAAAGGCAATCTAGTGCCTATATAAAGTAATCCATATTGTAAGCAAATAACAATAAGAAAAAGAGAAATACAAGTTTTGTCTTCTCCACAAGAAAATAGTTGTTCTTATTTTAAGTTCTACATTATAGTGATACCACAAGATATCTGAGTGGCTTGACAAGCAAGCAACCAAATCTGTTGTGTTTGTTGGGTTTGGGAGTGAGTGCAAGCTGAGCAAAGATCAAGTTTTTGAGATAGCTTTAGGACTTGAGGTGTCTGAATTGCCATTTTTATGGGCACTGAGAAAACCCAGTTGGGCAAACAATGATAATGATTCTCTACCTTTTGGTTTTAATGAAAGGACATCTAAGAGAGGACTTGTTTGTATGGGATGGGCACCCCAACAAGAAATATTGGCACATCCATCTATTGGGGGATCTTTGTTTCACTCTGGCTGGGGTTCTGTAATTGAGACACTCCAGTTTGGCCACAACCTTGTTGTATTACCCTTTATTATCGATCAACCTTTAAATGCAAGGTTTTTGGTAGATAAGGGTCTGGCGATCGAAGTGAAAAAAAATGATGGGTCATTCACCGGAAATGACATTGCCAAGTCCCTTAGAGAAGCAATGGTGTTGGAGGAGGGAGACAAGCTCAGAATAAAAACAAGAGAAGCTGCTGCAATTGTAGGAAATTTGAAGCTGCACCAGGATCACTACATAGCAGCGTTTGTCCAGTTTCTCAAGAATGAAACATGGAACCAGATATGAAGTTGAAGAGTTTACAAAAGTAATTTGAATTATCATTTATGTTGATGTATTTGTGAATTGGCTTGTACGTGCTGAGTGAGCTTTTCTACTATTATTTCCAAACATTGTAATGGTTATACATTAATATAAGGGTTTGTTTTTTTCGATGTTATTCTAGATAACTTTATCTAATGTTCATCAAAATGATGTCGTTTTGAGATAGAAATCATGGTATTTTTTGTAATTTTAATTTATCTCAGGGTTATAATAATCTTTATTACTTTAATTTTTTAATTTTTAAATCTCAAAAAATTGCCATTTCAATAAATATTAGATAAAATTATATAAAATAACATGGATACTTTTTTCCCTTAATATAATGGTTATTAGCTCACTGACTTATTAAATCACATTTTACGTATTTTGCTGGTTCTGTCTGCATAGTAGCAGATTCAGGCGGAGTTGTGGCTCATACCTCACACTCCGGTTATCTGATCTATGAAGCTAACTTGATAGAGCTATACAGCTGTTAATAGAGGAACCAAAAGATTACTGATCACAAATTAGCGAAGTTTAAGGCTTTTCGGGTTGGCAAAGAGGCCTCCCACGAGAGGAAATTTAGTGCTCCCGGAGCACTTGTGATTGGGTGGGACGGAAGAGAGAGAGACAGAAAGAAAAAATTGGGGAGAGAGAAAAGAAAAAAATAAAAAATAAAAAATTAATGCAGATGTCATATTGTTATTTGAGGGACCACATGGTACTGGACCATATTATATTTTTCCGCCTCCCACGTAATCGATTCTGGACAAGGAAAGTCGAAAGTTATGAGACTCTAGCATTATTATACCGGACAAATGTCAATATTGCCAAAGGCAAATAATTATAAAAAAAGATGTGCTTCTATACAATTCAGTGGGGGTAATAATTGCTCCCCCTTCCCCTTGACTTCATCTAAGTCTCGTACCAACAGTATGAAGGAAGAATTGATCGTTTGATATTGAAACCAAAGATTACCTTAACAAGTGTTCGAATATCTGGTAGATATATTTTGGATATAAAAAAGTCACTTCCAATCAAAACGAACAAGGGAGAGTGGAGTGAGCTCAATAATTAGACAATCTTATCCTTATATATTTTGCAAACATACTATTTTCCCTTATAATATTTTGAATCAATATAATTTTTATTCTAAATTAATTAGGGTCACTTTATAATATTATGATATTAATATTATAAATACATCATAAAATAATTTAGAATATCTTACATGATTTCTTAGGAATAGTCTTTTTATTTTCATTTTCTTATAGGGCAGGATATACTTACCACCAATTAAGTTTATTATTTTTTATCACCAAATCTTAAACGTTGATTTCCATCAATATAACAGTTATAATTTATTAGGAATTAATAAGTGTCATCCAATAAATTATAACTATCAAATTGACGAAGATCAATGGTTAAAATATAGTTATAAGAATTGATACAATTACATATCTTTTTAGAAGGACAAACATTTCTTCTTAATTTAAATTGGTCATTCTATTTCTAATTTTCTATCTATATATATATATGTGATAAAAAAAGTTATTGTTGGTAAATTTTAAATTTAATAAATTAAATTTAATGCATCATTAAATTTTAATAATTTAGACACCCAATTTTTTTTTGGGGTAGATAATAGTGATCTCATTTAATTATACTTAACATTAGAAATTATATTGAACATTCATTTTAATAAAAAAAATTGAAATACACGCATCTTCGAAATGTAATAAATTAATTGAGCTATTAATTAATAAGATTATAACGATTTTCTACTTGACAATTAACCTCTATTTTTTTGGGTAGAAAAGGAAATTGCATTAATAAACTAAGCTGTAGAAATTGCATTAAGTGTGTTGAAGATTGAAATACTAGTGTTCAACGTATAGTGCCTCTATTGCTACATTTGGTAATTCTTTAGGTGAGATCTCTTAGTTACAATATTTAGGTCTTGGACTCTTGATTCTGGGGCTTCTGATCGTATTTCTAATAATAAGTCTTTATCCACATCTCTTTGTACTATTGACTCATTCCTTACTATTACTATGGCCAATGGGTCTTTGGTCCAATCTTGTGGGATTAAAATGGTTCTTCTATTCCCCTCTTTATCTCTTGATCATGTTTTATATGTTCCTAATTCCCAATTTAACTTGCCATTTAACCGTTTTACCAAATCCATGGATTATGTGGTTTCTTTTACTAAAATTGAAGACCTTCTAAGTGTTATGGAATACATATTTTGATTATTACAAAGGGTTTATAAGAAGTCTCAAATTGAAGAAGGAGCTTGAAGACACAAGTGATTAGATTTTTAGAATTATGTTACTCATTTTATTGTACCACATAGTGTCATATAAGCTCCATTGCATATTATGCATTTAGCTCCATTGCATTTCATATTAAATAATAATGATTAATTTTTTTGTTAAGGGTTTGGTTTAAAAATATTAAACAAATAAGAAATTTGACTTTTCAAAGTTAATCAATTAAATATAATAAAACAAAACAAATTATCTTTTCAACTAATTATGAAAAGAAGGTAATCAGATGAGCTTCACATCATCAGGTTAGCGTGCTTTGCCCATAGATTCTCATGTCTAGTCTTCATGAAGGTAACCCCCACTTTCTTCCCAAGGAGCTTCACTATTAATGCATTCTTCCACGGTTCCCTTATTCTCTGTTCGCTTCCTTTATACACTTAATCCATACAAATCCATCCTTCTCAAGGACAGTTTGAAACCCTCATTCAGAGATTTCTCCCATATTGGGATCTGTTGGGTAAGTGGCGCCTTGTATTTGTGGAAGCGAAGTAAACCTGTGGCAAGATGAGAAAATAAAGAAGTAGAATAATAACACACAGAGAACACAAAACCGTTTTAACGTGGAAAACTCCCTCAATGTGAGGAATAAAAACCACGGGACACTGGTCCAGAAAACTTCCACTATAATAGTAGGATTACAATAGTTATCTCTCTAGTACAACACTAGAGGTTTACACACAAATTCCTCACCCACTATGGATGGTTTACAACAACACTATCTCTCACTTGGAGGATTACAATCTCACCAAACCGGTGGAACTCTCTCTCTCACTAAGAGGAACTTCTCTCTATTTCTTCAATGAACTCTCTCCAAAGAACTCTCTCAAATGCTTTGAGCTTCAATTGCTTGTTGCAATTGGGTGTGATTTACAAATGAGAGGAGGCTCCTATTTATAGCAAATTGAAGATGCTTAGTTTGAATAGAAAACTAGTTTGTGGTTGTTGCCACCACATTGCCAACCTAAAAAGAAAAGGTGATGCTTTTCTTTCACCTTGCCAACTCCATGTGAAGCCATGTGAAGGAATGTTGCACATGTCTTGCCAACCTAAAAGAGTGTTGTCCACCTAATTAGAGAAGAAAAGAATTCTTCCAACAAATCTCCCCCTTTCTGATTTAATTAGATGGAGTTATCATACCGGCACCTCTGTAGCAGTCTTCAAACTTCCACGTCGGAACTGTCTTGGTCATCATGTCTGACCAGTTCAGGTCGGTATGTACCTTGTCAAGCTGCAGAAACTTCTCTTCTATCACATTTCGGATCCAGTGGTAGCGCACGTCTATGTGCTTTTATCGTGCATGGAAAGTTGAGTTCTTTGCTAAGTGTATAGCACTCTGGTTATCACACTTTAGCACATACTTCTCCTGACTATGGCCTAGCTCTTGTAGGAAACTCTTCATCCACACTAGCTCCTTGCAGGCTTCAGTTGCTGCAATGTGCTCGGCCTCGGTAGTAGACAGGGCAACACACTTCTGGAGTTTAGACTGCCAGGAAATAGCCCCCCCTGCAAAAGTAGTCAGATATCATGTGGTTGACTTCCTTGAGTCACTATCTCCACCCAGATCAGCATCCGAGTAGGCTTCCAACTCGGGTTTTCCTGTCCCAAAACACAAACATTTATTTACCGTACCTTTGAGATATCTGAATATCCATCTGACGGCATCCCAATGCTCTTTGCCTGGATTTGAAAGAAATCGGCTTACAACTCCGACTGCATGAGCAAGGTCGGGTCTTGTGCATACCATGGCGTACATAAGACTGCCAACGGCTGATTGATATGGGAATTTTGACATCTCGTCTCTTTCTTCATCACTGGTTGGACTTTGCTTCTGACTCATCTTGAAGTGTCCAGCCATAGGAGTACTAACCGTCTTGGATTGATCCATGTTGAACTTTTTCAAGATTTTCTCTATGTACTTCTCCTGAGATAACCACAACATCTTCTTTGAACGATCTCAGATAATCTTCATCCCGAGTATCTGTCTTGCTGAACCAAGATCTTTCATAGCAAACGACTCACTCAAGGCTTTCTTGAGGGCATTGATCTTCCTCATGTCTTTGCCAACTATCAGCATATCATCTACATAAAGCAAAAGGATGATGAAATCGTCATTGTCATACTTCTTGATGAACACACAATGGTCTGCTTGAGTCTTCTTGAAGTCGTGCTGAGTCATGAAAGAATCGAACTTCTTGTACCATTGCCTGGGTGCTTGCTTCAGGCCGTATAAACTCTTGTTAAGTTTGCATGTCAGTTGTTCTTTGCCTGGAACTATAAAACCTTCAGGCTGCTCCATGTATATTTCTTCTTCCAAATCACCATGAAGGAAGGCTGTCTTCACATCAAGTTGTTCGACCTCCAATTCTTGAGTGGCTGCTATTGCTAGAACAGTTCGGATTGATGTCATCTTCACCACTGGTGAGAATATCTCTTCAAAGTCTATGCCTTTCTTCTGATTGCATCCTTTCACCACAATTCGGGCTTTGTACCTCAGATTTGGATTGTTCTCCTCCACCTTGAGTTTGTATACCCACTTGTTCTTGAAAGCTCGTCTGCCCTTTGGTAACTCGACCAGATCAAAGGTGTGATTCTCGTGCAAGGATTTCATCTCATCTTGCATGGCTTTCTCCCACTCTTTCTTTTCAGTGCTGGTCATTGCCTCATCATAACTCTGAGGCTCTCCTTCTTCAGCAATGACTGTATACTCGTCTGGAGGATATTTGGTGGAAGGGCGTCTAACTCTGACAGATTGTCGAGTTTGTTGTTGCACCTCTGAACCCGGTTCTTCTGTGTCATCTCGGACTCCCGGATGTTCTGTTTCTGCCTCACCTTCAGCTGGTGACTCTTCCTGCTGTCTGCCCTCCTCAATATTCTAATGATTGATTTCTTCCCCTACTTCAGTTTGAATAGGGGAGACAGGGTCTTCTTGACGAACTACAGCTCGGAGCTTGGGCCTCTGGATTTCCTCAATAGTCTGATCCTCCAAGAACACTACATCTCGACTTCTCACAACCTTCTTGTTGATGGGGTTCCAAAGGCGATAACCGAACTCGTCCTTTGGTGAGCCAAGATAAACACACTCCTTGGTTTTTGCATCCAGCTTTGCTCGTTCATCCTTTGGAATATGCACAAATGAGCGACATCCAAATACCTTCAGATGCTCATACCTTGCCTTTCTGCCTGTCCAGACTTCTTCTGGGATTGCTCCTTCCAGAGGACTTGAAGGTGATAGATTTATCAAGTCGACTGCAGTTCTTACGGCTTCTCCCCAAAACACCTTGGGAAGCTTGGCATGTGACAGCATACTCCGGACTCTCTCTTTAATGGTCCGGTTCATCCTTTCGGCTACACCATTCAACTGAGGTGTCTTTGGAGGTGTCTTCTCCAGCTTTATACCTGTTGCCCTGCAATACATCTCGAATGGACCTCGGTATTCTGCACCGTTGTCAGCTCGAACGACCTTAAGCTTACTGCCAGTCTCCCTTTCAACCCTTGCATGGAACTCCTTGAATGCTTGGAGTACTTGATCTTTTGTATTTAGCAAGGTCACCCACACTCTTCTAGAGTGGTCATCAATGAACGTGACGAAGTAATATGCACCACCTACAGATTTCTCTGACATAATACACACGTCAGTATGGACAAGATCAAGGACATACCTTCTTCTTCTAGGCTGGTCCGGTCTTCTGAATGAAACTCGGCATTGCTTGCCAGCTAAGCAGTGTGTGCATGTTTTCAGAAGTTGACCTTTCAAATTTGGCAGCAGTTCCTTCTTAGTGAGAATTTGCAAACCTTTCTCACTCATGTGTCCAAGTCTTTTGTGCCAGAGCTCCAGACTCGATTCATCCTGAATAGCATTGATTTCTGCGTTGTCGATCCTCCCTTGCATGACATAGAGAGATCCTTCTTTTTCACCTCGGGCTACCTTTGGCGAGTTTCCATCTTCCTCCACCAAAGTAGTTTACCATCCCGGCTTCATCAAGCTTACCTGCTGAGATGAGGTTGAGCCGCATATCAGGAACATGTCTGACCTCCTTCAGAACCAGTCTACTGCCCATGTCGGTCATCATCGTGACTTCTCCAACTCCCACTATTTTGCTGGTAACCTGGTTACCCATCTTCACTATACCAAAATCGCCGCTTTGATATGATGAGAAAAACTCCTTGTGGGGTGTGACATGGAAGGATGCTCCTGAATCTATAATCCATGAACAATCATCATATGCTACATTATGATAATTATCCTCACCGATTAAGAAGATATCTGCCTCGGCCTTGGCTGCTACAGCTGTGGTGTTCAGTTCTTCCTTCTTCCTCGGATCTATCTGGTCTGGCTTCACGGTGCCATTTTTCTGATCTTTTTTGAGTGTTCGACATTCGAACCTCTTGTGACCTGGCTTCCCACAGTAGTAGCATGTTAAGTCGGATCTCGGCTTTGACCGTCCTCGAGACTTATCTCGACTTCGGCTTTTACTCTTTCCTCGATTCTCCGATCTTCCACGGTTCTCAACAACATTGGCCTCGTGTTGGCTAGTTGTCCCTCGTTCTTTCCTTCTGGCCTCTTCATTCAACAGGCTGTCAGCAACTGTGTCCATAGTCAACTTTCCTTCAGGGACCGAGTTGCTAAGTGTCACCACCAAAGTATCCCAGCTCTCAGGCAAGGAGCTGAGTAGCAAAAGTGCTTGCAACTCGTCATCAATCTTCATGTCAGTTTTTGTTAACTGATTTATGAGCCCCTTGTGTGTGCTCAAGTGCTCGATCATGCTTTGTCCATCCCTGTAGTTCAACTTCACTAGTCGGCGCACCAGAGTTGCTTTGTTGCGGGGCGTCTTCTTCTAAATCAAAGATTCTAGCTTTGTCCCAAGTTCATGAGCTTTTGTGTAGGTTGACACATGCTCGAACAAGCTCTTGTCAATGTACTTGCGGATCATAGCGACCGCCTTCCGGTTGAGGAGATCCCACTCTTGATCGCTCTTCCCTACTGGCTTCTCTGCGCTCAGAATGGGCTCATAAAAATCTTTGCAATAAAGATGATCCTCCATCATGGGTTTCCAGTATGAGTAGTTCTATGCGGTGAGTTTGAACATATCACCATCATGTGCTATTGTACTCTCCATCTCTAACCTCACAGAGCCCTTGAACTAGAGCTCTGATACCACTGTTGGGTAAGTGGAGCCTTGTATTTGCGGAAGCGAAGTAAACCTGTGGCAAGATGAGAAAATAAAGAAGTAGAATAATAACAAACAGAGAACACAAAACCGTTTTAACGTGGAAAACTCCCTCAATGTGAGGAATAAAAACCACGGGACACTGGTCCAGAAAACTTCCACTATAATAGTAGGATTACAATAGTTATCTCTCTAGTACAACACTAGAGGTTTACACACAAATTCCTCACCCACTATGGATGGTTTACAACAACACTATCTCTCACTTGGAGGATTACAATCTCACCAAACCGGTGGAACTCTCTCTCTCACTAAGAGGAACTTCTCTCTATTTCTTCAATGAACTCTCTCCAAAGAACTCTCTCAAATGCTTTGAGCTTCAATTGCTTGTTGCAATTGGGTGTGATTTGCAAATGAGAGGAGGCTCCTATTTATAGCAAATTGAAGATGCTTAGTTTGAATAGAAAACTAGTTTGTGGTTGTTGCCACCACATTGCCAACCTAAAAAGAAAAGGTGATGCTTTGCTTTCACCTTGCCAACTCCATGTGAAGCCATGTGAAGGAATGTTGCACATGTCTTGCCAACCTAAAAGAGTGTTGTCCACCTAATTAGAGAAGAAAAGAATTCTTCCAACAAATCTCCCCCTTTCTGATTTAATTAGATGGAGTTATCATACCGGCACCTCTGCAGCAGTCTTCAAACTTCCACGTCGGAACTGTCTTGGTCATCATGTCTGACCAGTTCAGGTTGGTATGTACCTTGTCAAGCTGCAGAAACTTCTCTTCTATCACATTTCGGATCCAGTGGTAGCGCACGTCTATGTGCTTTTATCGTGCATGGAAAGTTGAGTTCTTTGCTAAGTGTATAGCACTCTGGTTATCACTCTTTAGCACATACTTCTCCTGACTATGGCCTAGCTCTTGTAGGAAACTCTTCATCCACACTAGCTCCTTGCAGGCTTCAGTTGCTGCAATGTGCTCGGCCTCGGTAGTAGACAGGGAAACACACTTCTGGAGTTTAGACTGCCAGGAAATAGCTCCCCCTGCAAAAGTAGTCAGATATCCTGTGGTTGACTTCCTTGAGTCACTATCTCCACCTAGATCAGCATCCGAGTAGGCTTCCAACTCGGGTTTTCCTGTCCCAAAACACAAACATTTATTTACCGTACCTTTGAGATATCTGAATATCCATCTAACGGCATCCCAATGCTCTTTGCCTGGATTTGAAAGAAATCGGCTTACAACTCCGACTGCATGAGCAAGGTCGGGTTTTGTGCATACCATGGCGTACATAAGACTGCCAACGGCTGATTGATATGGGACTTTTGACATCTCGTCTCTTTCTTCATCACTGGTTGGACTTTGCTTCTGACTCATCTTGAAGTGTCCAGCCATAGGAGTACTAACCGTCTTGGATTGATCCATGTTGAACCTCTTCAAGATTTTCTCTATGTACTTCTCCTGAGATAACCACAACATCTTCTTTGAACGATCTCAGATAATCTTCATCCCGAGTATCTGTCTTGCTGAACCAAGATCTTTCGTA
This sequence comes from Gastrolobium villosum, assembly GCA_032173675.1. NCBI lineage: Eukaryota > Viridiplantae > Streptophyta > Magnoliopsida > Fabales > Fabaceae > Gastrolobium > Gastrolobium villosum. The sequence goes on along the minus strand of JAVKPL010008529.1, from coordinate 236,177 downwards.
GCAAACGACTCGCTCAAGGCTTTCTTGAGGGCATTGATCTTCCTCATGTCTTTGCCAACTATCAGCATATCATCTACATAAATCAAAAGGATGATGAAATCGTCATTGTCATACCTCTTGATGAACACACAATGGTCTGCTTGAGTCTTCTTGAAGTCGTGCTGAGTCATGAAAGAATCGAACTTCTTGTACCATTGCCTGGGTGCTTGCTTCAGGCCGTATAAACTCTTGTTAAGTTTGCATGTCAGCTGTTCTTTGCCTGGAACTATAAAACCTTCAGGCTGCTCCATGTATATTTCTTCTTCCAAGTCACCATGAAGGAAGGCTGTCTTCACATCAAGTTGTTCGACCTCCAATTCTTGAGTGGCTGCTATTGCTAGAACAGTTCGGATTGATGTCATCTTCACCACTGGTGAGAATATCTCTTCAAAGTCTATGCCTTTCTTCTGATTGCACCCTTTCACCACAATTCGGGCTTTGTACCTCGGATTTGGATTGTTCTCCTCCACCTTGAGTTTGTATACCCACTTGTTCTTGAAAGCTCGTCTGCCCTTTGGTAACTCGACCAGATCAAAGGTGTGATTCTCGTGCAAGGATTTCAATGTGAGGAATAAAAACCACGGGACAATGGTCCAGAAAACTTCCACTATAATAGTAGGATTACAATAGTTATCTCTCTAGTACAACACTAGAGGTTTACACACAAATTCCTCACCCACTATGGATGGTTTACAACAACACTATCTCTCACTTGGAGGATTACAATCTCACCAAACCGGTGGAACTCTCTCTCTCTCACTAAGAGGAACTTCTCTCTATTTCTTCAATGAACTCTCTCCAAAGAACTCTCTCAAATGCTTTGAGCTTCAATTGCTTGTTGCAATTGGGTGTGATTTGCAAATGAGAGGAGGCTCCTATTTATAGCAAATTGAAGATGCTTAGTTTGAATAGAAAACTAGTTTGTGGTTGTTGCCACCACATTGCCAACCTAAAAAGAAAAGGTGTTGCTTTGCTTTCACCTTGCCAACTCCATGTGAAGCCATGTGAAGGAATGTTGCACATGTCTTGCCAACCTAAAAGAGTGTTGTCCACCTAATTAGAGAAGAAAAGAATTCTTCCAACAGGATCCAGAGGATTACAATTTTCTTTTGCTAGGTCATCCGCCTAGGTCGATTCAACTCTCAGGATGGTGTCTTCGATTTTAAGTGCATCGACAAAGGATTTTGATTTCCCAAGAACAAGAGAGTTAAGGATGCCACCTAGACTAGCTCCACACTTCGAGGAGTCTGAGATGAACTCTTCTCCAATTTTGGATCTTTTCACACTTCGTCTAAGAATTTCAGGCGCTTTTGTAGAAGACTTTGGATTTTCGACGGGATTATCTTGCGGGGATGCAATAGATGGAACCCTAGCAGATACAAAATAATCACGCACGTGTTCTCACGGCCTAACCCATAAGTTTTGTTTTGTTTTTGTTTTTTTTTTTTTTTGCACTTGCTTTTCTTTGTCAAGATCTATTCTGTAAAACACAAGATGTTTCTTTTATTTGCTAGAGCTGTCAAGTGTAGCTGATACCATGACTTCTTTTTTCCTTTCAAGCCTACTTCTAGGAACTTTGTGCAATACTATATCACTAAAGAGATGTGTAGTTTTGCTCTTTATAAGGATTAGGGAAATATAGCCTTTTTTACTTTTTTTATTTATTTATAAAATGAAGTTTTATATTAACTTCGCTAATAAAAAATAAGTAATATATAAAATTACATTGAATTATAAAAATTGTTTATTGTTTCTTCTATAATTCTAAAACGATGAGGTTACAACAGATAATTTTATTTGATGTTGTTGGAGAATTTTTTTTCTAATAAATAAAATATCAAAACAATGTTAAGAAGATATTATTAGCAATAATTTGGTAAAAAAAGAAAATTGTGTATAATCAGGGACAATAACCAAAATGCATTTTTTTTCTTTGGTTGGGGGGGGGGGGGGGGGAATACTAAAATGCCATAGCTCGAAAAGTATTTTTCATTTTATCACACGGAAAGTTTTATTACTAGGCAAGCAGAACACACTGCCATGTGGAAGAAGGATGTGAGTGACTAAGTCAGCATCAACCGTCCCTAATATTATAGACATTTAGGGAAATAACAAGGAGAAATTCATGTTTACAGATTGTACAAAATTAAAGAAATACTTGATTTATAATTATCTTTAAAATTTAAATTTATAATTTGGTGTATTTTGATGATTTTCTTTAAACTTGCATTTATTATATTTTGATTAATTTGAACTTATATTTTATATATTTTAATAAAATTAAATTTATATATTTTAGATTAAAATAAATTAGTATTAAAAATAAATGAATCAAATGATAAAGATAAACTAATTTTAGAATATATATATATATATATATATATATATATATATATATATATATATATATAGGTAATAACATCTATCCTTTTAAAGGATATAAGCTTATATCCTTTTATATCCTAACCGTTGATTTCCGTCCATCAACGGTTATAATTTATTGGATCAAAATTATTAATTAATTAATAATAAATTTGGCCCATTAAGTTTGACCCAATAGATTATAACCGTTGATGGATGGAAATCAACGGTTAGGATCTAAAATGATATAAGCTTATATCCTTTAAAAGGATAGATGTTTTTCCCATATATATATATGTGTGTGTGAGTGTGAGAGTTATATTTACAAATTTTTTGTTTACAAACTATACTATCATGTACTTCCAGAAGTACACTAGGTTACACTATATATTTCCAGAAACACATAGCGTAATTTGTAAAAATTCATTAAGAAAGTTGTAAATGGATCTTTTCCACACACACACACACACACACACACACACACACACACACACACACACACACACACACACACACACACACACACACACACACACACACACACACACACACACACACACACACACACACACACACACACACACACACACACACACACACACACACACACACACACACACACACACACACACACACACATGGTTATCTAGGTTTCTCCACACACACACACACACGTATATATGGTTATCTAGGTTTCTCCCAACAGACTTTAACTAACAAATTGCCGAGCTAACCCCCCAACTATCCTAGCCCCTAATTAAAACCCTCCAATTGTTGTTTAATATACCCTATATTATGGATCTGACAAAGACCCACATTCTAAAAAGTCCAAATAAGGTTAACAGCTAAAAGTGAATTAAGAAAATATTCCTTAATTATACTAATCCCACAATAAAAAAGAATGTTCAACTAGTCCGATAATTTTTTTTTTCAAGTTTCAATATTGTAACACACAAGTAATTTTTTTTTGCAGTTGTTGTATGTACACACGTAAAATTATTTCTGCAGCTGTTGTATGTACAACAATTAATCTTGACCATCGATTCCCCACATTTAATGTTTACATCCACCTTTAAATGGTTATAATTTCCCAAATTTAATTGCCGAGCTGCTGTATATACTGTATATACAACAATTAAACTTGACCATCGATTCTCCACATTTAATGCTTTCACCCCTTTGTGTGATTATGATTCCCTAAACTTAATTGGTGTTCATACAGTAGCGGTAGACATGACAATCTCATATATATATATATATATATATATATATATATATATATATATATATATATATATATATATATATATATATATATATATATGGTTTTTTTATGTATATGTGGCTATCTTTTTTTTTTTGGAAATACTACTCTCATTTTACATGAGGTAGTTGTCTCATTTTATCTTACTTCGAAAATCACACCCCTTCTTTTTTCTTTTTCTTTTTTGCTTTTTAATGGTGAACCCCACTTAGATTCTCTCTATAGCATAAGATAGCTATTCTCATTTAACATAAGATTAATATTTCCTTTTTTTTCTTTTTGGGTAAACTATATATGTGGCTATATATCTAGGCATTTTCCAAAAGACTCTAACTAACAAACTGCCGCACTAACCCCCCTAACTGTCCAATCCCCTAATTAAAATCCTCCAATTGCTGCTTAATATACCCTCCAAATCAATGTTTTAAACCTCAGATCGATCATTATCAATACTTTGTTGAAATATTGGATAATTGAGTTAGTAATTTAACCGAATTTCAAAATAATATATAATAATTATTAAATTTTGAATATTATGTCCAATAAATAAAAGTGGTATAACGATAAGTCTTCCGATCCAGTTGAACCCTGTTTTGGTCCGAGACTCAAATCGGGTCAATTGGTTCAAGCACATAATTGATATGATGTCAAACTCGAACCAGTGAAAATGTCAAATTACCAGAACTCGAATCAACATGACCGGTCTGAGCTGAATTTTAAAACACTGATCTGAACATTTATGTCAAATAATAGTCGTGACAAATAATATGCCAAACAATATAGGAACGAGTGGCTTTTCCCGTTTCTTGGTCAGTGGACCCGTTTATATTGACTTCTCAAAAAAGCCCTTTTTATACCTTACTTATTTTAAAAGTATTTTTTACAAAAATTAAAGCTATTTAGATTTTGAAAAAATATTTGATTTTTGACTTTTGCTTTTTTAAAACCTAAAATTTTAGCTTCCCAAAAAAATAAATTTTTGATTTTTTAATGATTTATGCTTTTTTTAAAAGCAGATATCCAAACAGACTTTCTTAGATGAATATTTTTTTTTTCTTAAAAAAAAAAGCTTTTGAAGAAGAAGAAAAAAAAAAAAGAGACTAGACTCAAAGACAAGTCCAGGCACCAGCTCCAATTATAATTGCAAGTACATCCATAATTGCAAGTACATCCTATAACAATATCATCAAAACATCTTGCATTGTAGTCATAACCAATTAATATCAAATTCAAATATAGGACCAGAAAACACCTAAATAAAAAACACAGCGAAAATTTTCTAATGTGATCTAAAAACCCCTCCTTCTTCAATTTAATCTATTGGAGAAACCTAAAAGTTCTATCCCATTCATCCTTGCTAGCCTTAACACCCATTAATGTAGAAGTAGCATTACAATATCAAGAGAGTCAAATGACACCGAGCTCCAATCATGCACACCCACTTTTTAGTACATTGAGGTAACAAATATAGGCTTGAAAATTTCTCATTTTACACTAATTTTCATTTCACTCCATGATGTAACAATAGAAAAATAAAAAATAAAATTAAGAAAGGAACTACACTCACTCTGCTAACTACATTTCTTGTACATACTAGCTGTAGTATGCGAAAACAGTTTTGAGGAGTTAGAAAAACTCTAATTAAAACATAAACGAAAGTGAGATATCTAATAAGTTATCTACAATAATTAACATCTTGCATTATTTAAAGACAGCGCTATCATTCAGATTTGTGTTAGTCTCAAACTAACTAAACAATTATTAACACTGAATATACGTATGTATTGAATTTCCAACGGCAATTTAAGAGAATGCCAGCAACTCCAGAAGGGGATACAAGGTTAAAGAAGAAGAGTTTGTTACAAAATATTCGATGAAAAAGCCCCCACCCTCGTGACCCCTCTGTAATATAGACTATTCCACCCTTACTGTGAAGCTAACAGAATTAAAAAGGCCTTAGTATAATGTGGCCCATTTATTGTAACTTCCCTAAGTACCATTGGGCTGGGTCCAGCCACGAAGCCCAAGGCCCAACTCACTCTTAAGACTCCTCTCAGCCACTTTTACCCATTACATAGTCTTCCAACCATTGTGGTGTCCTTCTCACACGTGTAGTGTTTTTCTGCTGGACACCTTGCCTCACTACTTCTTCCTTATCTTCATGATCCTTCTCTCCACCGCTGTCTCTCTCTTCCTCCCTTTCTGAACCGCCTTTCATCCCCTTATCCTTATCGCCTCCACTCTCCATAGATCCAGATCGGACAAGCTCTCGGTCACTCTCTTCCACTGGTGACGGTATAGTAACAATTTGATACAAATAAAATAAGTGATATTTCAACCTTTCTTGGGCAAAGTCATGTTGAAAAAATAGTTTTCTTTTTTTAAAAAAATACACACTTTTAAATGAGAATTAAAAGTGGTTGGAATGTCCTATCATGAAAACCTACTTCCCAATACCAGTTGAAACAATGGTATTTTGAGGGGGGAAACAGATGCCAAAAGTGCGTGTGATATGAGAATTAATTTGGTATAAAAGCTGCTGGGAAGATGAATATCATGCAACAGAAAAAGAGGAAAATGAATGAGAATACAATTCATGTGATGATGGTTCCGTGGTCTGCCTTTGGCCACTTAATGCCATTTTTTCAGTTATCCATAGCTTTGGCCAAAGCTGGTGTTCATGTGTCCTTCATATCAACTCCCAAAAACATTCAAAGGCTTCCTAAACTTCCTTCAACTTTATCTCATTTGGTAGATTTGGTGGAACTTCCATTACCATCATTAGACACAGAGCTCTTGCCAGAAGGTGCTGAGGCCACTGTGGATGTTCCATATGAAAAAATTCAGTACTTAAAGTTAGCATATGATCAACTCCAACATGCAGTGAAGCAATTATTGGTCAATCAGCTACCAGATTGGATAATTTGTGATTTTAGTCCCCACTGGATGATAGATATTGCCCAAGAGTTTCAGGTAAAGCTAATCTTTTATTCTGTTCTCTCTGCTGCATCATTAACTTTCTTTGGACCACCAGTTGCAAGGAAAGCTCGCTTATCTCTAGAAGAATTTACAGTACCACCAGAATGGGTGACTTTTCCATCATCAGTGGCTTTTCAGATACACGAGGCAATTGCTTTTTATGCTGGAGCAAACGAGGTAAATGCTTCAGGAATAAGTGACCTTGAAAGGCTTGACAAGATAATTGTTGCCTCTAAAGCTGTGATATTTCGCAGTTGCTATGAAATTGAAGGTGAATATCTGAATCTATACCAGAAGCTAGTTGGCAAGCCAGTGATTCCCGTAGGTTTATTGCCTGTGGAGAGACCAGAGGGAGGAATCGTTGATGGGTCTTGGGGTAAGATATCTGAGTGGCTTGACAAGCAAGCAACCAGATCTGTTGTGTTTGTTGGGTTTGGGAGTGAGTGCAAGCTGAGCAAAGATCAAGTTTTTGAGATAGCTTTAGGACTTGAGGTGTCTGAATTGCCATTTTTATGGGCACTGAGAAAACCCAGTTGGGCAAACAATGATAATGATTCTCTACCTTTTGGTTTTAAAGAAAGGACATCTAAGAGAGGACTTGTTTGTATGGGATGGGCACCACAACAAGAAATATTGGCACATCCATCTATTGGGGGGTCTTTGTTTCACTCTGGCTGGGGTTCTGTAATTGAGACACTCCAGTTTGGCCATAGCCTTGTTGTATTACCCTTTGTTATCGATCAACCTTTAAATGCAAGGTTTTTGGTAGATAAGGGTCTGGCCATCGAAGTGAAAAGAAATGAAGATGGGTCATTCACCGGAAATGACATTGCCAAGTCCCTTAGACAAGCAATGGTGTTGGAGGAAGGAGACAAGCTCAGAATTAAAACAAGAGAAGCTGCTGCAATTGTAGGAAATTTGAAGCTGCACCAGGATCACTACATAGAAGCATTTGTCCACTTTCTTAAGAATGAAATCTAGAAGCAGTTATGAAGTTGAAGACTTTACAAAAGTAATTTGAATTATCATTTATGTTAATGTATTAGTGAATTGGCTTGTAGTGAGTGAGGTTTTCTACTATTATTTTCAAACATTGTAATGGTTATCAGCTCAAACATTTAGGGGTTCCCTATTTAAGTATGAATAAGTCTTTTTTACTTTGTCTTTTGTATCTCATCATAACACAAAATACTCGGCCTTTATCCCCTCTATACTTAAATTCCAATAATTTCAACAATAAGGAGATAAATTTTTGTTGAGTGTCCCTCAATCATTTTTTGTTATTTGGGTTTAGGAACCTTCAACCATAACTAGAATTCGGTTAATTATATATATATATATATATATATATATATATATATATATATATATATATATATATATATATATAAGAATGACCAGTCATACTTCAATCAAGAATGTATGACCAGTCTCAAGATATCATGATAAACAGTTTATATAATCTATGATTACGGAAATATCATATATCCATCACAAGTCACATACCCATCCATGGGCTTATATATAATTTGGCTCCTTGCCACTAAATCTTAGAGCATGCAAAATCAACACATACACATAACATAACTGAATACTAGTTTATCATATAAGCATGTCTGAATACACAATTGTACATGCATCAAAACAGAAACATGTATAAGACATATATAGGCCATATACAAGTAATGGATCAGACATCATGATCCTCAAAACAATGGAATACTAATGTAAAATAACAATCCTCCAAAATAATAGTAGTATACTGTTACCCAAAATTCGGTCAGCGATGCACTATATCCACGGGTCGTATCCCTGCCCCGTGTAGGCTCACCGGCAATCTGTATACCTAAAATGATGTCCCCAAACGGGATGAGATAACAAATCTCAATAAGCTCAAGGTTTATAGAGAATTGTCCATACCCTGGGCCCACGCCTGCATGAATGTCAGATACAGAGAAGGCATCATATAACAGATATCGTAACTGAACAAAAATATATACATATCTTATCAGAGGAGTACACAGTCATTCCCATGGAAGGATCCCAAGCAGAAATCAATACACATATTCTCAAGGGAGGACCCCAAGCGGAACCAGAACATATCAGAGTGTACATAGTCAGTCCCGAGGGAGGACCCCAAGCAGACATCAGTGTACAAACGATCAATAGCCAAAGATCATTTACAAAAATCACATTAGAACAAAACATATCATACAAAGCATCAAAAAAAATCATACAATCTAACCATAGTCCACTAACCAAGGTGGAGCACACAAGTAGGAATATACTCCTTAAACATAGAGCTTACCTCTTAGGGCTTTACAATTTGCTTACTTGAAGAACAAGCTACTTATCTTGCTCTAAAGGAATCCAAATGCTAACAGTCCCTAGACACACCTAGAGAAAGAATTCAAAACAAAATCAATAAAATGATACAATTCCATGTAATTACAAGACATAGACTTCATTGTTTACTTTCATTTCTTTACACTTATGCCAATTCTATGTCAATTCACAAGTCAAGACCATACTTTCATAAACTCCTTTATTAGACCTTTTTAAGGATGATTACATGAACCACAAGCAAACATCTTGATTCATATTTACGTAGGGTCCTTAAATGACCTAACCAAGCTTCTAAAATATCCTTTAGGGCTCGTCTGGTGGACAAGATAGGATAAGGGTAGGATATGATATGGGGCTGATAAGGGTAGGAATTGATATAGGGCCGATAAGCCTATATCATGTCCTGTGTTTGATGAGCACCTGATTAGCAATCTGATAAGATTATGTAGAAGGAGAAATGAAAAACAGAATATAATGCAATAAATACAAATATATTGGGTAGCGTAGGGACATATTAGGTAGCGTGAGGATATTGGGTATCCAACATTGATATCCTATCCTGTTGAATCCTAATCCAGCTCCCCCATAGGATAAGAAATCATGTATTGGATAGAATAAAATGAGACAATAGGATAAGCTAATCATATCCTATTGACCCACCAAACAAGAGATAAAAGTAGGATATGATAAGTTATCCTATCCTATCTTCTTTATCAGGTGCTCCAAACAGGCTCTTAATATTTTTAACAATTCCTAGCCCCAAAAACCATACAATGGCTGAAGCCAATACCAAGGGAAACTAGGAATTTTCATCAATTCATTTCATAACACCAAAGGTTCCTAAGTTGTTTAGGCATATTTTTCCTTCACAAGGCTGTGGAGTACACTTAAGGGAACTAAGATATCTTTTGTCATTTCCTAAGTCATTTAACTTCATAATTATACCAATGCCATGCATTAGTCGTCTGCTACCTATGAAATTTAAAGTGGATCAATTTTAGTCCTTTTAATTTTAGGGACTAATGTGGGTCTTTTTTGAATTTGTGAGGAATCGTGATTTCAACTAAATAGATCCATTTTGAATTTCTTAGGGACCTCAAAACTAATATTTTTTGTAAGGAACTAAAGCGGGGACCATGTTTTTTGTTAGGGACCCTAAATGGGCTTTACTCAAAAATAATTCAGTTTTGTCAAATACTATTTCTATTCATTTATGTTCCCTGGAACAAAAATAAAATAAAAAAATGATTATGGGAAGGTTGTCACACATCCCAATAGATGTTTCGAAAATTTTCTTATTTTTTTTGTAACATATTAAAATAAAAAATAATTCATAATAATAAATATAGAGAAATATTTGATATTATTTTAAGTTTCAAAAATCAGATTAGACCGTCAGTTTAACTGATTTATTTTTTGATTATTTTTTAATTTAAATACTTATTTAGTTCAATCACTTAATCACGAATCAATTAAAAAAATTACATTCTTTTTTTGGTAAATAAAAAAATTTAATTTAATTAATTCAATTGTAATCTAAAAGTTTCGGAGTTTTAATTTTTTTGTTGGGCTTTAAAATATTAATATTAGTTCAATTGAATCGAATTTTAAAAATATTTTTGTATATAATTAAGTTATAATTTAGATTGGTCATTGTATTTCTATCTGTATGTGATGAATCAAGTTATTTTCGGTAAAAATTTATTTTAATAAATTAAACTTAACGCACCATTAAACATTTAATAATTTAGACACCTAATACTGATCCAATTATATTCAACATTTATTTAAGTAAAAAAAAATACGTACTTCTTCGAAAAGTAATACATTAATTGAGCTATTAAATAAAACAGATAAATTATATGCAGTAAGCTCAATATGATGTCGTTTTGGGATGGAGATCATGATATTTTTATAATTTTAATTTATTCCAGGGTCATTATAGTCTTTATAATTATAATTTTTTGATCTTTAATTCCAAAACAACGTCATTTTGAGAGTAAATGCAGATAACTTATATGCAGTAAATGCAGAAATATTTTTCTGTAATTAAAAAGATTATAATGTTTTTTTACTTGACAATTAACCTTTATTTTTTGGGTAGAAATGGAAATTGCTTTAAGGGTTTATCATCTCTCATTCAACATAACCTTATGAAATTTCCTACACACACAACATCTTGTGGGGCCCGCAGAAAAAAAAAAATCTGGCACGCAAAATGAATTTCTATAACATAACACAATCACTATTCCTACAACATAACTCTTATAAAACCCTTGCTTTAATAAACTATATTGTTGAAATAAGCAAGTGTGTTGAAGATTGAAACCCAAAAACTCTATTTTTTTTCCGGTAACTATATATGTGGCTATCTAGGCTTTTCCCAAAAGACTCTAACTAACGAATTGGCTCACTAACCCCTTAAGTAGGAGTGTTCGCGGTCTGGATTGAATCAGTTTTGGAAGTAAAAATCATCAGATCCGATCCCTTCGGTTTGACCATGTAATCATCTATTCGGTTTGGACTTTTTTCCAAATCCGATCCGATCCAATCCAATTTTTTTCGATTTGGATTGGATCGGTTTTCGGTTTTTTGAAAATTCTAAAATTTGTTTCATGCAGGTAACATCTTTTGTCTATATATTGGCTTTGTAGAAAAAAATTGAAATACAAAAGTATCATTAAATGATAATATAGTTTTTTTTTTTTAGGCAATGAGATATGAAGTTCTACGCAAATGAGATTTTGTTGATGAGATGTGACTAGTTATTTTCTTGGGTTTAGTCGATGGGTTAAAGGATTTTGGATTTAGAAATTTTTGGGTTATGATTGGGGAAAAACACAAGTAGGTAGAGGGGACTTAATATTTTTGATGAGTTTGGATTGGATTGGTTTTCATTAAGCAATCCGAAAACCGTTCCAATCCAATTAAAAGTTGCGGTTTTTTTTTGTTTTCGATTTTTCGGTTTTCGATTTGTTCGGTTATCGGTTTTTCGGTTCGGTCCTCGCGGTTTGAATCGATTTGGATCGGTTGATGAACACCCCTATCCCTAAGTGTTCTTGCCCTTAATTAAAAACCCTCCATTTGATGATTAATATGCCCTCCAAATCAGTGTTTTAAAACTCGGAGTTGTCATTGACTTCGTTGAGATATTGGACAACTGAGTCGGTGGTTAATCGAATTTCAAAATAATATAGAATAAATATTAAATTATGAATATTATGTTGAACAAATAAAAATAAAATAATGATATGTCTTCCAATCTGATTGAACCCTATTTTGATCCGGTTCAAACCAGGTCAAATGATTCAAGCACATAACTTATATAATGTCAAGCTCGAACCAGTGAAGAAACCATATTACCAAAATTCGGGGGACACTGACCAAAGTGTCACGTTTGAACAAAAAAATTATTAGACTGCCACGCCAACAGTAAATTTTGCTAAAATGGCATGCGGCATAATTCGCTACACAGTGTAGCGAATTATGTATGCAAGTAATTTGCTACACAGTGTAGCGAAATATGCCACGTCAGGATGCTCCAAACCAAAAAGTGCCATGTGTCAAAATTGTTGAAATTCGCCACATAAGATAGCGAATTTAAACAATTTTGACACATGGCACTTTTTGTTTTGACGTGACATATTTCGCTACATTGGGTAGCAAATTATTTGCACACATAATTCGCTACACTGTGTAGCGAATTATGCCGCATGACATTTTGGCAAAATTTACTGTTGGTGTGGCAGTCTGGTAATTTTTGTGTTCAAACGTAGCAAAATTGTCACTCTCCCAAAAATTGGATGAACATATGACCGGTCCAAACCCCTATGCCAAATAATAGTCGTGACAAATAATATGCCAAACAATATATATAGAGGAACGAGTGAAATTCCCCGCTTCTTGGTCAGTGGATAAAGACAAGACAAGTCCAGGCACCAGCTCCAAGTATAATTGCAAGTGCACTCTATAACAATATCAAGTACACCCCATAATTGCAAGTACTATAACAATATCATCAAGACATCTTGCATTGCAGTCATAACCAATTAATATCAAATTCAAATATAGGACCAGAAAACACCTAAATAAAAAACAGAGCGAAAATTATCTAATGTGATCTAAAAACTCCTCCTTCTTCAATTTAATCTATAGGAGAAACCTAAAAGTTCCATCCCATTCATCCTAACTAGCCTTAACTCCCATTAATGTAGAAGTAGCCTTACAATATCAAGAGAATCAAATGACACCAAGCTCCAATCATGCACACCCACTTTTTAGTACATTGAGGTAACAAATATAGGCTTGAAAATTTCTCATTTCACACTAATTTTCATTTCACTCCATGACGTAACAATAGAAAAATAAAATAAAAAATTAAGAAAGGAACTAAACTCACTCTGCTAACTTCATTTCTTGTACATACTAGCTGTAGTATGCGAAAACAGTTTTAAAGAGTTGGAACAATTCTAATTAACACATAAACGAAAGTGAGATATCTAATAAGTTATCTAAGAGTTAGAACAATTCTAATTAACACATAAACGAAAGTGAGATATCTAGTAAGTTATCTACGATAATTAACATCTTGCATTATTTAAAGACAGCGCTATCATTCAGATTTGATAAAATTAAAATAAGTGATATTTCAACCTTTCTTGGGCAAAGTCATGTTGAAAAAATAGTTTTCTTTTTTAAATAAAAAACACACGCTTTTAAATTTATCTTATTTAAAAAAGTTGTTGGAATGTCCTATCATGAAAACCTGTACTTCCCAATACCAGTTGAAACAATGGTATTTTGAGGGGAAAAAAAGATGCCAAAAGTGCGTGTGATATGAGAATTAATTTGGTATAAAAACTGCTGGGCAGATGAATATCATGCAACAGAAAAAGAGGAAAATGAATGGGAAGACAATTCATGTGATGATGGTTCCATGGTCTGCCTTTGGCCACTTAATGCCATTTTTCAAGTTATCCATAGCTTTGGCCAAAGCTGGTGTTCATGTCTCCTTCATATCAACTCCCAAAAACATTCAAAGGCTTCCTAAACTTCCTTCAACTTTATCTCATTTGGTTGATTTGGTGGAACTTCCATTACCATCATTAGACACAGAGCTCTTGCCAGAAGGTGCTGAGGCCACTGTGGATGTTCCATTTGAAAAAATTCAGTACTTAAAGTTAGCTTATGATCAACTCCAACATGCAGTGAAGCAATTATTGGTCAATCAGCTACCAGATTGGATAATTTGTGATTTTAGTCCCCACTGGATGATAGATATTGCCCAAGAGTTTCAGGTAAAGCTAATCTTTTATTCTGTTCTCTCTGCTGCATCATTAACTTTCTTTGGACCACCAGTTGCAAGGAAAGCTCGCTTATCTCTAGAAGAATTTACAGTACCACCAGAATGGGTGACTTTTCCATCATCAGTGGCTTTTCAGATACACGAGGCAATTGCTTTTTATGCTGGAGCAAACGAGGTAAATGCTTCAGGAATAAGTGACCTTGAAAGGCTTGACAAGATAATTGTTGCCTCTAAAGCTGTGATATTTCGCAGTTGCTATGAAATTGAAGGTGAATATCTGAATCTATACCAGAAGCTAGTTGGCAAGCCAGTGATTCCCGTAGGTTTATTGCCTGTGGAGAGACCAGAGGGAGGAATCGTTGATGGGTCTTGGGGTAAGATATCTGAGTGGCTTGACAAGCAAGCAACCAAATCTGTTGTGTTTGTTGGGTTTGGTAGTGAGTGCAAGCTGAGCAAAGATCAAGTTTTTGAGATAGCATTAGGACTTGAGGTGTCTGAATTGCCATTTTTATGGGCACTGAGAAAACCCAGTTGGGCAAACAATGATAATGATTCTCTACCTTTTGGTTTTAATGAAAGGACATCTAAGAGAGGACTTGTTTGTATGGGTTGGGTACCGCAACAGGAAATATTGGCACATCCATCTATTGGGGGGTCTTTGTTTCACTCTGGCTGGGGTTCTGTAATTGAGACACTCCAGTTTGGCCACAGCCTTGTTGTGTTACCCTTTATTATCGATCAGCCTCTAAATGCAAGGTTTTTGGTGGATAAAGGTCTGGCCATTGAAGTGAAAAGAAATGAAGATGGGTCATTCACCGGAAATGACATTGCCAAGTCCCTTAGACAAGCAATGGTGTCGGATGAAGGAGACAAGCTCAGAATTAAAACAAGAGAAGCTGCTGCAGTTGTAGGAAATTTGAAGCTGCACCAGGATCACTACATAGAAGCATTTGTCCACTTTCTTAAGAATGAAATCTAGAAGCAGTTATGAAGTTGAAGAGTTTACAAAAGTAATTTGAATTATCATTTATGTTAATGTATTAGTGAATTGGCTTGAATTATCATTTACATTATCATTTATGTTAATGTAATAGAGCGAATCACAAGAAACTAATATTATTTTTGTAAGAGTAGAGATGAATTGTGATGATAAATGTCTCGTACTATAAATTATTATGTGTATTCTATTTAAAACTATATAATTGATTCTTATAATCTACAACTCAACATTTGCTATACTACAACCTATAAGTCTATCTTCACTTTAAATAAAGTCTAATCTTTGTAGCAGAACACCAGAACACGTACGTGGTGAGGGGAAAAAGACATTTATTAGTCACATCTAATCTCAAGTGGAAGTGGGGTCAAGAACTTAACCATGAATTATAACCAGGGTTAAAAAATAAGTGGTTGAGGAGGAGACACCACATAACGCATATTTTTATCATCAAGAGTAGTCCGACCATCATCATCAAAGATTCATCTCTTAGACCATCGTTTTGCTTCTTATTCTTCTTCACCTTCAAAGTAAGCCTTCTTTTTTTTCCTCCCTTTTTCATTATCCCTTCTTTACAACCCAACTCAGACCAAACATGATTCCGGCGAAGACGACGGTGGAACATGAGATCCTGGCATGAACGAACCATCAGATCGATCCGAAGGGCATTTCTTCATGGCCGACGAGTTGGTCCTGAGTCACCATATTCATCGTCGTTCTCGTTCTTCCTCTTCTTACAAATTTTTTTATATTTTATTTTATAATTATTTTAATTTTATAAAATTTCAAAAAATTTACGTTTTTGTCTTTTGACCGTGTCAGATACAGTCAAAATCGCGTGTCGGAATAGTCAACGTATCCAAAAATGTTGACCGCGTGTCGGGCGGGTGTCGGAACGTGTCGGTGTCCGACACACATTTTTCAAATAAAATGTCGTGTCCGTGCTTCAGAGGCGGCACAAAGTACCAGGCAGAAAACATTATTCATGAGATTTTCACGAAAAGTGTCCGACTATATAATTTTTCATTCTGAACTTATATTTGGCATTAGAATTGCAAAATTAGGTCTCTAACCTCATTTTGCTTATTTCAAAGCTCTACCGGTTGCTACACACAGTGCAGAATACCCGACAGAAGGCACTGTTCATAACCTAGTCATGATTATAGTCA
The DNA here is from genome assembly GCA_032173675.1 of Gastrolobium villosum. Classification (NCBI taxonomy): domain Eukaryota; kingdom Viridiplantae; phylum Streptophyta; class Magnoliopsida; order Fabales; family Fabaceae; genus Gastrolobium; species Gastrolobium villosum. The sequence goes on along the minus strand of JAVKPL010008529.1, from coordinate 219,717 downwards.
AAATATTCGAAATCACGCTCTGAATCTAAATATGGCATTTAAATCCTTAAATTAAATCTCTAATTAAGATTTACGCAATGGGGGTCAAGAGTGATTAAAAGAGACAAGTGTTTCTCGTTTTGTGCGTGAGAACAAAAAAGCAAAAAAAAAAACTTTTTTTTTTCTATTCCCTAGCACAAAAATTGAACTGGATCATTCTCGGGAAAAAAGAGAGAGTAAAGTCTCTTTTGGGGCTCTGATAAAAAATACAATCCCTACGTTAGTCCCTTGCAAAAAAAAAAAATAGTCGTCTGGTACCTATGAAATTCAAAGTAGATCAATTTTAGTCTTTTTAGGGACTAATGTAGGTCTTTTTTGGATTTGTGAGAGATCACGATTTCAACTAAATAGGTCTATTTTGAATTTCTTAGGGACCTCAGAACTAATATTTTTTGTAAGGGACTATAGTGGGATCATATTTTGTGTTAGGGACCCTAAATGGGCTTACTCAAAAATAATTCAGTTTTGTCAAACACTATTTCTATTCATTTATGTTCACCGGAACAAAAATAAAATGAAAAAATGATTATGGGAATGTTGTCACACATCCCAAGAGATGTTTCGAAAATTTTGTTATTTTTTTTTTGTAACATATTAAAATAAAAAATAATTCTTAACAATAAATATAGAGAAATATTTGATATTATTTTAAGTTTCAAAAATCAGATTAGACCGTCAGTTTAACTGATTTATTTTTTGATTATTTTTTAATTTAAATACTTATTTAGTTCAATCACTTAATCACGAATCAATTAAAAAAATTACATTTTTTTTGGTAAATAAAAAATTAAATTTAATTAATTCAATTGTAATCTAAAAGTTTCGGAGTTTTAATTTTTTTGTTGGGCTTTAAAATATTAATATTATATAGTTCAATTGAATCGAATTTTAAAAATATTTTTGTATATAATTAAGTTATAATTTAGATTGGTCATTGTATTTCTATCTGTATGTGATGAATCAAGTTATTTTCGGTAAAATTCAATTTTAATAAATTAAACTTAATGCACCATGAAACATTTAATAATTTAAGTACCATAAAAGAACATTTAATAATTTAAGTACCATAAAAAACATTTAATAATTTAGACACCTAATACTGATCCAATTATATTCAACATTTATTTAAGTAAAAAAAAAAAATACGTACATCTTCGAAATGTAATACATTAATTGAGCTATTAAATAAAACAGAAAAGTTATCTGCAGTAAGCCTAATACGACGTCGTTTTGGGATGGATATCATGGTATTTTTGTAATTTTAATTTATTCCAGGGTCATTATAGTCTTTATAATTATAATTTTTTGATCTTTTAATTCCAAAACAACGTCATTTTAAGAGTAAATGCAGATAACTTACATGCAATAACTGCAGAAATATTTTTCTGTAATTAAAAAGATTATAATGTTTTTTTTACTTGACAATTAACCTTTATTTTTTGGGTAGAAATGGAAATTGCTTTAATAAACTAAGTTGTTGAATTAAGCAAGTGTGCTGAAGATTGAAACCCAAAAACTCTTTTTTTCTTTTTTCGGTAACTATATATGTGGCTATCTAGGCTTTTCCCAAAAGACTCTAACTAACAAACTGCCTCACTAACCCCCTAAGTAGGGGTGTTCGCGGTCTGGATTAGATCGGTTTTGGAAGCAAAAATCATCAGATCCAATCCTTTTGGTTTGGACTTTTTTCCAAATCCGATCCGATCCAATCCAATTTTTTTCGGTTTGGATTGGATCGGTTTTCGGTTTTTTAAAAATTCTACGATTTGTTTCATGCAGGTAACATCTTTTGTCTATATATTGGCTTTGTAGAAAAAAATTGAAATACAAAAGCATCATTAAATGATAATATAGTTTTTTTTTAGGCAATGAGATATGAAGTTCTATGCAAATGAAATTTTGTTGATGAGATGTGACTAGTTATTTTCTTGTGTTTAGTTGATGGGTTAATAGATTTTGGATTTAGAAATTTTTGGGTTATGTTTGGGGAAAAACCCAAGTAGGTAGAGGGGAATTAAAATATTGGATTGGTTTGGATTGGATCAGTTTTCATTAAGCAACCCGAAAACCGATCTAATCCAATTAAAAGTTGCATTTTTTTTTTTGATTTTTCGGTTTTCGATTTGTTCAGTTATCGGTTTTTCGGTTCGGACCCCACGGTTTGAATCGGTCTGGATCGGTTGATGAACACCCCCACCCCTAAGTGTTCTAGCCCCTAATTAAAAACCCTCCATTTGGTGATTAATATACCCTCCAAATCAGTGTTTTAAAACTCGGAGTGATCATTGACTTCGTTGAGGTATTGGATAACTGAGTGAATGGTTAATCGAATTTCAAAATAATATAGAATAAATATTAAATTATAAATATTATGTTGAACAAATAAAAATAAAATAATGATATGTCTTCCAATCTGATTGAACCCTACTTTGATCCGGTTCAAACCAGGTGAACTGATTTAGGCACATAACTTATATAATGTCAAGCTCGAACCAGTGAAGAAACCATATTACCAAAATTCGGATCAACATGAACGATCCAAACCCCTATGCCAAATAATAGTCGTGACAAATAATATGCCAAACAATATATATATATATATATATAGAGAGAGAGAGAGAGGAAAGTGTGAAATTCCCAGCCTCTTGGTCAGTGTGAAATTCCCAGCTTCTTGGTCAGTGGATAAAGACAAGTCCAGGCACCAGCTCCATGTATAATTGCAAGTGCACTCTATAACAATATCAAGTACACCCCATAATTGCAAGTACACCCTATAACAATATCATCAAAACATCTTGCATTACAGTCATAACCAATTAATATCAAATTCAAATATAGGGAAATGTTTTATATGGTCCTACGACCACTGAATTTTTTGTGCTCCCGCTCATAATATTAATTTTTTTCCCCTTTTTATCTCTGTTATTATTTTTTTTCTTTTCCAATTTTACCCTCCTAATTACACTAAGGACCACCTAAAAAATGGTGATTCCGGTTCATATTAAATAATCTCCAAATATAGGACCAGAAAACACCTAAATAAAAAACACAGCCAAAAATTATCTAATGTGATCTAAAAACCCCCTCCTTCAATTTAATCTATTGGAGAAACCTAAAAGTTCTATCCCATTCATCCTAACTAGCCTTAACTCCCATTAATGTAGAAGTAGCTTTACAATATCAAGAGAATGAAATGACACCAAGCTCCAATCATGCACACCCACTTTTTAGTACATTGAGGTAACAAATATAGGCTTGAAAATTTCTCATTTTACACTAATTTTCATTTCACTCCATGATGTAACAATAGAAAAATAAATAAAAAATTAAGAAAGGAACTAATCTCACTCTGCTAACTTCATTTCTTGTACATACTAGCTGTAGTATGCGAAAACAGTTTTGAAGAGTTAGAACAATTCTAATTAACACATAAACGAAAGTGAGATATCTAATAAGTTATCTACGATAATTAACATCTTGCATTATTTAAAGACAGCGCTATCATTCAGATTTGATACAATTAAAATAAGTGATATTTCTTTCAACCTTTCTTGGGGAAAGTCATGTTGAAAAAATAGTTTTTTTTTAAAAAAAAAAAAAATACACGCTTTTAAATTTATCTTATTTAAAAAAGTGGTTGGAATGTCCTATCATGAAAACCTATACTTCCCAATACCAGTTGAAACAATGGTATTTTGAGGGGGGAAACAGATGCCAAAAGTGCGTGTGATATGAGAATTAATTTGGTATAAAAGCTGCTGGGAAGATGAATATCATGCAACAGAAAAAGAGGAAGATGAATGAGAATACAATTCATGTGATGATGGTTCCATGGTCTGCCTTTGGCCACTTAATGCCATTTTTCAAGTTATCCATAGCTTTGGCCAAAGCTGGTGTTCATGTGTCCTTCATATCAACTCCCAAAAACATTCAAAGGCTTCCTAAACTTCCTTCAACTTTATCTCATTTGGTAGATTTGGTGGAACTTCCATTACCATCATTAGACACAGAGCTCTTGCCAGAAGGTGCTGAGGCCACTGTGGATGTTCCATTTGAAAAAATTCAGTACTTAAAGTTGGCATATGATCAACTCCAACATGCAGTGAAGCAATTATTGATCAATCAGCTACCAGATTGGATAATTTGTGACTTTGTTCCCCACTGGATGGTAGATTTTGCCCAAGAGTTTCAGGTAAAGCTAATTTTTTATTCAGTTCTCTCTGCTGCAACATTAGCTTTCTTTGGACCACCAGTTGCAAGGAAAGCTCGCTTCTCTCCTGAAGATCTAACAGTACCACCAGAATGGGTGACTTTTCCATCATCAGTGGCTTTTCAGAGACACGAGGCAATTCCTTTTTATGCTGGTGTACACGAGGTAAATGCATCAGGAGTGAGTGACCCTGAAAGGCATGACAAGGTACTTGGCGCCTCTAAAGCTGTGATATTTCGCAGTTGCTATGAAATTGAAGGTGAATATCTGAATCTATACCAGAAGCTAGTTGGCAAGCCAGTGATTCCCATAGGTTTATTGCCTGTGGAGAGACCAGAGGGAGGAATCGTTGATGGTTCTTGGGGTAAGATATCTGAGTGGCTTGACAAGCAAGCAACCAAATCTGTTGTGTTTGTGGGGTTTGGCAGTGAGTGCAAGCTAAGCAAGGATCATGTTTTTGAGATAGCATTAGGACTTGAGGTGTCTGAATTGCCATTTCTATGGGCACTGAGAAAACCCAGTTGGGCAATCAATGATCATGATTCTCTACCTTCTGGTTTTAATGAAAGGACATCTAAGAGAGGACTTGTTTGTATGGGATGGGCACCACAACAGGAAATATTGGCACATCCATCTATTGGGGGGTCTTTGTTTCATTCTGGCTGGGGTTCTGTAATTGAGACACTCCAGTTTGGCCATAGCCTTGTTGTATTACCTTTCATTCATGATCAGCCTCTAAATGCAAGGTTTTTGGTGGATAAAGGACTGGCCATCGAAGTGAAAAGAAATGAAGATGGGTCATTCACCGGAAATGACATTGCCAAGTCCCTTAGACAAGCAATGGTGTTGGAGGAAGGAGACAAGCTCAGAATTAAAACAAGAGAAGCTGCTGCAATTGTAGGAAATTTGAAGCTGCATCAGGATCACTACATAGCAGCATTTGTCCAGTTTCTTAAGAATGAAACATGGAACCAGATATGAAAGTTAGAGTTTGCATAAGTATTTGAATAATCATTTATGTTAATGTATTGGTGAATTGGCTTGTAGTGAGTGAGCCTTTGTACTATTATTTTCAAACATTGTAATGGTTATATATTAATATAATGGTTATTAGCTCAAGGACTTTTTAAATCACATTTTATGTATTTTGCTGCTGGCTCTGCATTGTAGCGGATTCAATAGGAGTTGTAGCTCATGTAAAATAACAAGAGACGAGTAACATTGGAATAAATTTATATATTGAATTGATTCAAGAGAGTACAATATATAAAGAAATTGTTGAGTTGTATTATTGTTATCTATTTTATCAAGTTGTTACAGTAATTATAGGAATTATTTTAGATAGGTAGAGATAGAACTTATCTAGACTTACTGACTTCGGAGTCTGTTCCTAGTTTATAGATTATTATGAAAATTCTGTTATGTATATAAACAACCTCTTTGTAGAGGAAAAGTACAGTGAATGAACAGAGATGAATGAATACGAAATACAGAGGTTCCATTTTTAACATGGTATCATATGGGTTTTTATCCAGGGCAGGGCCTGTGTAATTTCAAGTCCCACATCGTATGCTTTCGCTCACAATTTTTTTTTTCTTCTCCTATTTTTTTTTAAAACCGCCGTATCACACCCTTATATGTCTGGAAGTCAGATCAAAGAGTACAAATCCTTTGATTCCATCATTGTGACCGATATAGGCACACTTTCTTGCTCGAGGATTGAATTTTGAGCAGCCAACAACAGTTGTAGAAGCATAGGTTGAACATCTGAAAGCCTTAAGATGCATGATTATAGAAGGCTCATTATACAGTAGCTCAAATGGTGACTTGTTATTCAGCACAGGAGTATTCAGACGATTAATTAAGTGAATGGCATGCATAATGCACTGAGACCATAGACCTGGAGGAATTTTACTTTGGAAGAAGAGTGCCCTTGCTATATTCGGTATATGGTCATGAAGAATTCTGGCCCATTATCACTATGGAAGGCCTTGATTGTTATGTTAAACTAATTTTCAATGAGAGAGACAAAAGATTGAATATGATTTCTTACTTCATATTTAGCTTTCACGAGAATTCCCCAAGTAACGCGTGTATTATCATCAACTATAGTTAACAGATATCTATAACCATGCATTGAAGGCACTGAACATGGCCCCGATATGTCAACATGCACAAGATCAAATGGTGAACCTGATACAGTTTGACTAAGAGGAAAAGGTAATTTCTTCTGCCTTGTTAAATGACAAGTGTCATAAGGACCATCAATGTTCTTAATTTAATGAAAGGATGTTGAAGAATCATGGCTCTTATTACAGCTTTTGAGCAATGTCCTAAACGTAAATGACATGTCATCAATACAATTCTCTACCAAATAACTATTTTTAGAAAAAAAATCAGCTCCTCTCTCTGTCTTCATGTTATACTTCTAGTTGTTTGAATTATCTTCACACTTATAGTTTTGTTTTTAATTTAAATACTTATTTAGTTCAATAGTGATTAATCATGAATCAATTAAAAAATCAAATTCAATTGATTCAATTGTAAACTAAAAGTTTCGAAGGTTTAATTTTTTGTTGGGCTTTAAAATATTAATATTAGTTCAATTGAATTTTAAAAATATTTTTGTATATAATTAAGTTATAATTTAGATTGGTCATTTTATTTCTATCTGTATGTGATGAATCAAGTTATTTTCGGTAAAATTTTATTTTTAATAAATTAAACTTAATGCACCATTAAACATTTAATAATTTAAGTACCATAAAAAACATTTAATAATTTAGACACCTATTACTGATCCAATTATATTAACGTTTATTTCAGCAAAAAAAAAAATACGTACATCTTCGAAATGTAATAAATTAATTGAGCTATTAATTAAAAGGATTCGCTTTTTCTGCAGTGACTGCAGCTAAGTTATCTGCAGTAAACCCAATACGACGTCGTTTTGGAGTGAAAATCATGATGTTTTTATAACTGTAATTTATTTCAAGATCATTATAGTCTTTATAATTATAATTTTTTGATCTTTCAATTCCAAAACAACGTCATTTTGAGAGTAAATGCAGATAACTTATCTGCAGTAACTAGTAACTGCATAAATATATTTTTGTAATTAAAAAGATTATAATGTTCTTTTACTTGACAATTAACCTCTATTTTTTGGGTAGAAATGGAAATTGCATTAATAAACTAAGTTGTTGAAAACTTGAAATAAGCAAGTTTCACTACTAGAAAATGCTTTTTTTTCGACGGAAAAATTCCGTCGAAAATGATAAAAATTTCGTCGAAAATGACATTTCCGACGGAATTTTCGACGGAAAAGAAGCCGTCGAATAAATCTTCGTAGGTAATAAATTTTTCGATGAAATTAGAGATTCCGTCGAAAAAATTCGACAGAAATTATTTCCGTCGATTTTTTTCAACGGAAATTATTTCCTTCGTTTTTTTTTCGACGGAATAATTTCCGTGGAAGATTTCGACGGAAAAATAAGTCCGTCGAAATTTTTCGACGGAAAATGAATGACATTCCGTCGAAAAATCTTGTATTAATTTTCGACGGAAAATAAATTCTGTCGAAAATTTTCGACGGAAAATGAATGTAATTCCGTCGATAAATCTTTTAATATTTTTCGACGGAAAATAAATTCTGTCGAAATTTTTCGACGGAAAATGAATGAAATTCCGTCGAAAAATCTTTTAATATTTTTCGACGGAAAATAAATTCCGTCGAAATTTTTCGACGAAAAATGAATAAAATTCCGTCGAAAAATCTTATAATAATTTTCGACGGAAAACAAATTCCGTCGAAAATTTTCGACATAAATTCTTTGAATATTTTTATCTCTACAAAATTAATATCAATTTATGTTTCACACCTGATAAACAAATATATGAAAGTAACATATCATAATTATATGATTTTAATATAATTATGATATGTTAAAGATCCCTGTCATATACTAAACAAAATATACTTATATATATAAATGTCCAACACATATACTAATCAATAGGGACATACATATACAAAAGTCCCTATCATATACTAATCAAAAGAGTACTATGTCTAAAAATATCCAAGACATATGCTAATCAAAAGGGACATACATATACAAAAGTCCCCTGTCATATACAAATCAAAAGAGTCCTATATGTATAAATGTCCAAGATATATACTAATCAAACAGGAACATACATATACAAAAGTCCCTGTCATATACTAATCAAAATAGTCTATGTGCAATAGTCCCGGTCATATACATCCAACAAAGATACAAAAGTCATACTGGTGGATGACCTGCATGATCGTGGTCATCACCTACGTCCTGAGACGGGGGCTGAGTCTCGTCGTCATCCTCAGTATCTAAAAATTCCACAGGAAGCCTTCGCAAAAGCTTCTCCATGGTGTCCATTCGCTTCTGCATCATAGAATACCTATCAGGTAAAGTTTGTTTTTGGTTGATCCTTTTGGCTATCATTACCAGTGATTTGCCCATCCTAACAATGAATAAGATCATCAATGACATGTCATCACAAAGAAAATAAATTCTTAAAATACATACAATCTAACATAGGCACTAAAATCAATAACTAAAGTCTGTAAGATTATATGGGTCATATTAGATATCTAATATTCATTGAAATGACGTCGTTTTAGGATGGAAATCATGGTGTTTTTGTAATTTTAATTTATTTTAGGGATATAATAGTCTTTATCATTCTAATTTTTTAATTTTTCAACTGCAAAACGACGTCGTTTCGATGAAAATTAGACAAAGTTATCTAAAATAAGACCGGAAACTTTTTTCCCATAAATATATTATAAGATATATTTTAACTAACAATTAGAGTAACTTAATAGTAAGTAATAACATTACCTACTCCCCGGATTTCATATGACGCTCCGAGCCAATATGTGGTTCTTTAACCTAACTTGATATAACACATTTTAAAAATAATAGTTTATTAAAAAATTTCTTTAAAAAATATACCACAGAACTATTTTAAAAGGTCTAACCACCAAGTCTTCGGAAATATTTTATATGGTGTCGGGATCACTGAATTTTTTGTGTTCCCTCTTACAACATTAATTTTTTCTTTCTCTTTTTCGAATAAATCTTTGGTACTACTGTTATACTAAAGATTGAGTGCATCTCACCAATAAAATTATTACATGTCAGTCAAAGATTTCATCAAGATTAATTTCTTTTTGATTTTTTTTTAAATTATTTTCGACGGAATTCCATTTCCGTGGAAAATCTTCGACAGAATCATTTTCCGTCGAAGATTTCATAAAAATTAATTTCTTTTTCATTTTTATTTTTTGAATTGTTTTCGACGGAATTCCCTTTCCGTGGAAAATCTTCGACGGAATCATTTTTCCGTCGAAGATTTCATCAAAATTAATTTCTTTTTTCATTTTTTTTAATTTTTTTCAACAGAATTCTTTTCCGTGGAAAATCTTCGACGGAACCATTTTTCCGTCGAAGATTTCATCAAAATTAATTTCTTTTTGATTTTTTTTTATAAATTATTTTCTACGGGATTCCATTTCCGTGGAAAATCTTCGACGGAATCATTTTCCGTCGAAGATTTCATAAAAATTAATTTCTTTTTGATTTTTATTTTTTGAATTGTTTTCGACGGAATTCCCTGTCCGTGGAAAATCTTCGACGGAATCATTTTCCGTCGAAGATTTCATAAAAATTAATTTCTTTTTTATTTTTATTTTTTGAATTGTTTTCGACGGAATTCCCTTTCCGTGGAAAATCTTCGACGGAATCATTTTTCCGTCGAAGATTTCATCTAAATTAATTTCATTTTTAATTTTTTTTAATTTTTTTCGACGGAATTCTTTTCCATGAAAAATCTTCGACGAAACCATTTTTCCGTCGAAGATTTCATAAAAATTAATTTCTTTTTTATTTTTATTTTTTGAATTGTTTTCGACGGAATTCCCTTTCCGTGGAAAATCTTCGACGGAATCATTTTCCGTCGAAGATTTCATAAAAATTAATTTCTTTTTGATTTTTATTTTTTGAATTATTTTCGACGGAATTCCCTTTCCGTGGAAAATCTTCGACGGAATTATTTTTCCGTCGAAGATTTCATCAAAATTAATTTCATTTTTAATTTTTTTCGACGGAATTCTTTTCCGTGGAAAATCTTCGACGGAACCATTTTTCCGTCGAAGATTTCATAAAAATTAATTTCTTTTTGATTTTTATTTTTTGAATTGTTTTCGACGGAATTCCCTTTCCGTGGAAAATCTTCGACGGAATCATTTTCCGTCAAAGATTTCATAAAAATGAATTTCTTTTTGATTTTTATTTTTTGAATTGTTTTCGACGGAATTTCCTTTCCGTGGAAAATCTTCGACGGAATCATTTTTCCGTCGAAGATTTCATCAAAATTAATTTCATTTTTAATTTTTTTTTAATTTTTTTCGACGAAATTCTTTTCCGTGGAAAATCTTCGACGGAACCATTTTTCCGTCGAAGATTTCATCAAAATTAATTTCTTTTTGATTTATTTTTTAAATTATTTTCGACGGAATTCCATTTCCGTGGAAAATCTTCGACGGAATCATTTTCCGTCGAAGATTTCATAAAAATTAATTTCTTTTTGATTTGTTTTTTGTAATTGTTTTCGACGGAATTCCTTTTCCGTGAAAAATCTTCGACGAAATCTTTTTGCGTCGAAGATTTCATCAAAATTAATTTCTTTTTGATTTTTTTTTGAATTATTTTCGACGGAATTTCTTTTCCATGGAAAATCTTCGACGGAATCATTTTTCCGTCGATGATTTCCTAAAAATTAATTTCTTTTTAATTTGTTTTTTGTAATTGTTTTCGACGGAATTCCTTTTCCGTGGAAAATCTTCTACGGAATCATTTTTCTGTCGAAAAATTCATAAATTAATTTCTTTTTGATTATTTTTTTTTAGATTATTTTCGACGGAATAATTTTTCTGTGGAAAATCTTTGACGGTATTACTTTTCCGTGCAAAATCTTCGACGGAATCACAATTCCGTCGAATATTTTTTACGGAACTTAATTTCCGTAAAAAATTATCGACGAATTACATTTTCCGTCTTTAATTTTGACGGAATATTTTCCGTCGAAAATTTGCACTTTTCTAGTAGTGTTTGTTGAAGATTGAAACCCAAAAACTCTAAAAAAAAATCGGTAACTATATATGTGGCTATCTAGGTTTTTTCCAAAAGACTTTAAACTGCCTAACTAACCCCCCCCACACACACACACACAAAAAAGTGTCCTAGCCCCTAATTAAAAACCCTCCATTTGGTGATTAATATACCCTTCAAATCAGTGTTTTAAAATTCGGAGTGCCCATTTACTTCGTTGAGATATTGAATAACTGAATCAGTGGCTTAATTGAATTTCAAAATAATATAAAAAATATTAAATTATAAATATTATGTCGAATCATCCACACCCACTTTTTAGTACATTGAGGAAACAAATATAGTCTTGAAAATTTCTTATTTTACACTAGTTTTCATTTCACTACTCTATGATGTAACAATGGAACAATAAAACAAAATTTAAGAAAGGAACTAAACTCACTCTGCTAAATTCTTTTCTTTTACATACTAGCTGTAGTATACGACAACAATTTTGAAGAGTTGGAACAATTCTAACACATAAACGAAAGTGAGATATCTTATAAGTTATCTACAATAATTAACATCTTGCATTATTTAAAGACAGTGCTATCATTCAGATTTGATACAATTAAAATAAGTGATATGTCAACCTTTCTTGGGGAAAGTCATGTTGAAAAAATAGTTTTTTTTAAAAAAAGGGAAAAAAGTATCTAATGTTACTTTAGATAGTTTTATCTAATATTCATCGAAACAACGTCGTTTTAGGGTTAAAAAATTAAAAGATTAGAATGATAAAGATTATTATAACTCTGAAATAAAAAAATTACAAAAATACCATGATTTTCGTCCCAAAACGACATCGTTTCGATAAACATTAGATAAAGTTATTTAAAGTAACTTTAGAAAAAATAAACCCAAAAAAATACACACTTTTAAATTTATCTTATTTAAAAAAGTGGTTGGAATATCCTGTCATGAAAACCTACTTCCCAATACCAGTTGAAACAATGGTATTTCTTTTGGCGCCAGCTAGGGGCACATGTCAGCAACTACGGACATGAACATTTGATTTTAGTTTTCTTTTTTCTTTACTGTAGGTTCTTAACAAAAAAATACAGTTTTTACTTTAGTCCCTTATAAAAAAATTAGTCTTGAGATTCATAAGAAATTCAAAGTGGATCAATTTAATTAAAATTGTGGTCCCTCATAAATTCAAAAAAAAAACCCACATTAGTTACTTAAAATGACTAAAATATGTTCACTTTGTATTTCATAGGGACCAAGTCACTAATTTTTTTTGTAAGGGATTGAATTGGGGAATGAATTTTTTTGTTAAGGACCAAAAAAGAGTATGTATTCTTGTATTAGTTGGCAATTTAGCAACGTACAGATATGATTAAAACAATGTAGCAATGCAAATTGATTAGAGAGAAAACTTATTGTTTCTCCACCCATCTCATGCTCTCTTCATCCTTTGTTTCTTTTTTCATTTTTATAAAAAAGAGAGTATTGATTGGAGGTCTGACATTCCCAAATAAGTTAATATCTAGAGACGAGACTTTCATTGTGATTTCACTTGCCTTCTGTACAGATAATGTTGATTTTTATATTCGCCGCTATAAAATAGAAAAATGATGTACGGATGTAATGAAGTATATTCTCATATTTGTTTAGGAGGATTAGTAAGATTCAAGGAGGAAAATGATTGATCAGACTATTGCCTGCAGCTTATTAATGAAGCAACTAAATTATGAGCGAGTTCATAACCTTACACATAAAGTATTAATCTTTTCACCAAAATTAATCTAAACTGTATTTACAAAAAAATATTGGGGGCTGCCCCGAACCCCTACCACTAAATGTGTGGATACAAAAAAAATTTCCCCGGCAGGGGGGAGTGCGTGTGATATGAGAATTAATTTGGTATAAAAGCTGCTGGGAAGATGAAGATCATGCAACAGAAAAAGAGGAAAATGGCTGGGAACACAATTCATGTGATGATGGTTCCATGGTCTGCCTTTGGCCACTTAATGCCATTTTTCCAGTTATCCGTAGCTTTGGCCAAAGCTGGTGTTCATGTCTCCTTCATATCAACTCCCAAAAACATTCAAAGGCTTCCTAAACTTCCTTCAACTTAAGTTCATCTGATAGATTTGGTGGAACTTCCATTACCATCATTAGATAAAGAGCACTTGCCAGAAGGTGCTGAGGCCACTGTGGATGTTCCATATGAAAAAATTCAGTACTTAAAGTTGGCATATGATCAACTCCAACATGCAGTGAAGCAATTATTGATCAATCAGCTACCAGATTGGATAATTTGTGATTTTAGTCCCCACTGGATGGTAGATATTGCCAAAGAGTTTCAGGTAAAGCTAATTTTTTATTCTGTTTTCTCTGCTGCATCATTATCTTTCTTTGGACCACCAGTTACAAGGAAAGCTCGCTTAGCTCCAGAAAATTTTACAGTACCACCCGAATGGGTGACTTTTCCATCGTCAGTGGCTTTTCAGAGACACGAGGCAATTGCTTTTTATTCTGGAAGAAACGAGGTAAATGCTTCAGGAGTAAGTGACTTTGAAAGGCTTGACAATATAACTAGTGCCTCTAAAGCTGTGATATTTCGCAGTTGCTACGAAATTGAAGGTGAGTATCTGAATGTATACCAGAAGCTAGTTGGTAAGCCAGTGATTCCCATAGGTTTTTTGCCTGTGGAGAGGCCAAAGAGAGGAATTGTTGATGGGTCTTGGGGTAAGATATCTGAGTGGCTTGACAATCAAGCAACCAAATCTGTTGTTTTTGTGGGGTTTGGGAGTGAGTGCAAGCTGAGCAAGGATCAAGTTTTTGAGATAGCATTAGGACTTGAGGTGTCTGAATTGCCATTTTTATGGGCACTGAGAAAACCCAGTTGGGCAATCAATGATAATGATTCTCTACCTTTTGGTTTTAATGAAAGGACATCTAAGAGAGGACTTGTTTGGATGGGATGGGCACCACAACAGGAAATATTGGCACATCCATCTATTGGGGGGTCTTTGTTTCACTCTGGTTGGGGTTCTGTAATTGAGACACTCCAGTTTGGCCACAACCTTGTTGTATTACCTTTCATTCATGATCAGCCTCTAAATGCAAGGTTTTTGGTGGATAAAGGTCTGGCCATCGAAGTGAAAAGAAATGAAGATGGGTCATTCACCGGAAATGACATTGCCAAGTCCCTTAGACAAGCAATGGTGTTGGAGGAAGGAGACAATCTCAGAATTAAAACAAGAGAAGCTGCTGCAATTGTAGGAAATTTGAAGCTGCAACAGGATCACTACTTCGCAGCATTTGTCCAGTTTCTTAAGAATGAAACATGGAACCAGATATGAAGTTAGAGTTTGCAGAAGTATTTGAATAATCATTTATGTTAATGTATTGGTGAATTGGCTTGTAGTGAGTGAGCCTTTCTACTATTGTTTTCAAACATTAATGTAATGGTTATATATATTAATATAATGGTTACACTCCAGTTATCTGATCTAAGAAGCTAACTTGATAGAGCTACACAGCTGCTAATAGAGGAACCAAATTAAAAGATGTCAAACACTTGCCCTGGTTTGTAAATTGTTTAAAACTTCATTATATCTAATTACTGACCACAAATTAGTGAAGTGCAAGGCTTTTCGGGTAGGCAAAGAGGCCTCCCAAGTAATCGATTCTGGACCAAACAGTCTAAAGTGATAATACTTTAGAGACTCTAGCATTATTATACAGAAAATATTTTTCTATATAATGAATGAGTTCGCTTTTTCTAAAGTCAATGTAGAGATACCTTATCTACATTGAGCCTAAAATGACGTCGTTTTGAGGCGGAAATTAATATATTTTTATAATTATAATTTATTTCAGGATTATAATAATCTTTTTCATTATAATTTTTTAATTTTTCAACTCAAAATGACGTCGTTTTGGGAGAGAATATAGATAACTTATCTACATTCACCGTAGAAATATTAAAGCCATAATAAATATATCATAAAACAATTTAGAATATATTAGTTAATTACTAAGAATATTTTTTCT
This sequence comes from Gastrolobium villosum, assembly GCA_032173675.1. Lineage (NCBI taxonomy): Eukaryota > Viridiplantae > Streptophyta > Magnoliopsida > Fabales > Fabaceae > Gastrolobium > Gastrolobium villosum. Next base: position 204,270 of record JAVKPL010008529.1, on the reverse strand, counting down.
TTTTCTTTTTTTAAAAGAAATTTGGGTCCCTATTTAAATATGAACAAGGCTTTTTTTACTTTATCTTCTGTTTCTCATCATAACACATAATACTCGGCTTTTATTCTCGTTATACTTAAATTCCCATAATTTCAACAATAAACACCTAAATTTTTGTTGAGTGTCCCTCAATATTATATTTTATTGGGTTTACCAACCATCAACCATAACTTGAATTGGGATCACGGCCAAGAATCCATTAGTAATTGGTCGCACTGGTGATATTAACATCATTAAGCTTTACATGTAATGTCAAAAGTTAAAATCCTGAAGTCGCTATTTCAAGTAATTTTACCAAACCACTACTTTTATCCCGTGAAATTAGTCTCACAGTTATGCCTACTTGATTATATATATATATATATATATATATAAGGGATCTTTTGACTTCAGGGTAAGATTTTTAGAAGTCTTACTCTTCATCTTAACCATTAATTTCCGTCCATCTAACGGTTATCATTTATAGAGTCATATTAATTAATTTGATATTTACTTTGTGTCATATTCTCACCTTTGTTATTTCTGTATTTGATATTTACTTTGTGTTTCCACTTTAATAAAACTACTTCAATAGATCAATTTCGTTCATCCATATATTACAATGGTTCTAAGAAGTTATAGTTGCAGGCAGTTTGAGCTTCGAAGGGAGAAAATGAGCAATGTATATTGTTCGAGGTATGTCCGTTGAGGATTTAAATGAGACGATTTGTTAGAAGTTGAAGCTGCAACAAAATCAGGCAAGATCTTTATTGACAAGCAAAGTCCCATGTGGAATCCGCAAATATGCAGGTTTTGAGATATCTGAAGATGAGGACGTAGATGTTTTCCTTAAAATATTTGTGAGTTGAACCTTAATAGTTAGTCAAATTATGTATCATCTTTTGTATCCCAATCTATACAATCATCCGTTGCACATGGAGAAGAAAATAACTATATGGTAAATGTTAAACCTAACAATGAGGAGTAAGAGGAAGATGAAGACACTTTGTTGGATAATGATCATGATGCAGGTGATAAACATCATGGTAATTCCATGTCACAGGAGACCGGTATCCCTATGTCCTATCCCGCATTTGCACCAGTATTTTATTTTTTCTTCAAAAAAACACAAAAACTTTAAATTTGGTAGCCCAGTTCATATTCTATTACCAGAGTCCGCAAATTGATCCAGAAGGGAGATTCATTCCAAATTCAACAAACAAATGTAAGCTCACGCTGACATATACCACACGAAGTGCTTTACCTCACTGCCACAAACAAATATTATAAACAATAACCTTCTTTCAACAAAGGGTAAAAGACTAAATGAAAATTATACAAGAGAAGCATTATTATAGTTAAAATCATGCTGTTGCACAAGCAATCATCACCGTAACATCAACATCAACATCAACATCACCTTTATCCCAAATTAATTAGGGTCGGTGGTAGATGAACCCACATGAAAGATATAAATTATTGGTTCTTGACAAAGTGTCAGATCAAAGCATTCATATAAATACCAAGTTAACAGGTACATAAAACACTCAAATTATTTTGCTCATTGGGAGTATGTGAATGTAAATCAATAACATACAAAATAAATAGCAAACGTTAATTATTTGTGTCTCCCAATCCTCTTGCTAAGAATCTGGAGAAATAGATACAGATGCACTTACCATGAAAATGAGACTATAAACCACAATACATTAATATTAACTTTAAACAGTAAATAAGTCTGCTTGGCGTTGGAAAGTAGCTTCATCATCATCATCACGAAATAAAACTAAATTGATTAATGACGAACATGTGAAGGATAGAACATACCAAAAAAGCTTCAAATTTTAATGCTACTATTAATTGGTCTAGCACCAACCAGATCAAGATGTTCTACTTTTCCATAAGCCTTTCAAATTGCCCTCTTTCAGAAAAGCCTCAACCATATTTGGTTTCTTCATCAATCACAGAAACTGCCGTATGCTCAAAATCAGGACTTACCAATACGAAAAACAAGTACTTGTTGGCGATGGGGAACTTCAACTCGATAAAGTTCATGGGCTGGTTACTCCGAATGAGCAAAAATCCGGTCCCATGATGTTGGCGTGACAACCAGAAACCAAGAATTTTGTACCACTTGCTTTGCTCTTAGTCTAATGCTTCAACTATTTTACAAAGCAAACAAAAACCAGTTTTCTTTTTTATGTTGTCACGTATTTTGTAGTAAATAGCATATTAAACGGATGAAAAGTCGGTTTGTGAAAATTCGCTTCACAACGTCATTGAAAAGAAGGGCATTTTGGAGAAATTAAGGAAAAAGAAGAAGAATTAATTTGGTATAAAAGCTGCTGGGAAGGTCATGTGACAGACAGAGAGGAAAATGGCTGGGAAAACAATTCATGTGATGATGGTTCCATGGTCTGCCTTTGGCCACTTAATGCCATTTTTCAAGTTATCCATAGCTTTGGCCAAAGCTGGTGTTCATGTCTCCTTCATATCAACTCCCAAAAACATTCAAAGGCTTCCTAAACTTCCTTCAACTTTATCTCATTTGGTAGATTTGGTGGAACTTCCGTTACCATCATTAGACACAGAGCTCTTGCCAGAAGGTGCTGAGGCCACTGTGGATGTTCCATTTGAAAAAATTCAGTACTTAAAGTTGGCATATGATCAACTCCAACATGCAGTGAAGCAACTATTGATCAATCAGCTACCAGATTGGATAATTTGTGACTTTAGTCCCCATTGGATGGTAGATATTGCCAAAGAGTTTCAAGTAAAGCTAATTTATTATTCTGTTTTCTCTGCTGCATCATTAGCTTTCTTTGGACCACCAGTTACAAGGAAAGCTCGCTTAGCTCCAGAAAATTTTACAGTACCACCCGAATGGGTGACTTTTCCATCGTCAGTGGCTTTTCAGAGACACGAGGCAATTCCTTTCTCGGCTGGTGTACACAAGGTAAATGCATCAGGAGTGAGTGACCTTGAAAGGCTTGACAAGGTACTTGGCGCCTCTAAAGCTGTAATATTTCGTAGTTGCTACGAAATTGAAGGTGAGTATCTAAATGTATACCAGAAGCTAGTTGGGAAGCCAGTGATTCCCATAGGTTTGTTGCCCGTAGAGAGGCCACATAGAGGAATTGTTGATGGGTCTTGGGGTAAGATATCTGAGTGGCTTGACAAGCAAGCAACCAAATCTGTTGTGTTTGTGGGGTTTGGTAGTGAGTTCAATCTGAGCAAAGATCAAGTTTTTGAGATAGCATTAGGACTTGAGGTGTCTGGATTGCCATTTTTATGGGCACAGAGAAAACCCAGTTGGGCAAACAATGATAATGATTCTCTACCTTTTGGTTTTAATGAAAGGACATCTAAGAGAGGACTTGTTTGTATGGGATGGGCACCACAACAGGAAATATTGGCACATCCATCTATTGGGGGGTCTTTGTTTCACTCTGGTTGGGGTTCTGTAATTGAAACACTCCAGTTTGGCCACAGCCTTGTTGTCTTACCTTTCATTCATGATCAATCTCTAAATGCAAGGTTTTTGGTAGATAAGGGTCTGGCCATCGAAGTGAAAAGAAATGAAGATGGGTCATTCACCAGAAATAACATTGCCAAGTCCCTTAGACAAGCAATGGTGTTGGAGGAAGGAGAGAAGCTCAGAATAAAAACAAGAGAAGCTGCTGCAATTGTAGGAAATTTGAAGCTGCACCAGGATCACTACATAGCAGCATTTGTCCAGTTTCTTAAGAATGAAACATGGAACCAGACTCCAGACATGAATTTAGAGTTTACAGAAGTATGTGAATAATCATTTATGTTGATGTATTAGTGTTACGATAGCGAATCTTAACTTGTTAAAGAGAAAAGGGTAAGAGAGCGAAGAACTGTAAAAGAAAGCTTCTTGATATTATTTCTGATAAATTCCCACATGATAAGCTTTTGCTTATTACAACTCACTCCTAACATACTAACAGCTAACCACTCACTTAGCTACAGTTGGATACACGTCAGCAAGACAGCAACCTTAATGCAACGTCGTAAAGCATACAAACGCACGCTACCAACTACAAAATTCTTAAACCACTTTCGTATCATTAAGCCCTTTAAAAGTACCTTGTCGTCAAGGTCCAAGTGGGAAAAAATCTTGAAATCAACCATATCCATAAGGTGGAGGCAAGTTAGTTGCATGTATTTTAGATTTTAGCATATTAAAAGTGAGGGAAAACATTTTCTTACATGAGAATTCAATTCTCATGATATAACCTTTCGATTTGCGTGCATTTTTTTATAATAAATGTGGGGTCCACCACTAGTTGAGTCACAACATGAGAGTTGAATTCTCATGCAATATGAGAAAATATTTTCCCTGATGACCCGGATTTGTTTGGTGAAGGGGAGGAAAGAAAAAGTAAAAGTATTCTTTTCTCCTTGTTCTTGAGAGTTAAAAATATGATATGAAAGAAAAAATAGAGGATTTTAATTTTACTCTTTTTTAAAAAACTAATAAAATTGTTATACTTTATAAATTAAATTAAATTTACAATTTAAAAAAAAAATTATTTATGTAATTTTCATATTTAAAAAATATTCTCCCTTATAAAAAATTATTTTCTCCCTCTAAAAATTATTTTTCTCTCTCTAAAGTGGTGTATTTCATATTATAACTAAGTTAAAATTATTAAAAAAATATAAATAACATATGATATATGTAAAACCTTAATTTTAAACTTTTTTTTGGATAAATATTTATGATTTATATCATATCATGGAGATCTATTTTCGCCGAATTAAACATTCTCTAAAATCGAATATCACACAATTATTATGTGCATGAAAAAAAATCAGTACAGGATAGTGTTGTTCTCGATGGACATACTCCAGTACTTAAAAATTACAAATTTAAAAATTACTCAATTGCAGCATAAAACACGAAAAGAAAAATCAATATACGAATAATATAAAAAAGCCGAGAAAAAAAAACATAATTTTTCATGATCAATCCCACGTAGAAACATCATGATATATAAAATAAAACAAAATATGAAATATAAAAATGCCAGAAAAAAAAAACAATTGATCCAAAATTCAAATGTAAGAAAAAATCGAAAACATGAAACCAAAAAAACAACAAAAAGGAGAAAACGCTTGATGCATTGTGTCATAGCTTTCCGAAGCTTTTGGAAGAAATTGCATCTGAAGCTTCATTCCAGACGGGAGGCGAAATGTAACGGGTTTTAGAAGCTCTTGGTTGCTCTGTCATGTCCATAAATGTGTATGGGATGCGAGAGGCTCTAAAGCCAACATTGTTCTTCATGCTTCAATGTGAAGCAAAATTATGAAACTGAATCTTAAACATGATATTAATTGGGAACAGCTTTGAAACATACGAGTGGGGGCTTTTTGACCATTGTAGCCCTTATGTAATAATTAATTACCAAATTGACCTTGATTATAAACTATTTCAAAAATTTAACCTCACCTGAAAACATAACACCAATCTGCCCTTATTTGACCAAGTCTACCGGGTACCCCTTCCCTACCCGGGTAGGGAAGGGGGTACCCTGGTATATTTCTTGAATTTGGAAAATGTTTGAATTATTTACCCGGGTACGGAGGCGGGTACCCGGGTAAATAATCCAGATTGAAAGCTGAAAGGTGCTTACGGACTAGTTGTTGCCCTATCATTCATATCATTTATACTTTGAATGTGTGATATAAACTCCATTATTCTCTAGAGCTACACCATATGTAAAAATAAAGGTGAATAAATAATAGAACACATGGAAGCCAATCAAAATAGTTGATAAAATGTAAATACAAATTATGGCTGTCTTATAATTTTACTTGAGCACAATAATGACATTATTTTTCACATGATTTCACTAATTTCCAAGAAAATGAATATGAAACTATTTGTTTAAGAAATGAGAATGGTGCAAAATCTACCACCCATCAAATAATATCAATCAAAGGGTCAATGATAGCCATATGTTACATAAAGATAGAGGCTAAAAGGAAAAATAGATAAAAGACTATCATCATAAATTGCTCTCTTAATAAATACAAATGTTATCCGTACAGCTAGCAAAGCTTTCAGTAATATGCAAACATTCAGTAATATGCAAAGAGAAATGATAAAAAGAGAAATTACCTTAATCTCAGCATCTGTATAAGGTGTTGTTCTAAACCTGAGATCCATAAAGAAAAAGAACCTTTAATGGCTAATCATGAATGCATAACAAGCATGCTCACTTCTAATGCAGATGGTACATGATTTATGCATGGTTTTCCATCCACAAACAACGGTCTTTCAGCTATCAATAGATACGATATCACATACTTTATCATTTGGTCATAATGATAGGACACCAGCAATAAAGGGGTATGATACGAGCCTATCATAGTCAGCAAATGGTTTAGAAGGTTATTTACCCGGGTACCCGCCTCCCTACCCGGGTAAATAATTCAAACATTTTCCAGATTCAAGAAATATACCCGGGTATCCCCTTCCCTACCCGGGTAGATAAAAAATTTCAAAATCTACCCGGGTAGGGAAGGGGTACCCGGGTAGGCTTAGTCAAACAGGGACAGATTGGTGTTATGTTTTCAGGTGAGGTTAAATTTTTGAAATAGTTTATAACCAGGGTCAATTTGGTAATTAATTATTACATAAGGGCTACAATGGTCAAAAAGCCTACGAGTGGGGCATATTTTGGCTGTTGGAAGATTACAAAGCTTTGTATCCCCGGATGAGGCCATGGGGGAAAACATACAAAGGGTAAAGCTGGGGTTATTTTCGTAAAATAACCTCACATTCTCATTAATATTTCACAATCAACCAAACACACATTTAGTAAATTTAAGCATAAAATCTCAGAAAAATTTGACCTTACCAAACACCTTTTTAGTAAAATTTCAGAAAAAAATATTTTCCACTATATTCCAGTAATAATTTTTTCCTAGATAAATAAAAATTTTCCTTCTACCAAACTTCCATTAGTGCTTTACCTCACTACCACAAACAAATATTATAAACATTAACCTTCTTTCAACAAAGGGTAAGACTAAATGAAAATTATACAAGAGAAGCATTATTATCTGTTTATTGGATTCATGTAGTTATTTTAATTTACATAGTATGGATTTGTTTGTTGGATCTGATGAAATATATGTTATTTAGTTTGAGCATTTTGCTTTTGAAAATAACTTAAATGCAGATTTATGAGTTTTGTTGTGATTCATGATTTTGTTTAGACGTTAAAATTATGATTTTTGGTTTAGCAATAGAATTTGACTATTTTGTAAAGTTGATTCATGGTTCTACTTAGAAGTTAAAAATTAACAGGCTAACGGACTAAGTCAGGCCATTTATTTTTTTATAAACGGGATAAGACAGGCTAATAATTAAACTCATATCAAACTTGGGTCAGGCCAAATTAAATCTTTTTGATGTAGATTTGAATTTTTTGGGGCAAAACTTAGCCCACGGCCACTTTCACCGGTAACCATAGCGAGAATGAAATTATTGGATTCTTGCCGGAGCACATACTCCCAAAAGTGTCAGATCAAAGCATTCATATTAACACCAAGTTAACAGATACATAAAACACACAGGGGGCGTTTGGTTGAGGAGAAGTTTTTTGAATACTAGGGAAATGTAATTGATAGGGAAATGGTTGGAAAGTGAGTTTGATAGGGAAGTTAAAAAAAAGTTGTTTGGTTGGAAAAAATATTACCAGGCAAATTGATTAAAGTTATTGAAGTCTATGTTTGGTTGAGGATAAGATATTGATGGGTAAATGATATAAAATTACAAAACTAACCCCTTAATAATTATAAAGTCACTGTGTGCAACCTTCAACCTTCTTGTTTTGATTTATCAGAAGGGTAGTTCAGTCATATATGAAATTCTATGTATCTCATTTGCCTGGTTTTCATACAATACTACATTGAAAGTGGGAATCTTGGTCTGTGTTTCTCGTTTTTTTTTGCAAAGAATTGTGAAAGCTGGCCAACTCACTTTGCTGGGGAAGTTTTAAAAAAAGTTGAACCAAACGTTGGCTTCGTAAATTTCCAATTTGTATTGCCTGGGATTATCTTGAGAAAACCCGAACCAAACGGCCCCACAAACTATTTTGCTCATTGCTAGTATGTGCATGTAAATCATTAACATACAAAATAAATAGCAAACTTCATTATTTGTGTCTCCTTATAATCCTCTTGCTAAGAATCAGGAGAAATAGATACAGATGCACTTACTAAGAAAATGAGACTATAAACCACAATACATTAATATTAGAGAAATATTTTTCTTATATTGTAGGAAAGTAGTTACCTCATGTTGTAGAGATAAAATTATAAGTGAGACCCACATGTAAGAGGAGAGAGAAAAAATAATGATGGGACCTACCCTTTTTGTGTGTGTAGGAAAATTACTTATCTCATGTAAAATGAGATAAATATAACCCTTAATATTAACATTAAACAATAAATAAGTCTGCTTGATGTTGGCAAGTAGCATCATCATCATCATGAAATAAAACTAAATTGATTAATGACGTACATGTGAAGGATAGAACATACCAAAAAAGCTTCAATTTTTTTGGAAAAATGTAAATATATATTAACCCAAAGAAATATACAAAATAGACAGGGTATACCCCGCAGAAATCAAAATAAGACATATGCACACAGTGCAAGAGCCTAAGCTAGTCCACTAGGAGCAAGTGCCTAATACAAATGGGTCAGATGTGAGTGCCTATAAACAAGAAATTTAACCTTGTTAATAATATCCTCAACCAAGAAAGGAGAGTGATAAAAAATCAAAATATTTCTGCCCAACCAAATACAGTATACTGTCATTGCTAGCACAAGGCAACGAGACTTTCCCATGGTGCCGGTAAAAGCTTTGGCACGAATGAGATGGTTGATGCACCCCTGTAGAGAAATAAACCTGCGGGTAAATGGAGACCAGTCACGAATTGCCTTCCAAATACGGGTGGTCTGGGAGCAAAGGAAGAATAAGTGAGCATGAGATTCTTCAGTCATGTGGCATAGGGGACAAGTCGAATCAAGATCCAAGAATGGAGCTCTGTCTAATGTGAGAAGCTTTCGCTTCACAGCCAACCAAAAGATGAAAGCTACCTTGGGAGGTAATGTTGCGTTCCAAACAACCTTATGCCAATGAACAATCGGTTTTGGTTGTCTGAAGTACTTATAGGCTTTACTGGCAACAATGGAATCATTAGAAGTCCAAGAGCAAATGACTTGGACCGCCCCTTCCTTGTGGTGCTCACGATTCAAAAGGAGATCTCTAATCAAGATGATTTTCTTAAACAAAGGAGAATCAGAATGGGAGGAGACATGTTCCCAAATATTACCTTCCCGAAGATAGTGGCTGTGGACCCATTTGATCCATAAAGAGTCCTTCTTGGTATGAATGTCCCATAAAATCCTAGTAAGCAAGGCAAGGTTCCACTCCTTAAGGCTAAAAAGGCCAAGGCCCCCTTCTTGCTTAGGAGAACAGATTTCAGCCCAAGAAACCAATGGTTTGGAGATGCTGTTATTCGGTTTACCCCACAAGAAATTCCGGCAAATAGCATTGATCTGATTGATGACTGAAACAGGGAGAGGAAAGATTCCCATCCAGAAATTGGCAATACCCTGAATGACAGCTCTAATAAGCTCAAGTTTCCCTGCATAAGAAAGAGTCTTTCTATTCCAACCTTGAGCAAGGCCCATAATCTGAGATAAAAGCGGGTCATAGTGAATAACATTTAATCTAGATGACAGCAAAGGCACTCCAAGATACCTGAAAGGGAAGGAACCCAACTCAAACCCTGTGAAACGCTGCACCTCGGCTAGGGAGTCAGAATCCATACCAGCTGAATAAATGGCAGATTTTTCAGCACTAATGGACAGACCCGAGACTGAACAGAAGTGGGAAAGTCTACCAAAAATGGTAGCAATGGAAGGCACATCACCCCTAGAGAGAAGCATAATATCATCCGCGAATGCCAAGTGGGAAATGTTCAGATCATAGCAAGCAGGGTGAAACTGAAAGTTCAAATTGCCCTTGAGGCTACTCAAATCTCTTGAAAGGTACTCAAGACAAAGAACAAAGAGATAAGGGGATAGGGGATCACCTTGTCTCAAGCCCCTGCCACCTTTAAAATGACCATGGATTGAGCCATTGACCACTACACTGAAATAGGTGGATGAGACACACTCCATGATCCAATCAGTAAATCTGGGAGGAAAGCCAACCGAGGCAAGCATCCATTTGAGAAAATTTCAAGAAACAGAATCATATGCTTTGTGCATATCAATTTTCAATAGGCATCGAGGAGAGATCCTCTTCCGGGAATACTTTCTAAGAAGCTCTTGGGTGAGAAAAATATTGTGATCATATTTCTATTCTTGAGGAAAGCAGACTGAAACGGGCCAATGATGAGATCAAGAACAGGAGCAATACGAGAAGCAAGAATCTTGGAAATAATCTTGTACAAAATATTACAACAAGATATTGGCCTAAATTGCTTCACTTGGTTGGCATGATCAGACTTTGGAATAAGAGCAATGAAGGCATGATTAATTTGTTTGAGCAATTTCCCTGATATAAAGAACTCATTCACAGCTTCATAAATGTCATCACCCAAAATGCTCCAAGCTTTTTTGAAGAAGAAGGAGCTATAGCCATCAGGACCCGGGGATTTATTATCAACCATAGAGGAAAGAACACTCCAGACATCCTGCTTGGATATTGGAGCAAGCAGGTTGTCAAAACACGAGCTGGGAACCTTCGGGCCTGCCTCACAAATGGCAGAAACAGGGGAACAATTAGTATCAGAAACTTGAAACAACTTACTGAAATGAAGTACAAAAGCTTCTGCAATCTCAGGCTGGGAAGAGGTGGAATGCCCATTTGGTAAGTTAATAGCAGCTATAAACCGAGCATGCTTTGACCGTTTAATATAGGTATGGAAGAAGCCGGTGCATCTGTCAGCTTAAGTGAGGTACCGGTTCTTCAAAATCTGAGCTGTTTGGGCATGCTCAGCTTTGCGCAGGTGCATTATGTGGTTTCTGGTCTTGTCAGCAATGCACAACAAATGCGGATCAGTGGGGTGATCCTAGAGAGAAAGAATGACTTGATTATACTCTGATTCAGCTTGATCAATCCTAGATGACAGCCCCTTAAGATCCCTGTTAGCAAGAGATTTAATAGGACCCTTAAGAGCCTTAAGTTTCTTGCAAACGGACCACATCTTGCAGCCCAAAAAATACTGGCCCCAACCCGTGGAAACCACTTCCAAAAAATGAGGGAGATCAGCAATGGCGTTGTTGAACCTGAATGGACATTTAGCTCTCATAAAATTGGTATTGGTATTAACAACCAATGCAGCATGATCTGATACAGATTGAAAAGCAGAAATTTCACAATTAGAATTCTGAAAATTTGTGCTCCAGCTAAGGTTGCAGAGGGCCCTATCTATCTTGCTCCAAGTCCTACCATTGGTCCAAGTAAAAAAGGATCCATGGGAATTAAGGTTGGCTAAGGCCAAATCTGAGCAACATTCATTGAAATCCCTGATCTCATATGTAGAAACATTAGAACCATGTAAACGGTCTTGGGGGGATGTGATGCTATTGAAATCCCCCAAAATCAGCCAAGATATGTCATTGGAGGGAGCCAAACTAGTCAAACTGGACCACATGGCCTTTCTGGCTGAGATGGAATGCAGCCCATAAGTAAATGTGATTAAAAATTCTTTGTTGGACTCCTTGTAAACACACGAGCAATGTATAGTCTGAGCTGTACAACATAACACAGATAAATTAGTTTTGTTGGCTTTCCATAACAAAATAATTCTACCAGCATGGTGGGACAACATATTATGAGAGAAATTCCAATCAGTGAATTTCCTGCGCATGATATTATTTACAGAAGCTAAATCCAGATTTGTTTCCAAAATGGCCATGACATCTATTCCTTTAGAAAGGAGAAACTTTTGCATCTGATGATGCTTTAGAGGCATATTGAAGCCTCTAATGTTCCAAGAGGAGATAATCATATTATTGGAGAGAGGATAGGATTCCCCACACCAGTAATTGAATTATTTTTGGATCCTTTCTTCAAAATCTCAAGTGGTTGGTTGCTGGTTCTGTTCTCCTTGTGATGGGTTGTCACCTTCGGTTTATGCTTCTTCGAAACTAAATCAGGCGGCTTGGATGCAGTTGGAATTTCAGGAGAAGGACCCATTGAGTTGCTTTTTGGAGCAGAAAAGATGTTGGGCTGAGTAGTCTTCACAGTTCCAGCATCTTTAGTAGGGGACCGATATATACTAACCTTCCCAGAAGCCCCATTTGTATCGGATGTGGCACCACTTTTAGTAGGGAGAATGGTTGAATGTTTTTTCCCTGCCTTGAACGTTCTACCTGACGCTTTTGAAAGGTGCAATTTCTGCATAATTGTCCTAAGCTTTTTCTTTCTAGACTTGGAAGCCACAACCGTGAAACCATCATTATGGTTGGGCACCTTGGAAGCAACGAGGGGGGTTAGGGTCTTTTCCTCAGTCATGACTTGCCCAGATTGCTGGTCAATAATAGAAGCAGCCACTACAAAGATACTTTCTGTTTGCACATGATTAGAGGCAGGAGTACCATCCCCATGAGTGGCAATAGCCAAATCTGGATCTTTGGGAGCTTCTGTGGCCTTCTTTCCATTGGGAGCATACGTACATGAACCAACTTCATGTCCTATTGTTTTGCAATAAGAACAAAATGTGGGCTCATTCTCATATTCCACTGGTTGATTGAGCAAATTACCATCGGGAAGCTGTATCATAACTGCCTGCGTTAACTCCTTAGATGCATCCACTTCCACTAAAGCTCGGGCAAAGGAAATGGAGCCTCTTGTAGCTGTTAAGTGGTCGGTCCTCAAAGGTTTTCCACTTTGCAGAGAATCTTGCCAAGGGCCTTTTTGCTCCATAGCTCAAGTGGTAGGTTTCTAAGTTTAATCCAAACGGGTATTTTGCTAAGTTCCTCATCACCAAAGTGGAAAAAAGGAGGCATAATTTTTAGTAACAAAGGGCTCTTGAATACGAAATAAGGTCCATTTTGAAGGACTTTGTTCATGTCCTCTTCCGTGGAGAATCTGAAAATTAGCTAGCCACTAGAGTGAGGGGAATAAGCATACTTCACTCCCCATTTTCTGCAAACATTGATTAGTGCTTTGAGACCCGGAAACTTCCCTGCAATGTACCCAATTAGACAGTAACCGAGAGTTTCATCTAGTGCTTGCACATCTCCAAAGTCCACAATCACCTTTTCATCCGAAGGGGAATGCTCACAATCATTATTCCATTGAAGACCTTTGCTTTCTCCTCTGTTATCTTTGAAGAGATTGGCCCAAGGAGTAGCTAGAAGGGGTGGTTGTGTTTTGGATTCGATGGCTGCATCCGAGTTGCCTTCAACATCCTCAGTTATGGAGTCTTCAGTTCCAAGTGTAACTGAAGTAGGCTCTGGTTCTGATGCTGGTTTTGAGTAATCCCCATGGAGAGAGTTGTTAATAATAGCATTCAGGTTGGTCATTTGCGCAGAAGAACCTTCAGAATCTGAGCATTCTTTTGGTTCAGGAGTTTTTTCAAACAGTTGGTGGGCATCAGCCTTAGGTGCTGGGGTGATAGGTAGCTGGTTTGTGGGACTTCCTACCACATCAACAGCTGAATCAGAGGCACCATGATCATGTTCGTTTACCTTCTTCCTTCTATTCTTCCCCATTATGGGGAAGAGAAAAGTAAAAAGAACCAAAACAAAACCTCAATAAATGGATTTCACCTACCGGTTTATTGAGAATTGCAAGCAAGACGTGGCAGATCCCACCAACTCAGAAACGTGTTCAATATAAGCAGATAAAGTCTTGACACCGTGGCTCCAAGAGAATGAAGTCCACCCCTGTTACACGTTGCTGAAGCTAGTAGCAAGAAGCCAACACGTGTACAGACAAGAGACTAAGTGAATGCACACTGCTAAGAAACACAAGCAGGAGCTGTCTCCAAATCCGGAAGCCAATGCACAACCAAGGTGAGTCAGTTTCAACCCCACCCACTGCAACCACTTGACACGCGGCTATGAAGGAAGGAATGAGAAGAAATCCAGCCGCGAGTTCCAACCTTACAGAAATAGTTAAAGCCCCTAGCAGAAAAGAGGTTACACTCACGATGGCCAAGGCAGCCACAGGGTGTCTCCCTATGGTGGGTGATGCCTCCAAGTAAGGAACTAGGGCAGATCCGTTCTCCTAAGGTTCAGAGAGAAAGTCGCGCTCTAAGGGTGTCTCCCTGATCCCACTTCCATATTTAATTCCACCTACTTTAACCACATAAAATTAGATTTCAGTGTAGCTTTTGGATCTATGGAAGAAGTGGGTACGAGTTTTTAAGGGATACATTAAAAAAAAAAAAAAATGATTAGACTAGCACAGCAATCACAGCACCAATCAGATCAAGATGTTCTACTTTTCCATAAGCCTTTCAAATTGCCCTCTTTCAGAAAAGCCTCAACCATATTTGGTTTCTTCATCAATCACAGCAACTGCCGTAGGCTCAAAATCAGGACTTACCAATACGAAAAACAAGTACTTGTTGGTGATGGAGAAATTCAACTAGATAAAGTTCAAGGGCTGGTAACTCCGAATGAGCACAAATCCGGTCCTATGATGTTGGCGTGACAACCAGAAACCTTCTCTTCGGATTTTTAGGAAGCAAGAAGTATACTTCAAAGAGTATAATAAGTACATGTTAAAGGAAAGAAAGGAAAACTAATAGATGAGAATTTTTAGTCTTTTTCCCTTTGTTATCATGTGAAAAAAAAATTATCCTTTGCTACAGTACATAACAAAAAGGGTTTATCATCTATCATTTAACATGACCACAAAAAATTTCCTACACACACAATATTTTGTGGGGCCCGCAGCAAAAAAAAAAAAAACTCTGGCACGCAAAACGAATCTCTATAACATAACACAATCATTTTTCTTACAACATAACTCTTATAAAACCTTAACAAAAATTAAGAATTTTGTACCACTTGCTTTGCTCTTAGTCTAATACTTCAACTATTTTACAAAGCAAACAAAAACCAGTTTATATATATATATATATATATATATATATATATATATATATATATATATATTGTCACTTACTTTGTAGTAAATAGCAAATTAAACGGATAAAAAGTCGGTTTATGAAATTTCGCTTCCCAACTTCATTGAAAAGAAGGGCATTTTGGAAAATTTTGGAAAAAGAAGGGTGATAAGAGAAATGAAGGAAAAAGAATTAATTCAGGACTAAAAAAAGTATGTCTAAAATGATAGGAAAACGACAAATGAGTAAATTAAAAAACAAAAAAAGATTTAATTTTGTATAAAAGCTGCTGGGAAGATCATGTGACAGAAAATGAGGAAAATGGCTGGGAACACAATTCATGTGATGATGGTTCCATGGTCTGCCTTTGGCCACTTAATACCATTTTTCAAGTTATCCATAGCTTTGGCCAAAGCTGGTGTTCATGTGTCCTTCATATCAACTCCCAAAAACATTCAAAGGCTTCCTAAACTTCCTTCAACTTTATCTCATTTGGTAGATTTGGTGGAACTTCCATTACCATCATTAGACAAAGAGCTCTTGCCAGAAGGTGCAGAGGCCACTGTGGATGTTCCATATGAAAAAATTCAGTACTTAAAGTTGGCATATGATCAACTCCAACATGCAGTGAAGCAACTATTGGTCAATCAGCTACCAGATTGGATAATTTGTGATTTTAGTCCCCACTGGATGATAGATATTGCCCAAGAGTTTCAGGTAAAGCTAATTTTTTATTCTGTTCTCTCTGCTGTAGAAATAGCTTTCTTTGGACCACCAGTTACAAGGAAAGCTCGCTTATCTCTAGAAAGTTTTACAGTACCACCAGAATGGGTGACTTTTCCATCATCAGTGGCTTTTCAGAGACACGAGGCAATTGCTTTTTATTCTGGAGCAAACGAGGTAAATGCTTCAGGAGTAAGTGACTTTGAAAGGCTTGACAAGATATCTGGTGCCTCAAAAGCTGTGATATTTCGTAGTTGCTATGAAATTGAAGGTGAATATCTGGATCTATACCAGAAGCTAGTGGGGAAACCAGTGATTCCCGTAGGTTTATTGCCTGCAGAGAGACCAGAGGGAGGAATTGTTGATGGGTCTTGGGGTAAGATATCTGAGTGGCTTGTTAAGCAAGCAACCAAATCAGTTGTATTTGTTGGGTTTGGGAGTGAGTGCAAGCTGAGCAAGGATCAAGTTTTTGAGATAGCTTTAGGACTTGAGGTGTCTGAATTGCCATTTTTATGGGCACTGAGAAAACCCAGTTGGGCAATCAATGATCATGATTCTCTACCTTCTGGTTTTAATGAAAGGGCATCTAAGAGAGGACTTGTTTGTATGGGATGGGTACCGCAACAGGAAATATTGGCACATCCATCTATTGGGGGATCTTTGTTTCATTCTGGCTGGGGTTCTGTAATTGAGACACTCCAGTTTGGCCACAGCCTTGTTGTATTACCCTTTGTTATCGGTCAACCTTTAGTTGCAAGGTTTTTGGTAGATAAGGGTCTGGCCATCGAAGTGAAAAGAAATGAAGATGGGTCATTCACCGGAAATGACATTGCCAAGTCCCTTAGACAAGCAATGGTGTTGGAGGAGGGAGAGAACCTCAGAATTAAAACAAGAGAAGCTGCTGCAATTGTAGGAAATTTGAAGCTGCACCAGGACCACTACATAGCAGCATTTGTCCAGTTTCTTAAGAATGAAACATGGAACCAGACACGAAGTTAGAGTTTACAGATGTATTTGTATTAGTGAATTAGCTTGTAGTGAGTGAGCTTTTCTACTATTATTTTTAAACATTGTATGGTTATATATATTAATATAATGGTTATTAGCTCACTGACTTATTAAATCACATTTTATGTATTATAGCTCACACTACGGTTATCTGATGTAAGAAGCTAACTTGATAGAGCGATACAGCTGCTAATAGATGAACCGAAAGATGTCAAACACTTGCCATGGTTTGCAAATTGTTTAAAACTTCATTACTTCTAATTACTGACCACAAATTAGTAAAGTTTAAGGCTTTTCGGGTAGGCAAAGAGGCCTCCCAAGTAATCGATTATGGACCAGGCAGTCTAAATACTTTGAGTTTTCATTTCCTCTTTTAACATAACACAACAAATTTTCCTACACACACAATATTTTGTGGGGCCCACACATTTTAAAACAAAAGAAAAAAGAAAAAAATATGGCACGCAAAACGAATCTCTATAACATTACACAATCACTTTTCCTATAACATAATAAATATAAAACCATAGAGACTCTAGCATTATTATACAGGATAAATGTCATTATTGCAAAAGGCAAATCATTATAAAAAAAGATGTGCTTTTATACAATTCAGTGGGGGCAATAATTGCTCCCTCGACCCCTTGACTTCATCTAAGTCTCGTACCAACACTATAGCATTCCAGGATAGGAAGGAAGAATTGATACCCATTTGACATGAAACCACCAAAGAGATTGACAGGAACTTTTACAAGTGTTAGAATATCTAGCAGATATCAAACTCCAACTAGCAAAAATGAGAACAGACAATTATTGTACCCAACTTTACCTTTATATATTTTGTAAAGAGACTATTTATCCTTATGATATTATGAATCAACATCATTTTACAAGAGATTATTATATATTTTGTAAAGAGACTATTTACACTTATAATATTATGAATCAACATCATTTTACACTTATACCGGTGTAAGTTATACTCTCAATCTTAATTATTAATTCTATTTATATTTATTTATTAGATATTTGAGCCGTTAGATTCAAGAAAATTAATGATCAAGATTTGGAGTAAGACTTCTTATTCTTAAACCAGTGTAAGAATATATATACGGTTAGGATCATTTTATACCGGTATAAGTTACACTCTCAATCTTGATTGTTGATTCTATTTATATCTAACAGTTATGATTTATTAAATATTTGAGTCGTTACATTCAAGAAAATTAATAATCAAGATTTGGTGTAAAAGATTTTATTATTACACCGGTATAAGAACATTCTGCCCGATATATATATATATATATATATATATATATATGGGCTTAACATTTCTGCAGCAGCCGTAGACAACGCTATCTACAGCTGACACAGAAAAGTGGGCTCCACCGCTTAAAAAAAAACAAAACAGGATCCGGACGTGTATCCTAGCTTGCTGTAGGTACAGCAGCTGTAGAAATCATTTTGCCTATATATATATATATATATATATATATATATATATATATTAACAAAAAATCATTTATACAGTTCTTATGAACTGAAAATTCTTCTTATTGAAAAGTTAAGTTCAATCATAAGGAATTACTCCTTATATACAAAACAAGAAAAGGAATACAAAAGCAAGAAAGGAAAGCTCTAACTAACTAACTAATTGCTTTACAGTTTAAGTAACTAACACCAGTTAACTAATCGAAATAACAGACTAACAAGAATCAGTTGGAGAGGCTGTGTCCACATGATGATGAGGTGGAATATCTTCTGAAATGGATGTCAACATCCCCCCGCAAGTAGGACTGTAGATGTTCTGAAGTCCTAACTTGGAAAGATTAAGACGAAAGGGATTGGCAAAGAGTGCTTTAGTAAACATATCAGCCAGCTGATCAGAAGAGGAAACGGGAAGAAGATGGATGAGCTTGCTAAGAATTTTCTCACGAACAACATGGCAATCAATCTCCACATGCTTTGTGCGTTCATGAAAGGTTGGATTGTGGGCAAGATAAATAGCAGAAGCGTTGTCACAATAAACAGAAGCTGGTTGGATTGGAGGAAGATGCAAGTCACACAGTAAATAAGTGACCCATTGTAGCTCACAGGTAAGGCTGGCTAGGGTCCTATATTCTGCTTCGCAAGAAGAACGAGATACAGTAGTTTGTTTCTTTGATTTCCACGAGATCAAAGCATTACCAAGGAACACACAATGACCCGTGACGGAATGCCTGGTATCAAGACAACATGCCCAATCCGAATCAGAGTAACCAGTAAGTTTCAATGTGTTTGAAGCTGGGAAAAATAAACCCAGACTAGGAGAACTTTTGATGTAACGAAGAATACGATGGGCTGCAGCTTGATGAACATCTGTTGGGGAAGATACAAACTGGCTTAATTGTTGCACTGAAAAACATAAGTCAGGTCTTGTGGTGGTGAGATAAAGAAGACGACCAACAAGGCGGCGGAAGGAAGAAGCATCTTCCAATAATGAACCTGAAGTGCGACTAAGTGTGATGGCAGGATCCAATGGAGTTGTGGCAGGCTTAGCAGCAAGCATGCCACTATCAGAAAGAAGCTCAAGAGCATACTTGCGTTGATTGAGAATGATGCCATTTGTGGAACGTGAAATTTCCAGTCCAAGGAAGAACCGTAAGTCTCCAAGATCTTTGATTCAGAATTGTTGATCAAGAAAAGATTTAACATGCTGAATTTCTTTGATATCATTGCCAATGAGCACTATATCATCCACATATACTAATAGTGCTGTAAAAAATGTGCCTCGATGAATTGTAAAGAGGGAATGGTCAGCAGTTGATTGAATGTATCCCAAAGAACATAAAGCGGAAGTGAGTTTAGAATGCCACTGGCGGCTGGCTTGCTTAAGGCCATAGAGGGATTTCGTTAATCGACAAACCTGGTTGGGATGCTTGCTGATGACCCCAGGAGGTAGCTTCATGTACACCTCCTCATGTAAATCGCCATGTAAGAAGGCGTTATTAACATCTAGCTGTTGAAGAAACCAGTTTTGTGCAGCAGCAATGGACAAAAGAACCCGTACAGTTGTGAGTTTGGCAACGGGGGAAAACGTGTTGAAGTAATCTATTCCTTCAATTTGAGTGTAGCCCTTGGCTACCAGCCTTGCCTTATGGCGTTCAATAGAGCCGTCGGCATTAAACTTGGTTTTATAAACCCATTTGTAGCCAATGGGTGTTTTGCCCGAAGGTAAATCAACAAGTTGCCAAGTATGGTTGAGCTCGAGTGCATCAAGTTCTGCCTTCATAGCCTGTTGCCAGCAAATCTGCTTCATAGCTTGGTTATAGGTTTTGGGTTCAATCTGAGTAGATATATTGAGGAAAAAATTCAAGAGTTCGAGAGAGCAAAGTTTATAGGAGAGAACACTATCTAAGGGATATTTGACAGAAGATTTGGTCGTGGTGAGATGGCAATGATAGTCATGAAGATAAGAAGGTGGATTATGAGGTCTGGTTGATTTACGGGTTATGGGCAGTGCATGCTGTGAGATGTCACTGGGAGGAGGTATGGGAAGTGCATGTTGTGGCAGTGCATGTTGTGGCAGTGCATGCTGTGAGATGTCACTGGGAGAAGGAATGGGAAGTGCATGTTGTGAGGTGTCAACAGGTAGGGTAGGAGCTGGATTAGGTGGTATGGGCATTGGTTTAAGGGTTGTGCTGTCATCAGGATAGGAAGGGAATTGGGGTGAGGTGTCAGCATAAGGGGATGGCTGTGTAGTAGGTTTATGGGAGAAAGGAAAAATGAATTCATAGAAAAAGGTGTTTCTGGAAATAAAAATTTTCTAATGCCCATATATTAAACACTAAGAAAATACAAACCTCTCTTCAGATACTTGTTAATATGTTGAAGCAAAGTGCAATATATGCAGCAGACCTAGGAGGATCCTTCACCAGGAAAAGGGGTAAATGGCTGAGAATACAATTCAGGCGGTGATGCTTCCATGGTCTGCCTTTGGCCCCTTGAGACCATTTTTCAACTTTCAAAATAGCCTCAGCCAAAGATGAAACACAAAAGTGAGGACGAAGCTAAAAGAGAATGTAAACTAGGAGTTGGTTGTAACTAGGTACACTTCAACACAAGTTTGTGGTTGCACCAGTTTTTTTTCTTTTCAAAAAACACACAAACTTCAAATTTGGTAACCCTGTTCATATTCTATTACCAGAGTCCCCAAATTGCTCCAGAAGGGAGATTCATTCCAAATTCAACAAACAAATGTAAGCTCACGCTGACATAACACATGAAGTGCTTTACCTCTGCCACAAACAAATATTATAAACAATAACCTTCTTTCAACAAAAGGTAAAAGACTAAATGAAAATTATACAAGAGAAGCATATTATAATTAAAATCATGCTGTTGCACAAGCAATCATCACCATAACGAGGGTGAAAGTATTGGCTTCTCGCCAGAGCACATACTCTCAAAAGTGTCAGATCAAAACATTCATATTAACACCAAGTCAACAGATATATAAAACACTCGTTATTTTGCTCATAGGGTGTATGTGCATGTAAATCAATAATATACAAATAAATAGAAAACATTCATTATTTGTGTCGCCTAATCGTCTTGCTAAGAATCTGGAGAAATAGATACAGATGCACTTACCATGAAAATGAGCCTATAAACCACAAGATATTAATATTAACATTAAATAGTAAATAAGTCTGCTTTGTGTTGGAAAGTAGCATCATCATCATTATGAAATAAAACTAAACTGACTAATGACGTGTGAAGTATAGAGCATACCAAAAATGCTTCAATTTTTAATGTTACTAATAGGACTAGCACCAACCAGATCAAGCTGTTTTACTTTTCTATAAGCCTTTCAAATAACCCTCTTTCAGAAAAGCCTCAACAATATGTTTCCCAATTTGGTTTCTTCTTCAATCACCCGCAGGCTCAAAATCAGGACTTACCAATACGAAAAACAAGTACTTGTTGCTGATGGGGAACTTAAACTAGATGAAGTTCAAGGTATTGGAAGAAGAGAAAAGCTTAGAATAAAAACAAGAGAAGCTGCTGCAATTATAGGAAATTTGAAGCTTCACCAGGATCACTACATCGCAGCATTTGTCCAGTTTCTTAAGAATGAAACATGGAACAAGATATGAAGCTAAAGAGTATGCAGAAGTATTTGAATAATCACTTATGTTTATGTAGAGGAAGGATATTCTTACTACCAAAATCTTCTACTACCAACTTACTACCTATCTAATCACCATTGAATCAAAGAGAGAGAATATTAAAAAGTTTTTGAAAAAAGAGAAAATATTGATCTAATGGTGATTAGATAGGTAGTAAGTTGGTAGTAAAAGATTTTGGTAGTAAGAATATCCCTCCTCGTTTATGTATTAGGGAATTGGCTTGTAGTGAGTGAGCTTTTCTTCTATCATTTTCATTTTAGGCGAGATCTATTATTACGTGTTCCTAGAAGTTTTCATATGATATGATACTAAGAACCAATTTTCATGAAGTCAGTTTGAGACACAAATCCACGGGTCAATTTTCTTGTTCCAATTAAAGGCAAACCATTAGCATTGCATCTAGGAAACAAGCGAATTTTTACCGCCGAGGGTCACAGCTTGTTTGGCACATTATTAAGTTTCCAAAAATCCAAACATTGCAATGGTTATATATTATTAATAGGAGAAGGATCATATTACAAATTTTTTTTACAAATTTTTACAAATTACAATATATATTCCGGAAAGCTACGTAGCACGGACACGCAAATGTTTTGAAAATTTGCCCATCGGACACGTGTCCAACACGCTCGGACATGCGTCCGACACGCGGTCAACATTTCGGGACACGCTGTCAATCCTCGGACACGCTCGGACACGTTTTTCCGACACTCAGTCAATTTTTTCGGACACGCTGACAAGTTTTTTTTTTATTTTTGTTAACTAAATATAAAAAATAATAATTTATAAATTGATTTTTTCTGTTATGCAATTTGATATGAAAAATTAACAAAGTAAGAAAAATTATTTATATTTATATTTATATTATGAAATTTAAATATTTGATTGGTTATAAAACTTATTATGAACTCTTATATGTATTAAATATAAATTATATTATATATATTAAAAAATTTATTTAATATCAAAATGTGTCCCAACGTGTCCAAATATGATATTTTTTAGAATTAATATGTCGGCGTGTCGTGTCGTGTCCCTGAATCATAGCCGAAAGTACATAATAAATATAACCCTCCCCTTATTAATATACTGGTTATTAGCTTACTGACTGATTAAAACACATTTTATATATTTTGCTGACTCTGCATTGGAAGTTGTAGTTCATTTCATGCTTCCCGCTCCGGTTATCCAGTCTATGAAGCTTACTTGATAGAGCTACAGAGCTGATAATGGAGGAGCCCAAAGACGTCAAACAATTGCCCTGCTTTGCGAGCGAGTAGATACTCGATCTACGATAGGAATAGATACGCTTATACGATAAGACTCAATAAACATGAGTCTTATCTTTTCTTACTTTTAATAAAAAAAAAAAAAAAGGTGGGTAAAATAAGCCTTTATTAGATTAATTGCTTTTTTTCCAATATTAGCAATTGATATACTAAGTCTTCAGTGCTCCAAAAATTTCCTAACTTGCAAACTGTATAAAACTTCATTATTTTACCTAATGACCACAAATTTGTGCAGTTTAAGGCTAATTAGAGGACCAGACCGTCTATAATGTTGTAGGCAAAGAGGCTCCCCAATACTGGACCAGACCGTCTATAATGTCAAGCATTAGTATCCATTAAGTGTCTTTATTGCTAAATGCAGGGAAGAAAAGAAAATAACATTAATTTTGTTTGAGAAATAATTTCAGATCTGAAAAGAATTAAAAATGCATATTGAAATATAAATAAATAACATTTTCATCACATATTAGACAATCATTAGGTCTAGTGTTCAAATTCAAAATGTGACTTCAATTTTATTTACATTATTAAAAGTGAGAGTTTCATATTAATAAAGTAACCAAGTTTTCTTAATTCAGAAAAAAAAATTAGGAACTTCCTAAATGGATGATGCCATATAATTCACTCAAATGTAAAACTTTTTATATTGTCCGTAATTAAAAATTAAAATCTAAGCCAAACGACCCAACCAACTAATATTAGTTACAAAACTGCTTTGGTTGAGAACTATGATAAATCAATATACCTGAAGAAGACCTTGTACTAGTAAAAACTAAAGCTTACCATGTCTAGAAATCACATAACGTCTTCCAAATTTGTCATCACGCGGAGCATGTCACTTAGTAGAGGTGTCTTGCCATGTGCTGCCTAACGCAATGCCATGATTCTTAATGATGTGAACTGCCTGCAGGAGAATTTCTTGTTCGGCAGAGTACAACTCATCTTTGCGCTGTAAGAAAGGGAAATATCAGATAAGCATGAGGGATAAAAAGATGCAGTCAAATACGGGGGAATTTAAGCATGTAATGTAAGATGCATCACAGTAACAAAACATTGCCTAAAACAGCACAAGATAACAAAGAAAGAAAGATTGAAAGCAGGAAACTGAATCATTGTTTGAAAAACATCAAAACTTTCAATATAAACAAGAACTAAGAGATAAGGGTATATTTTCAACAGCCTCGCCCACAATACGTTGAAGTACAATATATTACTACATTTCTTGAAGTGGGCAGCAGCTTGGACATTTTTACGAAAAGAACCTTACCAAGTTAACATGGCAACCTTACACAAAAAGTTACTTACATATTATGATTAGAGAAAAAATTTATATTTTCCATTTCTTATGCTTTATATCCTTAATTGAGCTGCGCTCAGTTTTCTGGTCCATATGTGCACACAAGTGTTGTTACATAGCTTTAAGTATATAATTGGCTCACTTGCTAACAACTTCGGGGCAATTGTTAGACGTTTTGTGTTTTGTTAAGTTATTCCAAGGAATCCCAAGGAGGGATTAATTAATTATTCGACATTTGGTTCAAACTTTCAAAAAAATTCCTAGGAAAATGATATGCCCACGTTCTGGTTCATTTTCATTCCCATGAGAGGTTGTGTAGCTCCTATTCCCATGAAGGAAGCATCAATCCTATTGTACAGAAATACAAAAATAACCACCTGTGAATCTCTAACTCCCACGTTCCACTTGCCAATCCATCTTCCTTTCCCCCAAAACCCCCAACTCTCTCTCCCCCCATACTAGCATTTTGTTAAGTTAGTCCATTTTATTCCATGGAGTTATCTTTACAGGAACAGTGACCATTTTGCCATGCTTCACCAAATTATTTACCAGACTGCCACGCGAACAGTAAAAATTCCCGGAATGCCACGAGGCATAATTCGCTACACTGTGCAGCGAATTATGTTTGCAAATAATTCGCTACACAGTGTAGCGAAATATGTCATGTCAAGCTGCACAGTCAGCAAAAATGACACGTGTTAAGCTGGCAGCAAAACAAGTATAATTCGCTACACAGTGTAGCGAATTACTGTCAGCTTGACACATGTCATTTTTGCTGACTGTGCAGCCTGACACGGCATATTTCGCTACACTGTGTAACTAATTATTTGCAAACATAATTTGCTGCACAGTGTAGCAAATTATGCCGCGTGGCATTCCGGGAATTTTTACTATTCGCGTGGCAGTCTGGTAAATAATTTGGTGAAGCGTGCCAAAATAGTCACTCTCCCTCTTTATAGGCTATCTAACAACTTGGCTTACACCATCTCCTTCATCACTTCTTTAGAGTAAAATGGGCAATTGTCTTACACTTTGTAAACAAAGTTCTGGATCTTGCATAGCAGTTGCATTGGCAACGCAGGGAAAAGTTGTGAGGGTAGCCGAACCTGATGTTAAAATACTAGATTTTAGCTCCCCAATCCACGTAATGGACATCTTGACAAATATTCCTGCTGACGGTATTGGTGTTTCGAAGAAGGCCGCAAAGCCTCTCTCCCCAGATCATGTATTGAAGGCAGGAAGGTTATTGTAATGCTTTTTTGTATCAAATTCATAATTGGTACAAATAAATACTATAAAATAAATTCTTGCAATTAATTTGGGATAAAGGTGATGTTGATGTTTATGTATGATTATAATCATCTTGCTTATAATTGATAAAAAAATGAAAAAAAAAGTAAGATGATTATAATCATACATAAACATCAACATCACCTTTATCCCAAATTAATTAGGGTCGGTGGTAGATGAACACACATGAAAGATATAAAACGGTTGAAAAAATAAAAATAAAAAAATAAAAAAATAAAAATAATAAATAAATAAAAATAAAATATATATATATATATATATATATGTATAAATAAATAAAAGTAAAAAAGAAAGGGACAAGAAGAAGTGGGGGAAATAAAGGGAAAAAGGACTAAACAGGGACCATCTGGAACATAGGAATAACAACGGGTCTAACCCTCCACCATACTTATAGCTTTTCTCCATACCGTCCTAGGAATATGCAATGTAAACCAAATAAACTTTTTTAAGTTGTTCCCAGGAATTCCAAAAAAGATTTGGAGGAATTTTAAATGCTAACCAAACAAATTTTTCTAAATAACCAAGAATAGCATTCCTGGTCATAGTATCCCTAAGAATATGATTCGAAGGAATTTAGGCACCTTGAAACAAATGCCCTCTTAAGCATTCAGGACAAATTTATAATCAGTAATCCAGTAGGAATCAGAACTAATTTGCATACCCTTCATCTCAGATCAAGTAAATAAAACATCAGCTATTCAATTTCAAAACTAAATTTTTGACCTCAGAGATTCCCTTATCTCTATTTTGCAACCTATCAGAAAATCAAATGATGTGAGATTCCTTGGGCAGCTGGCCATGCCATTATTTCTACTACAAGATGCTATATTTCTATAAGATATTTAATCTATTATCTAACTATTGGTGATTGCAATTTAGGCACAGTATCTTCTGCATAGTCCCTTGATCAGTCAAAAGAAAAGGTAACTTCAAGATAATTATAACATCTCCGTATTGTATTTCCTAGTTAGCACACACAGCAGGCAATGAGTTTGTGTTTCATTATGCTTGTATGTCAATTTCTCATAATTAAAGAATAATTCTTCAAAGGGTTTTGTATCGGTTATGTTACAGGAATGCACAGTGCATTCCCTGCACAAACAAAAAAATTATGGGCCCACAAATTTTTATTTCTCACTCCTCATCTCACTTTCTCTCTCCTTTTCTTTTTGTGCAGGAAATGCACTGTGCATTCCTGTAACATAACCGATATACGGCCCTTTTTCAAAATGCCTTTCACAAACAAAAAGGATTCACTGTGTATGTAACAAGCATAATAGGATACATTCAGAGATTGAGATGAGTGAGGTACCATGTGGTTGAGGTTATATCCAAGAGTCAATTCTGCATATGAACTTTCTATACGCGACAAGAAACAGTAGGGAATGTCTTTTCCCAAGAAAACTTTTGCATTTGATCTTAGCATGCTTTTTACATCATCCGATATCTGGGGAATCTTACTTAAATCCACAATTTGCAGAGGAATTTTGGTAATAATTGCTCGATATTCGGCACGGGACTTGTTCACTATAACCTACAAATGGGAAAGAGGGCTGTAATTATGATAACTGAAGCAGCAAGTAGATATAATCTCAAGATCAAAAAGCTTAAGAAAGAAACATTTTAATAGAGATAAAGGCAATAGATTTTGCATCAGTTTGTGTGCATGCATATTTGTAGATTGAGGTTCAAAATTCACATATCCTCTGGAAGAGAAGTTTCCTAGCAGATAAATTCAAGCCCAAAAAAGAAAGGGAATTATAAAAATTTAAATATAGGAGCAATCAAGAAAGTTAATCAGCGATCTTAGCCTCATTTTATAAACTGATGAAATGAATGATTAGATAAACCTAAAGACAACATCCAACAGAATCTAACCATGAAGGAGCACAATGCATTAGCAGATTATTTCAGCAAGAGAATAAAAAACCACTTTCCATAAAATCCCAATTTGCGACGATAGGAGTGAGAGAAATCCTTATATGCGACCTTATCCTTACATTTTTTTAAAGAAGTTATTTCTTGGATTTAGACATGTGACGTTACGGTCACAAAGAAGCAGTTTTACCACTGCTCCACCATTAGAGCAAGAGAATAATGAAATTCAAAAAAATCTTAACTGTTTCCAACATTTTTGCCTCTTCATGATAAGTAACAAATATATGTTCTGAAATACAAGTAAATGCCAGAACTTGTTTCTTCCCTGATGTATTCATATTTATCTTCTTCCTTGCTGACAAATTCATTAAAGGAAAAATATTTCTGTTTTTGCTACAAAAAAAAAAAAAAAATTGCCACACATACAAAAAAGTGGATGGGTCCCATTAACGTTTTCTCCCTCTTCTTTTTATAATGGAATCCACTCACTTTTATGTGAGTGTGGCAGAAAAATATTTTTGTAGCAAAAGCAGAAATGTTAAACCCATTAATTAATTGGCAACCTTGTGTTATAAAGCTACCACTGTGCAGAATCCAGGGAAGGATCAAGACGTAAAAAACACCAAGGAGATAAAAGATCAATGCAATCTACATAACATGATGATGAATGACGGAATTATACATAAATTTAAGCAACAAGAAGCCTGCTCAAATTATTGCTGGGAAAATCAAACAGCAGAACTATAACTTAACGAGTCATTGGAGAAAAGAGAACACTCTTGGTTGAAATACTAGATTCAACTATGAGCAACAGATATGTAGTGAGCATTTCCCAACAAGTTGTATATCTTTGGATGATATATTTGTGCCAAAGATCCACAAGATTGATTTGCAATGTTTAAGCATTCAGAACAGATTTGGCTCTCTAAAAGTCACTGCATAGATTCAGTTGGAGATAGAGAAAAAACAATAAAGTATGTTCCACTAATTTTAAGTTTTGGGACTCATTTCTCTGCATTGCTGACGTGATTGCAGGGGAAGTGATCCTGTTCAGAAACACCAGAAAAAGTAGGGGAAAGGAAGGCCCACCTGGCTAGAAAAAAATGAGTTTGGCACAATGACTGGGAACTTCTCAGAACTCAGCAATGACGTGGTAGTAAGACCCATCTCCACCACTTGACCTTCTATCGAACCAGCCTGAAATTTGTACAATTTCTCAAACATTTAACAAATGTAGAATGTAAAATGTAAACAAGGGTAGACCTACTAAAGCATGGAACCCTCCATAATTTCCAATTTTTGTAACATTCTCTTTGCATTTCACTAATAAACTCACAATATACACGTTAGGACCCTCCAATTTTTATTTATTTTTTTTGTAAAAACCTTACCTAATTTTGTTTTATTTTGGCCCTTCCAATCTTTTTACCCTAATTCTTCCCCTGTATGTACATACAACATCTATATAGGCACTACATACTGCACAATACATACTGGACAATTGGAACAAAGCACCAGGAATGACTATAATATTATTCTTACCAAATTTGCAAGTGAAAAAGAATAATTGCCATTCCTCACCTTAAAAAACATAACTGCAAATAGGGCATTCAAGTGCAAAACAGATAGCGAGACCATGGTTCAGAAAATAACTTTTCCCATAAAAAGTAAAAACAGGACCAATCATTAATTTACACCTACTAAATCAGCATACTTTTATTGTATCTCCAATTGAAAAGGGCTTTGAAAACTGCATAGATAAACCACTGAACACATTGCCAAGAATGTCTTTTGCAGCGAAAGCAGTAGCCACTCCTGCATAAAGATAGAAAGAGAGAACCATTAAATCATCCATTCCTTATTCTAGTGGTAGAAAAAGAATAAATAAATAAATAAATGAGTAAAACTCTTTAGGCAATGCGAAGCAACCTAATAAAAAATTTATCGAATGGATAAAGAAAACTCATAGATATATTAACATGTTTTGATATAAGGCTCGCAAACTTGATCAACAGGAAATGATCAAGGATATCTGATGTTTTCACTAAATGGAACACGAGAAATTACAGTGTGTACTCTATTCCTTTCTTTTTCATACTATTGATATTATACATTGCTTTTACAGCTCCAGAACTACCCATCGTTTTAGAGATTAAGGCTTTTGTACTTCCAAGTTATACAATATTTCCTCTCACTTCAAGTTATACAATATTTCCTCTTTAACATAAGCAATGTGGAGCTTGCCGCACTAGTTATCAATTTCTACAGTGCCTAAGGCATCAACTTTTAACCAGATTGATATTACGATATACGTAGATATAACTTTTCTTCCCAAAAACCAACTATTCTCAATAAGAGTTTTCCTGACTCCATCAACATTATAGAAAACCAAAGATGTGGCAAAAGGAGAGATACTAAAAACTTTAGAATACAAAATTAAACTGAACAGATTCAATTAAATTTAACAATTACCTCCTATTCCACCAACAGTTAAAATAGATTGCACAGCCACGCCACAAGCCTCAGCCAAAGCCATTATACCAATCACAAACATGCCAATAGATGAGATTTTGTCTAGAGCCAGCAATTTCTCCCTATCAAGCCCAGGTAAACTTTGACTGGACAATGTCCGTTCAAAAACATTTGTTTTCCATCTATGCAAAAACCATACAAATGAAAGTATTACTGCACCCCTCCAAGCCGGTGCAAGATACTGTGCAGCTATAGTTGTTGGAGCTACCATTACACCACTGGAAATCAAAGTCAAACTGTCATCCAAAAGCAATTAAAAAAAAAAGACTAAGAATATCCCTAAATTTGTAAATAATCCACTAACATTTGCGAGAATGCCATGAAGGTAACTAAATATCGCACTGGATCTTCCATAGCACCCCAAAAGCTTTTCTCATAAGGAAAAGTTTCCCCAGACATACTTCCAGGAAATAGAGAAACAGGACCTCGCATTGCATATTTGTGAAATTTTCTCAAAACCCTAGGCATCAATAACCAAGCTATCAGAGTAGCAGTTAAAGTACCACCAACTGGAATAACCACATTGTTAAGGTATGGATGAGAATCAAGCAACTGCTGAGCATATGGAGTCAGATTATCAGAAGCTTCTTTAACCTTTTGCCCAGCATACGATGCTGTCTCCACCGCACTCTTCCAAGTATCCTGGATCTTCGTAACAACAGAATCACCACTGGCATTCATGTCACCTGAACCAGAACCAGGTGCAGCAACTTCTGCACCACCATCACTGCTTCCTTTGCCACCCACGGATGATGAATATGTTCGGCTTATCAACACGTTGGTCATGGAGGCAAAAGGAAGAGTGCTCCGGAAGCAAAAGCTAGAGAATCTTGGATACAATGAGTCATTGGTTTTGGGAACAAACAGGTGAATACTAACAAGTGATTCAGAAGCCAAATTACTAAACCGATTTTGAGAAATTTTAGCTAATTCGGTGTTCAAGGAACGATTGATTGAACTCTGTAGGCGTCTTAAAGAGGAAAACCTAACAGCAGCCATTTGAAAAAGATTTCAAGTAACGACTCGATCTGCAAATTCCAGAACACAAACCACGATTCAATCACATCACCTCATGCATACTTAGATTAAATTAAAATTAAAAATGAAAAAAGAAACTCAGAATAATTGAATCAGTTGATAAACCATAGAATAATGTGACAAGTTCAGACAAAGTGATATGGTCTTACTTTCCTAGTTTCCTTTCCTTCCGCTTGAATAGATTTTCGCGAGTTTTGTA
Source organism: Gastrolobium villosum (assembly GCA_032173675.1). Classification (NCBI taxonomy): domain Eukaryota; kingdom Viridiplantae; phylum Streptophyta; class Magnoliopsida; order Fabales; family Fabaceae; genus Gastrolobium; species Gastrolobium villosum. The sequence continues at coordinate 172,663 of JAVKPL010008529.1, read as the reverse complement.
AGGAACCAAATAGAAAAGAAACTGCGAGAAAAAGAACAAGTATATGTGTAAAAAGCGCTTACTCACTTTAGGCCTGAACAGATTTTAAAAATGTTAGATAAAAAATTATATAGATTTTAAAAAATTTAGAATAAAGACTTTTTTAAAAATTATTTTTACGGTCAAAATATTTTAAATTGAATTTTAAATGATTTAGTAAAATTTATAAGATTTGTAAGGACAATATAAATTTATAAGATTTTAAAAAATGAAGAAGGTTATACTTATATTTTTTTTTATAATCTCTTGCATCCATATCTTATCACTGTTAATTTTTGTCAATCAACGGTTATCATTTGGCAAATTAAACTCATTAATTAATTATTAATTCACAATAAATTTATAACCGTTGATTGGAAAAAAAAATATAAATTTATTGTAAGTATAACCTTCCCCTTAAAAAATATATCAATTTTTAACAAATATTTAAAATTACAATAGTCAATAAAAAAGAACAAAGAAATTAATAATATTAACAAAAAAAAAGTAAAACATAATATGATTTTCTCAATTAGTAAAACATAATATAATATTTAACAGAGATTCAAAATTACTAAGCAACAGCTCTCCACATATCTAAAGCTATATTAGTCCTCCATGCATTAACATTTCCTCGTTCTTGCTCTTGAGTTTGAAAAAAGTGTTGGTACTTATCTCCTTCATTTGGTATCAGAGCTATGCACATATGATTATACGATCCAATTTTTTTATTTATTATAATAATTCTAAATTTGCATATAGAGTCTAAAGTTCATGATAAAATTTCATTTGAAATTTTTTGTGATTAATCTTGAAAACCTTGAGATTTTTGTTTTACGTGATGAGAATTTCCTAATCATATATCATATGCATGTTTTTATTGTGTATTCTAAGAAAATCTCAAAAATATGAATTTCTGGATTTTATTACATGAAAGTTTAGAAAAAATTTCAAATTATTGTCAGTCGAGCATTGAAACCTTAAATTGCTTTGGTGCTTTTGAAAAACAAGTTTTTTATTATCTATTGAAAGAAAAATTGTTTGAAATCGTGTCCTATAGCGAAGGAATTTCATTCATGAATGTATTGTTACGAAATATAGGGTTCACATTATGAAAGTTTCAATCTTTTTTTATATTGGTATTGTTTCTTGTTTTATTGATGTAAAACGAAAATTGGTTTGAGGGTTTTAGTTTCCCATTATTTTCCCACTATTTTATGTTATTTTTAAGACAAAAATGCACCCTTTTTTGCCAAGAAAAATGTGGACTCATGACTTGAAAATTATTTTTTAAACTTCCAATAGCTCTGAAAAATCTGTTGCTTTTGAGATGAATTATATTATAATATTTTTGATTTGTTGTTTCTAAGTTATTTTTTGATGAAAATTGTTAAAAAATCTACTAGTTTTGAGCTTTGACGAATCTCATATGGCGGAACCCGATTTTAAGCGGTTCAACCCGTCAAAGAAAGAAAAAGACACGGGCAATAGAGAAATCTTCAAAAATCCTCACCAATATAAAATTCATTAAAATCGTCAGATTTTGATTACTTTTCCTAATCAAATAATACGTGACTTTCTTTCAATCTTTTAAAATCCTAATTGAATACCAATGAATTTTTTTATGCAAAAATATTTTATTAAAATTATTTGAAATCCTAATCCAACCTACCCTATGCATAATTAGATTAAATTAAAATTATAAAGGAAAAAAACTCGTAATAATTGAATCAGTTGATAAACCCTAGAATAATGTGACAAGTTCAGAGAAGGTGATAAACTCAAAATCATTTGTTAAATGAGTTATTTTAATCTATCCGTATATCTATTTATTTATTTGTGTATTATTATATAAAATATAGGACCTAGAAATAGGATTAGTTCATACGTTACTTGTATATAAATATTTTTTAATTCATTATTCTTGAGCATAATTATAGCATTCATTGATTAATGATGTTATATTTTCATTTTAAATTTGGTATTTAATTTAAGATTTGTATATAATTATTAAAAGCTTATTTAATTGATAAATATATCTTATCCTTTTAAATAAAATTAGGTTAATGAGTTTTATTTTTAAATTATTTTAATATCTCTTTATTACATGAATAAAAATATGATTTCGTAACTTTTAAACATTAATGAATACTTCTTCATTTATATCTACTATAATGTATAAAATATTAATGGTAAGTGAAATCAATTTCTTAACATTATTGATTATCGAGTGTAATGTACCAGTAATATTTTACTACTTATAATTTTTAAGTACATTTTATTTATAATTATACAAAGATATTTCTTTGTTTAATTTTTATTTTGGATATGTTATTTTTTATTTTTTAAATTAAAATTTTTGAATATAAATTTAAAAAGGTTAATATCAATTTATATTTTACATATAACTATATAAGGATAACAAAAGTACTTTTTCAATAATGATTTCTTTTGGGGGAGGAGCTGTCGTCTGTTTTTTTTTTTCTCGTTCTCTCAAATGAAAAGATATACAATTATATAAAGGACTATAACAAAAATATTCTTATATTAAATTATATAAATTTCAATATAAATTATATAAAATTATTCTTATATTAAATTATTTTAATATAAATTATCGTCAAAAAGACAAATGAGTCACATATACTTTTACAAAAAGTTTTAATTATAAAAACTATTTTTTAATATTGAATAAAATAAGTAAAAGTTAGAAGCTTTCAGAAGAATTTTTTTAAAAATGTACATTAACTTTTTCTGGGTTTTTAATTTTTTTCAATTATATCCTTATTCTAAAATTATATTTATAAATTTTACTCTGTATTTTAACAATAAATCATATATTCGATCCCCACTTCACCTCCAAAATGCTAAGAACATCACCAAGAAAAATGAATGAATTATTTAAAATCTTTATCTTTAAAGTCTCTGTCTTTTCTTTCTGATTATATTTGTGTTTATGTGAATAATAGAGATTAATTTTAATTAGGAAAAAAAAAAACAAAAATTATTTTATCAAATAATTTATATGAATTTTAAAATAAATTTTAAATTAAATTTTTTATATAATCATACAAGTTTTTGATTTTATTTTTTAAATTCTTATTTTTAAATTTAGCTTAAAAGTATTTTTTTTTTTGTAAGTCTAATTTTTAACTTAAAAAGAAGATACTCGATCAAACAGACTCTTTACCTATAATAATTTTTCAGTATTTATGAGTGCTTTAAAATATAAAATGAACTTCCATTTGCTCGGTGTACTAACTTCATAATGATCAAATTCGAGTACTTTTGTAACTAATTCATACATCCACTAAGCAAAACTCGCGGATCACTAGGTCCTCATTAATGATTAAACTGGTAAGTGGAGTTGATCATGCCATTAAATATTATTTATTTCTAAAATAGCATTTCAACAAATGAAATTTAAAACGATCACTAAAGTTGGAGACCACCAACCACAAACTCATAATCAATAATTAACTGAATATATCCAAATACCATTAGCTTTAAAAATCATTGATAGTGTTGGTTCAACACTTGAAGAAATAAGTAACCACATTAACTTCCCAGTAAATTTCTAAAAATTTCATTGGTGATTTTTCTCATTTAGAAGAAAATAGTTAGCTAGATGTTATTATCCATGTGGACCAATTTTGCTAAACTTGACCTCCACTACCACTTATACCAATATAGTCAAATGGAAACTCCAAGCAGCACTGAGTGGCTTGTTAAAGGTGGTACTGTGGTAATGTAAAATATATGCCGTTGAATATGAAAATATCAAAAATTAAAAAACTGCACACAATCACCAAAATCAGAATATAATATACATGATATAAAAAATTGCAATAAAATTAAACATGAGCCCAAAATTGCAGTAAAGAGTTACACAAATAGAAATTAAATCCGATTTAGTTTACGCAAAATTAAACCCAACAAAGCAATTTAATAATTGATATCAAATTATCAAAAAGTATGATAACAATATCCAATAAGAAATTGCCAATAATTATTTATGAGAAGGGTTATAATGTTATATTGATATTTTTTTTTACAAACTTATAAATTATACTATGCCTGACCGGTCAAACTTTATTCAAGAGTGCATTACCGGTCAGACATAGTATAATTTGTAAGAGTTTATAAATAAAAAATTTGTAAATATAATCTTTCTCATTATTTATAGTATTGCAATTTCAAAATTTTAATTTTCAAGAATCAGAACAAATCTATAAATTTATAATCACAATATAAGATTAATAACACAAACCTTCAACAAATTGTTAATTTAATTTAAAGCAATGTACTCTTAAATTTATTCACAAGAATTATAATAATAGTAAAAATAAAAAAAAAAATATAGAAGAAACCCAGTATTAAACGGATGTGAAAAAGAAAAGAACAATATCAGTGCAACACGAAAATCGCTATTCAAGTATCAGGATAAGCCTATATCATTCATGAAAAGCCTATCTATATACCTGTTGCAGTTTTGTGAATACAATGATAATAAACAGGAAAGATTAAACAAAACACGAATTAATTAATGGGTTAAAATTTGGTCCCGTAATAGGAAAATCAAAACTTTATCCTACTGATACATTGATTTTTGTCCTTTCTTTTTTTCTTTTTTTTAAAAAAAAATGTGGATCCATCAATTTTATATCTCAACAGAAAATGTTTATGTTTTTCTGTAATATGTTAATGGGTTTTATTAATTTTATGTTTAAGGAGATTAGTTATATCATGTCATAAAGATAAATTTGTAGGTACCATCATCTGAAGAAAAAAATGACATAATTATCAAAGGATATATAGGAGAGAACTTTATCACATGTGACATGAGAATAGTATTTTCGTATGTTAATTATAATATGAAGTTTTGAAGCACGAAAACAGAAGAGACAAAAATGTGTGTATTTACCGGTACAAACAATAACAAACTAGCAATACACGTTCAATTTGACAAAACACGATTATCGAGAGCAAGACAAATGACTTTGATAAAACAACTTTCAAATGAAAAAGAAAAAAGAAATAGTGCATCCAAATTGGAAAAGGAGATTTCAAAACGAAAATCGAGATATGCAAGAAGAGGATTTCGAAAAGTGATTCAATTGCACTATGAAAAACCTTGCAATGTAGATAATCAAGAAAAATCGAGGCGCAAATGATAAGCGAGAAGCAAATAAAAATTTTCAAAACCGAGGCGCTAAAGTTTCAATTTTTCCAGGAAAAATTGGTATTAAAGAAACTGAACCACCATTAGAAGAAACAACATCGACCAACATAACGAATGCTGACCAATCGTAAATAAAGGCAATATGTGATGATAAATTTTGACAGAGTTTCAATAAAGAGTTAGGAAAATTTTCTTGTTTGAGTTTACAGAAGATTATTATTTATAAAGATAAATAATCACAAGACAAAAAAAGATATGATTATTCATAAACGAATAGATGCCACCCTTTGCAGGCAAATAACACGACTTTTTGCAAATAAAGAGATGCAACTATTTGCAAATGAAAAAATGTAACTATTCAAAATAAAAAGATACACTCATCTAACTTTTTTTTTTTTTTTGTGAAACACTCATCTAACTTTTTATTCCATAACTCATTTATACGGCTCAAATAACCAATCATAACAAAACCATTAAGAGGCCTCATAATTATTTGTTAAATAGATTGTACTTAAATTGGGAGCTAATTTATGAATTTGCTTGTACTCACTTTTCATGCTTCGCGGGTTGGTTTACATTAATCACCTTGATGCTGTTGTATCCTTAGCTAGGTTCATGAAACTAGCTGTCTAACTTTAAACTGTCTCTATCTGAATCTGTATTAATTCCTATCTGATTGTAGTTGTGTTTAACCCACTTCCGCCTCCAATATAAAGATAAAGAAGTTTTACCTACTAGGTAGTGTTCTTATTTATGAGTATTTTAAATTTAGGGAAAATTATAAAGTATAGATTGAAAATATGTTCAAAACTATAAGTAATATATTTATAATTAATTTAGATACAGTTTTTAAAATATAAATATAAGAAAAAACTTTTAAATTATATAAATGATATACATAATTAATCTAAAAAAAAGTTACGAATAACATGTTGCAAGACTAATAGCACTTGAAATTTGAGGGAGAAAGAAAAATTTTAACTAAAAAAATATGAAAGAAATTAAATTTGGAGCATACATATTTAGTGTACAACTAACAACTGTCAGTTATCAAGCTCCCATAAATTGTGCATCAAATTTGTGCACAATTAACTGAATTTTGCCGCGTGACACTATGGTGGCCGCCGATGCAGTTCTCTACTTTAATGATCATATTCTTCGAGATCTCTCTCTTGTTCTTCTAAAGTTCTAATTCTTTAAAAGGTTATAATCTTTTTTGTTACTATAAAAATGAATTTAAATTCACAATCAGATGAGTGTCCCATATGGCTATGATGGTGCAAGATGGTAAAATGCAATTAGTTACACACGCACCGGTGCACAACTAATTGCCACGTATGTGTACAATTCATAAGAACTCATCATGTGATAGCTACGCATATATCACATGGTAAATGAATGCACACAAAATATCCGAAAATAACATTTAATTTAAATTGAATAATTTTTTTAAAAAATTACAGTATTTCCTTTTTTTCGGATAATTGCATCTCAAATCATTACAGCAAACAGTTGTGAAATCATTTTCCATGTTTTGAAGTCTTTAGGAAAAGTTCCGGGGGAGTTATTGCGGTTCTAGGCGTATATATGAACTTTATGTGCTTATCTTGTGGGAGAAATCGATTTTCTCCTTATTAAGGTTATAAATGGAATGGAGAAAAACAAGAAATGTCTGTTTCCTTTCTTCTTCTTCGTTTCTAACCTTATAGCAACAGGGTTTTACAATTCTCATGTTGAATGAAAATTGAAATCTCATATTGTAAAGATAAAAAGTATGTGGGATCCATGTATAAGAAAAAGTTATATGTAGGACCCATGTTAGCATGAAAATCGAAGGGTGTGTAGGAAAAATAAAATTATCATATTAAATGAGAATTATAAAACTGTTATAAGTGTTGGTATTTTTTGCACGGGCACATGTCCACCGCAATTTCACAATGAACGGCAAAAGAGGGAAGTGAAAATAAATAAACTCAAAAAATGATGTCAATTTTTGTAAGTAAATATAAAATATATTTCATTATGTTTTGGTTTAAATCAAATGAATTCAATATTTTTTATATTATAGGAGATAAATTAAATGTTAAATATATTAATAATATATTCAATAATATATTTACATGCAAGTCAATAGATAATATTGCTATTTTGGTTCATATGAACTAGAGTCCAATAACTTATTATTCAAAATCGATTCATCATTTTGTGATTAGTTCGATTCGGGACAGGTCCAGAATTAAGATTTTAAACTCCATCCCAAAATGATACTAAAGAGTATCGAATATATGCTCTTATTCCTATATGCTCTTTCTAGGATTTTTAAGTTGAAGATAATATTATTAAGCATTCCAAACTCTAATGGCTTATAATACTTTAAAATTGTTAAAATTGTTGAGAGGTTATAGAGTTAGGGATAATTAAAGTATTATATTAAAATGTATTAAATTTACATTTTTTATTTCTCTTTCTTCTCCGCGTATTTCTTCACATAATTCCATATATTATTTGTGTGTAAAAACAAATTTTTCTGTGAAACATTATACCCAAATCAAAAATGCATCCCTCAGCGTTTACCATTAAGGGCCATTTGATAGGAGGAGATATTTTATGGGATTCCCAAAAAATTGAATTTTTTTAAAATTTTAATTTTCATATATTATCATATTTTTTAAAATCAAAATTTCCGAATAAAAAAATTAACACTCAGCGGCATATGTTGTTGTGGCAAAAAGGTTAAGATTTCTTGTTAAGTTCAAACTTCAAAGAGTGTCTTATACCATGTCACGTTCCTTTTCTGTGGGGCTATGAAAGCATAAAACTTTACCAAATCCTCTCTTCTCTCTCTCTTCCTCTTCTCTCTTATGGGGGGTTCTAATAAATTCTGATAGGGCAAGTTATGATGAACAGACTTTTGGGTTCTCATTCTTTTTCCATGACTAGTCTTTTTGATCTGAAGACAAAAGCCAAATATTTGAAACCTGCCATGAAGAACAATCCCAAAGATCCAGAACATTTTTACTCTTCATGGAACTTTTCAAAGCTAATGGCTTTTTTCTTCTTCTTAATCTCCATCTCCTACCTCTTCTATTCCCTTAGATTCGTTAGCCACTCTTATGATTGTGATAAAAACCCCAACATTCCCAACACCCATCATCATCAAAATCATATATCTGACACCACCACTTTCCCATCTTCACAAGAGTCCCCAGAAAAGCCCTTTGAAGAAACCAAAATTACCCACATAGTATTTGGAATAGGAGCTTCAGCAAAGCTATGGAAGAAGAGAAAAGAGTACATCAAGCTTTGGTGGAGACCCAATGAAATGCGTGGCGTTGTGTGGCTAGAACAGAAGGTGAAAACTGAGCCTGGTGATGAGAATCTCTTGCCCCCTTTGAGGATCTCTGAAGACACTTCAAAGTTCAAGTACAATAACCCAAAGGGTCATAGGTCTGCTATAAGGATCTCACGCATAGTTTCAGAAACACTGAGGCTTGGAATGGAGGGTGTGAGGTGGTTTGTGATGGGTGATGATGACACAGTCTTTGTCACTGAAAATTTGGTGAAAGTTTTGCAAAAATATGATCACAATCAATTCTATTACATTGGGAGCTCTTCAGAGAGCCACTTGCAAAACATTTATTTTTCTTACAATATGGCTTATGGAGGTGGTGGTTTTGCTATTAGTTATCCTTTGGCTGTGGCATTGGAGAAAATCCAAGATAGATGCATTCAGAGGTACCCTGGATTGTATGGCTCTGATGATAGGATGCAGGCTTGTATGGCAGAACTTGGGGTTCCACTCACCAAGGAGAAAGGGTTTCATCAGGTTAGTGTGCTTTGATGTCTCTGGAATTTTTTCTCTGTCTATCTCTTTTGTCTGGTTTGTGATACTGTTTCTGTTTGGTTCCTTGGAAAACATAGGAAAATGGGGGAAAGATGGGAAATGGTGAAAATAGACATAAATGCAAAGACAAAGAAATTTACTTTTGAGTGTGTGACTTTACAGATGGACTTAGAGTCATACTGTGATTAATATATGATTGTAATGGGTAAATTTAATTATTGGAAGTGGCTGAAAAAAATGAATAAATAAATTTAAGTGAAGGTGGAGATTTTTGGGTTATAAACTAAAATTAAAAAAACAAAAGCCTTGAGTTTATTTTTGACATAGTAAAATAATTTTATATTATTAATAATGATGTGTTATCTTATTAATAACTTTATTGATATATAAGAGATGTCAAACTCGTGAAATAATGTAGTAACATGTTATTGGTTGATAGTATAATTTTTTTTTTTAGAGTAAACACATTTTTTGGTCCTTGGCAATTTACAATAAAAAACAACCAAATTGGTCCCTCGTGAATGATGAAAAAAGAACCAATGAGACAAGGGAATACATAATTTTAGGGACCAATTTGGTCATTTTTTATTGCCAGAGACTAAAAAGGATTTCGTAGAGAGACTAGTATAATTTTTTTTGTACTAATAATGTATGAGAAATGAAGTTATTTTTAAATTACCACTTGTTGCATCATTTTGTCCATGTATTTTTTTCAATTGAAACTAGTTATATCTGTTTAGGGATGTTATTTTACAGGGGTGATAATGTAATAATGGTTTGCATTTTCAAGAAAGTAATAGTTGACAAAAATCACATTTATTGGTAACCTAACTAATTTAAGATCACTTTGACATAAAGGGCCTAATGTTAAAAACCTAAGTAATAGTTATACTTCTTTGTGCTTATAGGGATGATTATTCTGCATATTTTTAGCATTTCAATTGGGAAAGGCCAAAAGATGCCTTACCGATTATGGGAATATATCTTTTATTACGAGAATTTCATATAATAAGTTTATATAAAAAGAAATATGTACACAATATTAATTATATAATTTTCTGTAAAACTTTCAATATGTATTAAAAGCTTCCACCATTGCTTAACCATTATTGAGTATTGACCAGTAATTTCCCACCAAAAATAAGATGCTTTCTGTCACTATTTAATTTTTCAACCCAAACTGAAAGGGAAAGTGGATCAAATTTAATTAAATCATCAATTTGTTCTTTAATTAGGTCAAGATCTATTATATTTCACACTATGGTAATCTTCGAAATCATTTGGTCTCCCATAATTGACTTGGTTTTTCAAACTAGAACCATTAAAGAGCTAAGAACCCTTCCTCATCCACGGTTTCAGCACTATCTCCACTTTAGTCAAAAGGTCAATTCCAACTTTTCTTTTCTTTCAGTGGGAGTGGATTTTTTCATGGAAAAAAATAATTATGTAATCGTATTATTCGATCATAATCACTCGATGATGAAATAAGAGAGAAAAAAAATATAATTTTTAAATAAATAATTATAATTAAATAACATAATTCCATGATCACTTTTTTCACGTGAGAGTATTTGCTCTCTCTTTCTTGTTGGTTTCAATTTTGGCTTTTAAGTCTTTCTCTCATTTACAACATTTTGTATTTAACAAAAAATTAAAGAATGCTCATATTTTGGGGAATATGAATATTCAATCTGCACAGCATCCACGTGGTCGTTCTATGTTAATTCTGCTGTGCTGTGTCTGTGAGTGAGGAATAGTTGAATTGTCCCCATTCAAATACTAAGTTAGGAGACATAGATTTAATAAAATGACACTTGTCACACATTGAAAAGCACGTTGCATTCCCACCACGAAATCCTGAGCCACAATCAGCTACATGATTGGTAAATACTTTTCCACTGTCGGCAAGATAAGACCCTTCCCCAGTTCCCTCTTTCCCTGTATAGGTTATTGTTAGACACTTTGATCTAGCTGTGACACACTTGTTACATAGTGGTATACTCTAAGATAAAATTAGTAAAGCATCCAAATCTCACATTTAAATATTTAGAAAAATATTTATGTAGTTACTGCTGATAAATTATCTGTATTTATTTTTAAAATGATATTATTTTAGTATTGAAAAATTAGAAAATTATAATTATAAAGATTATAATAATTCTGAAATAAATTAAAATTATAAAAACATCATGATTTCTGTCCCAAATTGACGTCGTATTAGGTTTATTGCAGATAATTTATCTGCAATAACGGTAGAAAAACAAACCCTTAAATATTTAAAGCAATGTTATGAGAATCGATCAGGTATTGAGTCGGGGATTATTGGATTAATTAGTGGGTTATCAGTTAAACCACATAACTTAACTCAGTACATAAAAAGAATTCTTAAATTTGTGTCTTGAATTCTTAAACCACATCCAAATCTGACATTGGTTTTGTTATATTTGTGTCTTGAATAGTTTGATGTGTACGGCAATCTCTTTGGGCTCCTAGCGGCCCATCCGGTGGCACCACTTGTATCCCTCCATCACTTGGACGTTGTGGAGCCCATATTTCCTAATGTGAGCCGGGTCCAGGCCCTAAAGCGGCTCAAGGGGCCCATGAAATTGGACCCAGCAGCGCTCATGCAACAATCCATTTGTTATGACAAGACCCGGACTTGGACCGTATCCGTTTCTTGGGGCTATGCGGTTCAAATATTCCGGGGCATTTTCTCGGCCCGTGAGATGGAAATGCCAGCAAGGACCTTCTTAAATTGGTACAAGAGAGCTGATTACACTGCCTATCCTTTCAACACGCGCCCTGTCAGTAGAAATATTTGTCAGAAACCATTTGTTTATTACTTGTCCAATGCAATTTATAACAAGGGTACTAATGAGACTGCAAGTGAGTATGTTCGGGTTAACCCGAACCCCAATTGCAAGTGGAAAATGGCGGATCCGACCCAAATCAAAGTAGTAGAGGTTTATAAGAAACCCGACCCGCATTTTTGGGACAAGGTAACTTCTAACTTCTCTTATTCAAAGGTCTAAATATATTTGGAATTATGTTCTTTCGCGTTAAAACTTTATGTAAAAAAAGTTCTCTCAACTTAAAATTTTATTTTGTCACATGAAATTTTTTTGTATCTATCTTTTTATATTTAAACATTTTAATAGATTTCATCTATTTGATGCCTATAAAAAGAAAAGTAGATACAAAATTTCCAAACCATAATGTTTTGATAATTTTAACTTGAGAGAATTTTTTTAAGTGTTTGTTTTCTCTAAAAGTTATTTTATACGACTTTTTTATGCCTATAAAAACGATATTGTTTTGCAAAATTTTCACACCATATTTGTAATTTTAATTTATTTTATGGTTATAATAGTTTTTATCATTCTAATTTTAAAATTTTTCAACCCAAAACAATGTCGTTTCGATAAATATTAGATAAAATTGTCTACAGTAACATTAGAGATTTTTTTCCTTTTATTTAAAAAGTAGTGTTATTTTTTTGTGTATTTTTTTTTTTAGAAATAGATATTCTTTTGTAGTATTTAATATGACCTTTATGTGAGACAATCGGAATTATTTATAGTCAAATCAACGGTTATGTTAGATAGCACATGAGGTGATCCATATTCATCTTTTATTATTATTATTATTTGAGTTTTAGTTAAATGAAGCTCACAGTTGTTTAAAAAATGGATTTGGTTTTGGATTTTTTTTGCAGTCTCCAAGAAGAAATTGTTGCAGGGTTCAACGTACAAAGAAGAAAGGAACTCTGGTGATTGATGTGGGGGAATGCAAGGAAGACGAAGTTGTTGAATTGTAGTTTGGGGAATGGGTAACATAACAGCTCCTCTAAGCATGTTGATAATTCTTAATCTTTTGTTATATGTATTTTGTCCTCCTTTATAAAATGAGTTACTTTGTGAATTTCTTGGCGGCCAGTGTAGACAAAGATGAGTACTTGAACTCTAAATTACATTACCCTCAGAACATGTTTATTTTTTTAACCAAAATGTTTGGTGGGAGGGATGTTTGTCGCGTTTTATGGTCACAACATTTCACTCACAAATTTTAGCTGAGAGCTTATAATACTGTGCATAAATGATCTAACAGTGAAGGATCACATATAGTAGCATTAAATAATTATCTCATCTAAAGTTTCAAAATGTTGAGTGAAAGTGAATGTATAGGTTTATTTGCTTGTGCTAAGAAATTATATATCTAGAGGATAAAGAATGAACTCTAATCTCTTGATTATTGATTTTGATATTATATTAAACAATCAATTCAATTGAAAGTTGAAGTTGTTAATTCAAATTTACTATAATAATTTTATGTTATACTTCTCTAACAATTAGAATTCACACTTAAACGTATAAGTGAACCTGGTTCAATTTTACTAATTGAGCTAACCGTTATTGATTCTATAATCTTCAAACAATACAATCCATTTTACCATTAATTCACTTCTCATGATTTAAATCATTATTCATTTTTAAGGGTTTTATTTTTCTTATGTCATATAAAATAAATCTTCTCTCCTACTCTCACAATAAACTGTGGGATTCGCTTTATTTTTATAAAAAAGAAAAGAGAAAAAAAAATAGAACACAGATATCGAAGTGAGAGTAGGAGATAAAATCTCTCTTATGTGACATAAGAGAAATAAAACCTTTCATTTAAATGTGAATGAAACAGGTTAACCCACTTAAATAAGTAACATCAATATCAACAACACCCTTATTATAAATTATTTAAGGTCGGTGGTAGATAAATCCAAATAAGAGGTACGAAGGGATATAACAGAAAACAAAACTCTCATATCTGAATGTTTCAGTTGTATTATTGAAAACTGAATAATATGAATATTACAAGGGCAAAAACAGTATATATAAGAAAGTTAAAATGCAACTAACTACAAACAACTCTAACAACTTTCTAACAACTTTAGTTAATTAACTAACTACACTGCTAACAACTTTAGTTAATTAACTAACTACACTTGTAACAGAAATCTTTTCTCCTTTGTTCTTTAATCTCTCGTGGTTAGTGGCAGGAGCATAAACTGATGGACCATGAGGAACTGATGTTGCTGTGATTAACGTGGACTTGAGCTGATGTGGATCATCAATGTTGTGTTGTATTACCCCCCCACAAGATGGGCGTAGAATGTTTACAAAGCCCAGCTTGGCTATCATGGGATTCAGAGTGGAAGCAGGAAGCGGTTTGGTAAAAACATCAGCCGGTTGAGCTGAGGAAGAAACCGGTAGCAGACGAATCAAACCGGAGACAACCTTTTCACGAGTGACATGACAATCCAATTCAATATGCTTGGATCTATCATGAAACGTTGCGTTGTGGGCGAGGTAGATAGCAGACCGATTGTCGCAAAACACTGAAGCTGGACGATCCCATGAAATGTGAAGATCGTGGAAGAGATACTGTAGCCATTGAAGTTCACAGGATAAAGCTGCAAGAGCTCTGTACTCTGCCTCCGAAGAAGACCGTGAAACGGTGGATTGCTTCTTGGACCTCCAAGCAATCATAGAAGAGCCAAGGAACACACAAAACCCGGTGACAGAGCGACGGGTGTCGAGACAACAAGCCCAGTCGGCATCTGCAAAGGCTCGCACATGAAGATCAGTTGAGGAGGAGAAAAATAAACCAGTACCCGGAGTAAGCTTAAGATAACGTAAAATACGGTGAGCAGCATGCAAATGAATATCTGTGGGATTGGACACAAACTGAGAAATTTGTTGAACTGCAAAAGAGATGTCAGGACGCGTTGTGGTCAAGTATAATAAGCGACCAACAAGACGACGATATGGAGCTGCGTCAGACAAAGGAGTGCCCTGACTGCGACTGAGTTTAACTGAAGGATCCATCGGAGAACTGCATGACTTAGATCCCAGTAAGCCAGCATCAGAAATCAACTCTAAAGCATATTTACGTTGATTGAGAATTATGCCAGTGTTAGACCGAGCAACCTCAAGGCCTAAAAAGTACCTCAAGTTCCCAAGATCCTTGATTTTAAACTGATTATCAAGATGAGCCTTAACACGATTGATTTCAGTGAGAGAGTTACCAAATAAAATGATATCATCCACGTATATTAACAAAACCGTGAAAGAGGTAGCAGATGAAAGGGTGAACATGGAGTGATCGGCATTCCCTTGCTTGTAGCCAAGTGAGAGAAGAGAGGAGGAGAGTTTAGCATACCACTGCCTGCTTGCTTGTTTCAAACCATACAGTGACTTGTGAAGTTTGCAAACAAGATTGGAAGTATTAGAAGGAACGATGAGACCTTGAGGCATCTCCATGTAAACCTCCTCATGAAGGTCACCATGCAAGAATGCATTGTTGACATTCAATTGTTCAAGATGCCATCCCTTAATAGCAGCAACAGCCAGCAAGGTTCGAACGGAGGTGAGTTTTGCTACAGGAGAGAATGTATCGAAATAGTCCACTCCCTCCAATTGAGTGAATCCTTTAGCAACTAAACGAGCCTTGTAGCGTTCCACAGAGCCATTAGCATGATATTTAATTCGGTAAACCCATTTACAACCAATAGGTTGTTTGCCAACTGGTAACTCGACCAATGACCAAGTATCATTCTTAGAAAGAGCAGATAACTCAACCTGCATAGCTTGAACCCAATGATCATGTTTGACAGCTTGAGAATAACAAGTGGGTTCAAATTGTGTGCAAGAATTGAGACAGAAGTGTTTATAGGAAGAAGTGCATGCATTATATGAGATAACAGATGATAGTGGATGAGAGGTGGAGTGAGAAATCAAACCTGGTACCGAGGAGTTGTGTTGAGCTGCTGAAAGGCTGAGGTGATAGTCCATTAGGTAATGAGGTGTGGTACGAGTGCGAGAAGATCGACGTGGTTGTGGTTCAGTAGGTAATATAACAGGTTGTGGCTCAGTGTATGATGTAGTAGTTTGTGGCTCAGTGGGTAATGTAGGAGGCTGTGGTTCAGGTACTGTGGGTAATGTAGGAGGGTGTGGCTCAGGAACTGATGCTGCTGTGTCAAGATGAAACGAAGGATTAAGGTCAAAAGGTAAGGTGTAAGTACTATTATGATCTGGTGGATGAGGTAATGCAAAAGGAAATTCATGTTCATAGAAGATGACATGACGAGAGACAAAGATGGAATGAGATGATATGTCATACAACAAAAAGCCTTTGGTACCATCACGGTATCCAATGAAAACAGATTTGCGGGCTCTAGGAGAAAACTTCGTGCGGTTGGTTGTAAGGGTAGAAGCATAACATAAGCTACCAAAGACACGAAGGTGAGTCAGAGTAGGTGGATGTTGATAAAGCAATTCAAAAGGGGATTTGTGATTGATAATGGGCGAAGAGAGTCTGTTGATAATATGTACAGAATGTGTCACAGCATAACACCATAAGTTGAGTGGCAGTGAAGCTTGGAAACATAAAGCACGTGCAACATTGAGTAAGTGACCATGTTTTCTTTCCACTTTGGAATTTTGCTGAGGTGTCTCTACACAACTTGTTTGATGTATTACACCCTTTTGTAAGAAAAAATCCTTCATAAGAAATTCAGTGCCATTATCACTTCTAAAAACCTTGATTGTTGCATTAAACTGATTTTGTACATAGGCAAAAAAATTTTGAATGTGTGTACGAGTTTCTGCCTTATTTTTCATCAATATGATCCATGTGAAGCGTGAAAAGTCATCAACAATTGTTAAAAAGAATCGATGGCCATGTATGCTTTGCAAACTAAATGGCCCCCAAATGTCTGCATGAACCATATCAAAGGGTGTTATGCTTTTGGTTTGACTAATGGGAAAGGAAAGATGCTTTTGTTTTGCTAGATGACAAATGTCACAAGAATGCATGCGATGAGTAGGACATATAAAGGGAAATTGTGAAGACATTTTATTTATGACAGCATCAGATACATGTCCTAAACGGTTGTGCCATAACAATGAGGTATCAATGGCATGAGCGGAATTATTACAATTGTTAACAATGGTTCCTTGAACTGTATTATTTTTGGCTGAATGCTGGCTTTGGACTATCACATACAAACCATTCAACTGCTCAGCAAAACCAATCGTCACCTTGCTTGAAATCTGTTTAATATGACAGAAACGACCAAAAAATGTTAGATAACAGTTGAGCGAATTGAGTAATTTGGTCACTGATATAAGGTTTACATGAAAACTTGGCACATAAAGCACATTTTGCAAAGTAAGAGTTGATGACAAATCAACAGATCCTGAAAAATAAGATGTAACCTGTGTTCCATTGGGTAAGTTTATAGTAATCGGATTGATTTTTCGCAAAAAACAGAAAGATAAGCTAGTAAAACTAATATGGTCAGTGGCACCAGTATCAATGATCCACTGAGTGTGTGTCATACCTGTGAAGTTTGTGTCATTGGCTGTGTTAGTGTGAGAAGTATGTGTAATATTGGAATGTGTTGGTTGTACAGTATTGGTAGTGGGAGATGAAGTTTGAAGCAAAGATATGATGTGTTGATATTGCTCATGTGAGAGTTGAGGATGAACTGAATTGGCATCATTTTGTAGGTTGGATTCTGTCAAATCATTTTCATTGAGCTGCTGTACATTATTTGCAGTGTGAGTATCTGAAATTCTTGAACGATATCCTGGTGGATATCCATGCAATTGATAGCAGGTTTCAACTGTGTGGTTAGATCTACCACAGTGAGTGCAAACTCTGTTAAAATAATTTCCTCTTCCTGTATTGTTTCTTCCACGTCCTCTGCCATATCTTCCTGGACTTGGATTAAAATTTCTGCGGCCTCCATATCCATTGATGCCTGTAGTGCTGTTGAAAGCTGCAAAGTTTTGAGCATTTCCTGAATTTTCATTGTTGGATTCTGAACCAAACTGCCTCTCTTGCTGCACTACCATAGAGAAAGCTCTATTCACATTTGGTAGTGGATCAATTATCATAATCTGAGATCTAACAGCCGAATATTGATCATTAAGTCCTTTAAGAAACCGGATAACATGATCTCTGTCACGATAATCACGGATCTTAAGCATTGCTCCACAGTTACATGATGGATCACACTCACACATGGGAAGAGGTTTTAAATTCTCAAGCTCATCCCACATTGTTTTGAGCTGAGTGAAAAACTCACTTACAGTACGATTTCCTTGATGAATTTTGTAAATTTCCTCTTGTAAATCTGACACACGGAATATGTCTGATTGAGAGAAACGATCCTTCAAGTCAAGCCATGCATCTCTAGCACATTCAATCCACAAAATCGATTTGGCAATTGAATCAGAAATCGATCTGTGGATCCAAGCCATGACCATAGTGTTGCAACGTTGCCACTGGTTGAAAATGGGATCATCAGTAGCTGGAATTTCAATTGTTCCATCGATTAAAGCGATTTTGTTCTTGGAGAGTAGAGCCACAGTCATTCCTCTGGCCCAAGTATGATAATTGCTGCCGGTTAGAGGTGATGAAACTAGGATTAAAGAGGGACTTTCATTTGGGTGCATGAACAGCGGATGAGATGGATTTGTATGGAAATCCATTGCTAGGTGTTGGTTCGCCATTGATGAGAAGAATCAAAGAAAAGCTTCGGAGAAGAGTGTCAGAGCTCAAATTTGAGCTCTGATACCATAACAGAAAACAAAACTCTCATATCTGAATGTTTCAGTTGTATTATTGAAAACTGAATAATATGAATATTACTAGGGCAAAAACAGTATATATAAGAAAGTTAAAAAGCAACTAACTACAAACCAACTCTAACAACTTTCTAACAGCTTTAGTTAGTATAATATGCAAATTAAGAAGTTATAGGTAACGACCAATAATCATTGACTTAAATGATAAGCAACTTGTTTTCTTTAACCTAAGCAGATTTAATATATATATATATATATATATATATAACTTGTTTTTTTTACTTTGAATATTTTGTATTTATTTTCATGAAAACAAATTATTATTTTTTTTTTTGGTACAGAAAGCAAATTATTAACTTGAAAGCAATTATTAATTTCATTATTTCGAATAATAATAATAAGGAAAATATATATATTATTTTAAATGATAAAACTTGTTTTCTTTAACCTAGAAAAAGCAGAGAGAGTCAAAAAAATATAACTTGTTTTTTTCACTTGGAATACTTTGTATTTATTTTCATGAAAACAAATTATTAACTTGAAAGCAATTATTAATTTCATTAATTCGAATAATAATAATAATAATAATCAGGCAACTGACATTGAGAGAGGACTTGGATCAAGAGTTGCATAAGTGAGGAGTTCAGGGTTTGCTTGCAAAAGAGTCATGTCCTGGTCATCCAAAGTAACCCAAGCTTCAATGCCATCTTGCAACCTTGTGTCAACCAAGATAATAAGATTAAAAAACACTGAACCATTTGAACCAACAGTACAACTCATCCATGTGGGCTTTCCCCACCCAAAATCAGCATCATAGAACCCAAAATTGCACCAGCTGCTAAATCCATGATATTCAACTTCATTTTTTGATCCTGCCTCACCTATAGCTTTGAGAGTCTCATGCATAATTGACCTTCCCTTATCACCTCTCAATTCTTCAACAAATTCATTATCAACTTTTGATATTCCATTTCTCAACTTACACACCAACTCATCCAACCCCATCTCATGATCACTCATGTGTTCTGCAGTTACTAACCAAAGTAGGTTTCCCATTGCATGCTCTGGACACACTGCTTCATCAATTCTTCTACGCAGGTTCACCATATGACTCAACATAGAAGGCCTTTGGGTACCAAACTGTGCCTTGGACACATCCATAAGAGACTTCCACAACATTGCAGAAACTATCTCCAAACGTGTAGGGTCTTGCACCACAACACATGAAGTGTTTGCTATGCTTGATATTTGAGCTTTGACTTTGGCTATATCTGAGTTTCTGAACAAAAACCTCTTAGTTACCCATTTTCCTTGCTTGAACAATGAACCCCACATGTCCAATGTTAAGTCTCTAAGCCATAAACTGTTTGTGGGGAAGAGTGAAGATCCTATGAAATTGGGGTTGGTGAATTGGTTGCAACCCCTAGCCCTGCATGTCCACTCCTTAAGGAAAGTGCTTAGTGCAGCCCCATCTACGATCTTGTGAGAAATGCATAAGCCAATAGCAATTCCTCCACATTCAAAGATGTTCACTTGAATGTTAGTCACATAGGTTCCTGAATTTGATTCTTGAAGAACTTGTTCACATGGAAGAAACTTCTGCAATAAGGTCACTTGAGGCTGTTCTAGAAATTCAGAAATAGGACACTTCACTTTGGCTTCTACAAAATTAGCCCCTTCATCATTGCACTCAATGGATAAGTCATCTTTGATCTTGCCACCAAGTGGATAGAACTTGGTTAGTGTCTCGGATAAAGATTGCTTCAACAATTGTAACCTCTTTGGAACTTCAGAAAGGCTAGTTGTGTCACTGTGATAGAATAGGATTGTTGGAGCATATGGAGATGGAACAAGCTGATCCAAAAGGGAAAGTTTGAAGATTCTTAAGTCAGAGGGTGTGGGAGAAGAAGGCTTAATGTCTTCTCTAGAAATGATTTCTACTTCAACTTTCATTGTTTGGCTCTAATGCTTGTGTGAAAAAAGGTTGCACCACTGATCATGATTGATATATATGCATAGAGGGAGAGGGGGAATGGATCATGTAGTCATATTATTTGATCACAACCACTCATTTAAAAATTATACACTGTTCTCTCTCTTATCTCATCATCAATGAGTGGTTGTGATCAAATAACATGACCACATGACCACTTTTCCACATGAGAGGATCCATTTCCGGGTTAAAAGTCTTCCCACGTCTCTTTCTTGGAAAAGGTGATTTTTCTAGCTCTAGAAGAATATTCTCAAACTATTAGGTGCAGGCGTGCAGCTACCACTTAATCTGGCATATTAGGAAAAATTAAAATAAAAAGATCTTGGCAATATATGCCTACTCTTTTGTCAGAATCAGAAATGTTAAACTGATTATTTTAAAGAATGAGCCATGCTTACAAAACCGAGCATATTCCAAGCTGAATGCTATGTTCCTTGTTATGTTTGACTCGTGTAATTTCAATAAACAATCATTCAGATTTTATAAATTTTCTCACATTAATATCGCGTAAGAACAAATGTCATTGTATAAAAAATGTTATCTTGTGTGTGGGTGAAATTACTCCTAATAAATATCCCATAATTTAAGAAATATACATTAATTCAGCCAATTTGTGATCTCATATAGGAATGTAAACATGTCAGGTTTAGCCAAATATTCATCCAAAACCATTTTTATATCCATTTGCTTAATTATGTTAAGTACAAATCAAAGAAGTAAATGGATGTTTGGGAACAAATTATATTTGAAAAATAATCAATTTTTCAAAAAAAGATCTCACAGAAAGTGTTTTTATGAAAATTTATTTTGACATAAAAAGTGTTTAATCCAAACATGATATAAAATCATTGGTAACAAAGGCAAACCATTTTTTTTTTTTTGGGTTTTATAAGAGTTAATAAAAAGTGATAAATATAACATGTTGTGAGTGTATCCACGTAGAAATAAAAAATAAATATAACATTTTAATCCACGCTGAAAGCAATAATTTACAATGGTATCCAAAACTCAAACAGAGATGAATATTCTACTCCAGAGGTTCATATGTATTCAAAGTCTAAAGTGAATATTTTCACAAAATTAAACTTTTTTTTTTTTTTTTTTTATCTAGGTTGGATATCTAGTATCTACTAAATCTAATTTAATTCTCATCTTGACTTTGACTAGCATCCCTATCCTTTTATTAATTACAAATGGTTCCATCAAACCTATTTGTCTGAATATTCAAATGATCAATAATTGTAGGAAAATTTTAATATGAACCGGGCCCATCAAATTTTGCATGCTCCTTTTCCTTTTTTGATAAAGAAAAATACTCTTAAATCCCTTTCTTTTCTTTTATATCCCCCTCTATCCTTCTACTTTTTCTTTTTTGTTCAGGAGCATCACGCTCCGGATCCGTAAAATAATCGCTCATAATTGTAATACCCAATTAGTTTATTGTCTGTCACGTTCAATTAATTGAGAGTCACACCAATCTTGCTATTTTATTATCGGAAGTGGATAGACATCAAAATTTCTTATGATCCTCTTATATGAGATTTTAATATGAGAACATTTATTCTCATATTGTTGGCGATGTTGAAAATTGAAAATTTCTTGAAATCCAAATTGGTGTCCAATCAATAGGTTTATTCTTAATATTTTATATAAATTTATTTCAAGTGATTAAATGAGTGATTCATAATTTAATCCATAACTCATTAATTTAATATTCCGACCGAATTGATTCGCGGTTCTAATTAAAATTGCTAGATAGGATAAGAAAATTAGCAACGCAGGCATGGTTCATGGCTTCAACTTTGTTGCCTTGGAGAATAATTAAGATAAGCAGCATTATTTGTGAAGATTAGCAAGTTGGAATTTTTTTAGAAGGGTTTAACTTTTCTTATGTTGTAGGATTATAGGAGAGAAAAAAAAGTAGAGAGAAATTGAATGTGGGTCCCATTTTTTATATTTAAAAAGAAAAGAAAAATTAATTGGTACGGAAAATGAATTTGTGTAGGAAAATGATGTCCTCTCATATAGCATGAGAGTATTATTTCCCTTTTTAGAACAGTGACGTCCGGGAAATTATATCATCATTCTTCATTGACAATATTACACATACAATTTTTTTTTAAGCTATTACACATACAACTTTATTACATATAATTCTCATCATCACAACTTATTTTTATCTCTTTCTCTTTTTTCTTTCACCATCAATGATTCACAACACATTAACGTGGCGAAAATATAAATACTAAAGTTATAAAGCCTTAATTTTGGGCAAAAACATAAATATTAAACTTTTTGAGCAAAAGTAAAAATATACTAAAGTCATAAAACCCTAAAATTTATTATATATATATATATATATATATATATATATATATATATATATATATATATATATATATATATAGGGTAAAGGACTTCTTCCGTCACCGGAGATAAAGTTATCTCCGGTGAGCTCAAAACGACATCGTTTTGGACGGAAATCAAGATATTTTTGTAATTATAATATATTGCATGGTTATATTAGTCTTTATTATTATTTTTTAATCTTATAACTTCAAAATGACGTCGTTTTGAGTTCACTGGAGATAATTTTATCTCCGGTGACTGGAGAAATATTTTTCCTATATATATATATATATATATATATATATGACAAAATTATTTCTAAAGTTGCTGGACATCCCGCTAATAAAATTAATCGTTAGTTCTCATTTATTTTCCGTATTTAATGCTTTTACCCACTATTTTATGATTATAATTCCTAACTAAACGTCGAGCAATTTAAAAAACGATAACCCTAAATATATTATATGGTTTGATTTTTCTGCAGTTACTACAGATAAGTTATCTGCAGTAAGTCAATACAACGTCGTTTTGGGACGGAAATAATGGTTTTTTATAATTTTAATTTGTTTCAGGGTTATAATAGTCTTTATATTTATGATTTTTTAAGATTTCAATACCAAAATAACATCATTTTAGAAATAAATGTAGATAAATTATCTGCATTAACTGCAAAAACTTTTTTCCCTATATTATATCTCCCTTGAATCATGATTATTAGGAAATTATAAATGCGGGACTCAAATTTATTAGTTGATGAAAAGAGAAGTAAGGAGGCAAAATTGTCTCCCCCATAATTAGCATTTAAAAAGATAAGAAAAGGGGAACCCTTACATCACTTCTCTTCCCCTCTCTCCTCCCTTTCCTCTCTCGTGCGTGCCCATGATTAATAAGCAAGAACATAATTTTATTTCTCTTTCTCTTGGTGAATTGAGGTGTAAATTGCCTTAACACTAGTTTCTTGGAATACCTTAGACAGTGATGAGTAATTATCAAATTCATGTCTTGTTGAATGTAATTTTTTCATTACAATAGATAATTGGAGATATTCTCTTGGTAGCTAATGTGGAAACTTTCATTAGGAAACTTGAATCGGGAAAATGGCATAAATGAACTTTTGGAGGCTTAGCCCTAATTGAGTCAACCATGATTCAAAGAAATCATGGTTTATTCATGCATTAAAAGTGTTGTTACTTTATACCAGAAAAAGAAAAAGTGTTGTTACTTTTATAGAATGACTTCTTTATGTATGTATTCATGAGAATGAGACTCTTTACCTATAATAATTTCAGCATTTATGCGTGCTTCTAAACATAAAATAAACTTCCATTCTATGATCATATTCGAGTATTGTTGGAACTAATTCTTACATCACTAAGCAAAACTCGCAGATTACTATGTCCTCGTTAATGATTACACTGGTAAGTTGAGTTGATCATGTTATTAAATATTATTTATTTCTAAAATAGCATTTCAACAAATGAAATTTAAAACCATCACTAAAGTGGGAGATCACCAACCATAAACTCACAATCAAGAATTAACTGAATATCTCCAAACACTATTAGTTTTACAAAACAGGCATTATCAATCGGGTTTTTTAAATTTTTTATTCTAAAAATAAAAAAATTAATTTTAGAAACAGTATTCAATCAGGGTCCACGTCTTCCGAAACAAAATATTGCCTAAGACAGCACTAGATAACAAAGAAAAACATGTGTATTATTTTTTAAGGATATAAAATTATCTCATATTAAGTGAGAGAAAGAGATAAAATATGGAACAAAGAATGGGTGAAAAAAGTTTTAAATGTGTTAGTCACAATTTTTTGTGATAGTGAAATGATATAAGGTGTGTCATTTAAAATCACACACATTTTTCCCATTTAAATATCATAATTGATATATATATAAATACTATAAAATAAATACTTCACACAGCTTCAACAAGGAACCAAATAACCAAACCAAAGGAAAAATAAAAAAATAAAATCACCGAATTCATCATTCAGATTTGAATTATCAACCAACCTTATGGATTTCCATTAATCAATCCTCTTCATCCTGCCACAAGAAAAAAAAAATTGAAGGTATGTGATGCTTATTTTCTTTCTCTATTCAGTTCTATTATCAATTCGAATTCGATTTAATTTATTTTTTTTAATTTTAGAAATGGAAAAGTTAGCTCGGGGTCCTATCTTGATGCACGCAACACTGGTGAGTTCGTTTTATGATTCGTCTTCGTCGTCGATGGCGAGCGCAAGAAGTGCAATCTGTCGTCGTTCAAAAAGATGATAATTGGAACCCGAAGGAATGGAAGTGGGGACAGTGTGAGATTTGTAGGGAAACCGGTTAACAACAACGATTAAATCTCGGTGGTGGTTGTGGCGTGTCTAGACCTAACAACAACCCAGATTTATTTATAATCACGCAATGGAGGACATGAAGGAACTGCCGAAGATATCTCCGGCACCGGCGTTGCAAAGAAGACCTTGCATTGGAGAGAAGAACTTGCAATGCTAGGTTCAAGGTTTCAGCTTTTGGTGCTGCAAGTGGAAGAACTTGCATTCGAGAGAAGAAGAAGAAAAAAAAAAACTGAAGGTACATCAACAACGTCGTTTTTGGTCCTACCTGGAATGTGAGTCAGCCACTTAACGGTACACGTAGACAAGTTAGTGATGCTGTCCTAGCTCAACTAACAGAAGGACTAACGTGACACTATTTTTCTAAAATTAAGGACCAAAATGAGCATTTTTCATTGTTGGGGACCAAAAGGGGTTTCATGAATATTGTGAGAGACGAAAAAAAGTATTTACTCTTTTAAGTACGATTATAATCATCCTGTTTTTTTTTTCTCGTTTTTTTATCAATTACATTTAAAAAAATACAGTTTAAATAATTATTTATATATTACGGGCATATATTTATTCATCAATTACAATTTTCTTTTTTTCTATCAATTACATTTAAAATAAATACATATTTGGAGAATAATCACATATGTTCCTAGAAATATGCAAATGTAAACCAAACAAACATTTTTAAGTTGTTCCCATGAATTCAAAAAAAGATTCCAAGGAATTTTAAATGCTAACCAAACAGATTTTTCTAAATACCCAAGAATAGCATTCCATGTCATAGTATCCCTAGGAATGTGATTCCAAGTGGTGGTGTTTTGTAGGCGTGCAAATCTTTTTTCCCCAGGAAAATGGTAGTGGCTATCTCATATTTTTTTGTTTGGTACAAGGAAATATAAAATTATCTTAAGAAATATTTTTGCACCGGGATTTCAAATTACACGTAAACATCAGATTATAGATGGCCATCCAAAATGCGGTATTTGAGAAATGATGGTGGGTGGGAAAATTTTGAGAGAAATTTCAGACAAATTTACCCTCCATTTTGAGCTCAAAGCAACTTCAAAATTTATTCAATATTAACTATGGGTATTTTTGTAACTTGAGTCAATATTCTCAGTAATATTTTGCAATCAACCAAATATAACATCAGAAAAAATACAAAACTTTTCAGATAAAATTTTGGATCTACCAAACATCTTTTCATAATTTATTCGGGTAAAAAAAAATTTCACCATATTCCAGAAAATCTTTTTTTAACGGAGCAAAAAAAATATCTCTTATACTAAACGCCCACCGAAACAAATGTCCCCCAAGCATTCGGGACAAATTTATAATCAGTAATCCAGTAGGAATCAGACCTAATTTGCATACACTTCATCTCAGATCGAGAGAATAAAATGTCAGTTATAATCAGTAATCCAGTAGAAATTAGAACTAATTTGCATACACTTCATTTCAGATCAAGAAAATAAAACATCAGCTATTCAATTTCAAAACTAAGCGTATGTTTGAAAGTGTTTTTGTTTTTAAAAGCTGTTTTGAATGAGTTTTAGAAACTGACTTTGAGAGTAAAAAAATAAGAAAAAAAACTTGTTTGAGTGTAGTTAAACTGAAGTTATAAAAAAATTGTAATTACTTACAAAAATGCCACTAATGAAATTTTAGAATCACAAAAAATGCCACCATAAAGTAATTGTTTTGAGTCTTCAAATTTACAACATTACCATTAATGAATCCTGATATTTATGAAAATGCCACAACAAAAATTTAAAAAAAAAAAAGGATTTTATTAATGTTATATTACATAATTTAAGTGGTTTTTCCTACTCTCACATCAAAAGGGTGAGAAAAGTGAAAAGACGAAAGAGAAAGAAAAACATGTGAGCCCCACTTCATTAATGTGTGTGTAGAAAATTGAAGTTATATTATGTAACATGATAAACATAAAACCCATAAAAAAAACTGCATAGGAGAACATCTGTTTTGGTTTTTCAGTTTTTAAAATTAAAAAACAATCATTGTTTTGAAAATCATTTTGTAAAACAATCATTTCCAAGCAGATTTTTTTTATTTTTTAGTTTTAAAAATTTAAAAACTGTTTTTGAGAATAGGAATCAAACAGGGCTTTTTTTGAGCTCAGAGATCCCCTTATTTTCATTTTGCAACCTATCAGAAAAACAAATGATGCAAGACTCCTTGGGCAGTTGGCCATGCCATTATTTCCACTGCATGATGCTATTTTTCTATTAGATATTTAATCTATTATCTAATTATTGGTGATTGCAATTTAGGCACAGGATCTTTTGCATAGTCCCTTGATCAGTCAAAAGAAATGTACAACTAGCTAAAAATCCAAACAAAATAAGTGCAATACAAAATGAAGCAAAGGTAACTTCAAGATAATTATAACATCTCCACATTGTATTTCCTCGCTAGCACACACCGTAGGCAATGGGTTGGTGTTTCATTATGCTAGTATGTCAATTTCTCATAATTAAAGTCATCTTCAAAATGCATTTCACGAACAAAAAGGAATCACAGATTCAGATGAGTGAGGCACCATGTGTTTGAGGTTGTATCGAACAGTCAATTCTGCATATGAACTTTCTCTACACGACAAGACACAGTAGGGAATATCTTTTCCTAAGAAAACTTTTGCATTTGATCTTAGCATGCTTTTTACATCATCCGATATATGGGGAATCTTACTTAAATCCACAATTTGAAGAGGAATTATAGTAATAATGGCTCGATATTCGGCACTATAACCTACAAACAGGAAAGAGGACTGTAACTATGATAACCGAAGCAGCAAGTAGATCATAATCTCAAGATCAAAAGCTTAAGAAAGAAACATTCTAATAGAAATGAAGGCAATAGATTTTTCATCTGTTTGTGTGCATGCAGAAGTGTAGATTGAGGTGCGAGCTTCAAAATTTACATATCCTCTAGAGCACAAGTTTCCTAGCAGAAATAAAAATTTAAAATATAGGAGCAATCAAGAAAGTTAATCAGCCATCTTAGCCTCATTTTATAAACTGAAAGGACAACATCCAACAGAATCTAACCACGAAGGAGCACAATGCATTACCAAATTATTTGAGCAAGTGAATAAAAAAAACCACTTCCCATGAAATCCCAACTTGCAAGAGTGTGAGTGAGGGAAATCCTTGTATAAGGGCTTACCCTTGCATTTTTATAAAGAAGTTGTTCCCTAGATTTAGACATGTGAGTCATGACCGTAAGATCACAAAGGAGTAGTTTTACCACTGCTCCACCATTTGAGCAAAAGAAAAATGAAATTAAAAAAATCTTTTCTGTTTCCAACATTTTTCCCTCTTCATGATAAGTAACAAATATATATGTTCTGAAAAACAAGCACATGCCAGCACACGTTTCTCCCCTGATGTATTCATATTTATCTTCTTCCTTACTGACAAATTTAATTAATTGGCAACCTGGTGTTATAAACCTACCACTATGATCATGACTTAAAAAAACGCGAAGGAGATAAAAGATCACTGCAATCTGCCTAATACGATGATGAATGACAGAATTATACATAAACTTAAGCAACAAGAAGCCTGCTCAAATTATAGCTTGGAAAATCAAACAGAACTATAACTTGATGAGTCATTGGAGAAAAGAGAATACTCTTGGTTGAAATACAAGATTCAAATATGAGCAACAGATATGTAGTGAGCATTTCCCAACAAGTTCTATATCTTTGTATGATATATTTGTGCCAAAGATCAACAAGATTGATTTGCAATGTTTAAGCATTCAGAACAGATTTGACTCTCTTAAAGTCACTGCATAGATGCAGTTAGAGAGATAGAAAGAAACAATAAAGTATGTTCCGCTAATTTAAAATTTTGGGCCTCATTTCTCTGCATTGCTGTCATGATTGCAGGGGAAGTAAGCCTATTCAGAAACATTAGAAAAAGAGGGGGAAAGGAAGGCCCACCTGGCTAGTAAAAAAAGAGTTTGGCACAATGACTGGAAACTTCTCAGAAGTCCGCAATAACGTGGTAGTAAGACCCATCTCCACCACTTGACCCTCTATTGAGCCGTATAATTTCTCAGACGCATTTAAGAAATATAGAATGTAAACAAGGGCAGACCTACATTAAAGCTTGGTGATGGAACCCTTCATAATTTCCAAATTTTGTAACATTTTATTTGCATTTCACTAATAATCTCATAATATAAATGTTAGGGCCCTCCAAGTTTTATTTAATTTATTGTAAAAAACTCACCTAATTTTATTTTATTTTGGCCCTTCCAATCTTTTAACCCTAATTCTTCCACTGGATGGACATTGAACATCTATATAGGCACTACATACTACATAATACATATTGGACAATTGGAACAAAGCACCAGCAATGACTATAACATTATTATTACCTAATTTGCAAGTATAAAAGAATAATTGCCATTCCTCACCTTAAAAAACATAACTGCAAATAGCAAAACAGATGGCGAGACCATGGTTCAGAAAATACTTTTCCCATAAAAAGTAAAACAGGACCAATCATTAATTTGCATCTACTAAATCAACATACTTTTATTGTGTCTCCAATTGAAAAGGGCTTTGAAAACTGCATAGATAAACCACTGAACATATTGCCAAGAATGTCTCTAGCTGCGAAAGCAGTGGCTACTCCTGCACAAAGATAGAAAGAGAGAACCATTAAATTATCCATTCCTTATTCTAGTGGCAAGAAAAGAATAATAAATAAATAAATGAGTAAAACGCTTTAAGGAATGCAAACAAAACTAATAAAATTTTTATCAAATGGATAAAGAAACTCATACAGAGATATTAACATGTTTAGGTATAAAGCTCGCAAGCTGGATCAACAAGAAAGGATCAAGGGTACCTGATGTTTTCACTAAATGGAACACAAGAAATTACAGTGTGTGTATTCTATTCCTTTCTTTTTCATACTATTAATGTTTTACATTGCTTTTACAGCTCCAGAACTACCCATCTTTTTAGAGATTAAGGATTTTGCACTTCCAAGTTATAGAATATTTCCTCTTTAACATAAGCAATGTGCCAAGCTATCAATTTCTACAGTGGTGAAGGCATCAACTTTCAACCAGATTGATATAATGATATACCTAGTTGGAACTTCTCAATAAGAGTTTTCCTGACTCCATCAACATTATAGAAAACCAATGATGTTGGAAAAGGAGAAATACTAGAAATTTTAAGGATGTAAAATTAAACTCACCAGATTCAATTAAATTTAACAATTACCTCCTATTCCGCCAACAGTTATAATAGATTGTACAGCCACACCACAAGCCTCGGCCAAAGCCATTATACCAATCACAAATAGGCCTATAGATGAGATTTTGTCTAGAGCCAGCAATTTCTCCCTAACATATGGAGTAAGATCATCAGAAACTTCTTTAACCTTTTGCCCAGCATATGATGCTGTCTCTACCGCACTCTTCCAAGTATGCTAATCTTGTCAGCCCAATCACCCATAACAACAAAATCACCACTAGCATCTCAGCCCAATTACCCGTAACAACAAAATCACCACTAGCATTAATGTCAACTGAACCAGAACCAGCAGCAACTTTTGTACCACCATCACTGATGATGAATATGTTCGGCTATTCAACACGTTGGTCATGGAGGCAAAAGGAACAGTACTCCAGAAGCAAAGCAAAAGCTAGAGGATCTAGGATACAATGAGGCATTGGTTTTGGCAGCAAAGAGGTGACTACTAGAAGCCAAATTACTAAACGGATTCTGAGAATTTCTTGTAAGGATCATAGCCACACTGTGGTTAGCTAATTCCATGTTCAAGGAAAGATTGATTGAACTTTGTAGGCGTCTTAATGAGGAAAAGCTAATAGCCACCATTGTTAAGCAAATTAACAACTCACCATTTGAAAGAAGATTTCAAACAAGTTCAGTAACGATCTGCAAATTCCAGAACACTAATCACAATACAATCACATCACCCTCAACATACTTAGATTAAATTAAAATTAAAAAGTAAAAAGAAACTGAGAATAATTGAATCAGTTGATAAACCCTAAAATAATTGAATCGATTTTCGTGAGTTTTATAAGGAACCAAACAGAAACGGAAACCGAGAGAAAAAGAAGAGCAAGTGTACCTTGACTACAATACAACATCTCAATAAAAGGGATCTGTGATTTTCAATGAGATAAAATTGTCATTCTAATGACTAGCGGTGATTCTGTTATATCCTAGATTCTCTAGCTTTTCTTCCGGAGTACTCTTCGTTTTGCCTCCATGAAGCAGTGATGGTTGCTTCGGGTTCTGGTTCAGATGACATGAATGCTACTGGTGATGCTCAGCAGTTGCTTGATTCACATCCATATCTTTATCTTATACTACTAATAGCTTTGTTGTTGATACCTAGGGTTTTGAGGAAATTTCACTTAAAAATAAAATGTACTTAAAAAATTATAATAGTGAGATATTCTAATTACCAAAAATTATTACTGTTAAATCATTATCCATCACATTATCATTGGATCAAAGAAGAATGATAATCTTAAAAAGTTTTTAAGAAAGAGAAAATGTTAATCAATGGTGATTAAATAGGTAATAAGTGGGTAGTGAAAAATTTTGATAATTAGAATATCCCTCCTCAAATTATAAACAGTAAAATATTACACGTACGTTACACGGGATAATTTTAAGAAATTGATTTCACTTACCACTAATATTATATACATTATCATCAATATAAATGAAGAAGTATTTATTAATATTTAAAAGTTGCAAAATCATATTTTTATTCACGTAATAAAGAGATATTAAAATAATTTAAAATTTAAAAATAAAAATAATTAATTTAATTTAACTTAAAAGGATAAGATATATTTATCAATTAAATAAACTTTTATTAGTTATATATAAAGGACAGAGTTATAGTTATTACTATATTAAGCTTATGATTTTAATTAATTATTATTGGATCAATTTAAAATTAGCAATAATCGATGATTTTGAATTGATAAAATGATAATTAATCAGATAATAAGCCTAAGATAATGATAAGTATAATCGTCCAATATAAAATTTTAAATTAAATACCAATTCCAAAATAAAAATATAAAATCATTAATCAATGAATTTCATAATTATGCTAAAGAAGAATGAATTAAAAAAAGAGAAATAATTATCTCATACCGCATGAGATAACAGAGACAAAATAGTCCATTATTTTTTCTTTTTATGAAAAAGTAGCGGACCCACAATCTTATCTCTGTTGCATGAGATTAACAGATTCCTTGAAAAAATATACATATAAATAAATAAATAAATATACGGATAGGTTTTTTACCAAAATAAAAATATACGGATAGGTTAACAAAGATACTTTGGAGAGACCAATTCCTCGTGATGGAATTGAGGGTGCTTTTGGTACATGATATATATTTTTTAATCGGGGAAAAAGAATATGATGGGGGATTTTTTTTCCCGGAAAAGTAACGAAAAAAAATTTTGGTATGTCAAAATTTTATCAGACAAATGAGGTTAATTCATTTATTTTTTGATAGTTAATGAGGTTAATTTTATTAATGATATAATTGGTTGATGATAGAATATTGAAGGAAATCTCACCAGAAATTATCAAATTACCCATATAGAACAAGAGTACGTCTGCATATATATATAGAAGGCATTATGGTCTCAATTAGTTAAGATTAGAATCAGAGTCAGAGCACAGGGAAAAAAATACCATAAGTTGGGGAGAATTCTTTTTTTCTTGTGGTTAGTGTAAATGTGGATTGATGGTAGAATTTTTTTTGCACGAAATAAATTAGGATAGCTTATATCAAACATAGATAAAAAAAACATTCCTCACCCACCCCACTTTCTCATCGTTCTAAACAAAAGTTTCATACCAAACACCCCTGAAAAGGCAAATTTGCAGGACAGGACAGCATAGTAGGCCATACATCCTTCGTGTGTCTCAATTTTGAAGTAACTCACCTTCTATTTCTTTGTTAGAAAAATATACTCTTATGTTATACAAGAGAATTTTTCTCTCTTACATATACATCAATTTTCGTATTACTTTCTTTTCTTTTTTCCTTTTTCTATAGTGGGTGGGTCCCACATGATTGTTCATATAATATGAGAGAGTTATCTCCTATTGCATGAGATTAATAAAGCTCTTCTTTTTTAAGGGAAAAATTACTCTTATGTTACATATAAGAGTAATTTTATCTCTAATAGATCCATGGAAAACAGTGACTTTTTTAAATAAAAAAAATTACAAGCCCATCACATGTGTGTCTACAACACGAGAGATCTTATCTCATACAACATGAGATTAGATTAACCTTTTTTATTGTACATAGAAAAAATATTTATCTTTTAAAAGAACTATCATTTTATTTAAAATAACTATTTTTATTTAATATTTAAATTAAAAAAAATCTCCTATTTTCTTCCATCATAATTTTTATTGAATAACTCTTTATCTCACCATAAAATACTTTAATTTTAATTAAAATAATATAATTTTATGTCTTTTAAAAGAATAAATATTTTTTCCTTTATTATTAATTTTTTATTCAAAAAATAAAATATTAAAATATAAATAAAATGAAGATAATTTTAAGTGATGCTATTAACACGTTTTGATATTTAGAAAGGAATTAATTATAAAATATAATTTATTTCTTGAACCTTCATCATGTTTTAAATTATTATTTTATACTTTCAATTGTTATAATTAATTCTCTTATACTATGTGATAATAATAAATTAACATGTGTGTTAGAATTTTAATTAATGGTATTAATTCCTAAATTTTTAATTTTATTCTCTTTTCCGAATTCATATTTTACCCCCTAGTCAAAACTCTTACAGATTTATTATCATCAAAAAATATAACGAAATTAATTAAAAGTATAAGATGATGATTTAAAATATGTTCAAAATTAAGCGGTAAATTATATTTTATCCTAAAAGATAAATTAATTCAAAATTAAGTGGTAAATTTTATTGATTAGTTAAGATAAAAAGGTAAATTATAAGATGATGATTAGTTAAGATTAATTCAAAATCAAGATAAAAAGATTATGATCCAACCTTGTTGGGTTGGGAACGTAAGAATAAATAGACAAGAAAAAATAGATAAAATATCATATTCCATATATATATATATATATATATATATATATATATATATATATATATATATATATATATATGGGTTTAGTGGAACCAAGTTGTGTTAAAAGCATTAAATATTGGGAATAATAACCATACAAAGGTGGAAATAAATATAAAACATTACCATGTTACTACTAATCAATCTCACCGTTAGATCGCTTATGTTGATCCAACGGTTATATATATATATATATATATATATATATATATATATATATATATATATATATATGGGGAAGGATATTATAACAATCAAGTTGTGTTACTACGATATTACTACTGATTAATCTCACCGTTAGATCGCTTATGTCTTTATATTTATTTCCATCTTTGTATGGTCATGATTCCCCAAATTTAGAGTGAAAGTATTAAATATGGAAAATCATAACCATACAAAGGTGGAAATAAATATAAAATATTAAATTTGAGAAATCATGACCATACAAAGATGAAAATAAATATATAACCGTTGGATCAACATAAGCGATCTAACGGTGAGATTGGTTGGTAGTAACATGGTAGTAACACAAATTGGTTGTTACAATATCCTTCCCCACATATATATATGAGTAAGGATATTCTAATTACCAAAAACTCTTTTTACTTACTACCCATCATATCACTGTTGGATCAAAGAGAGAAAATATTAAAAAGTTTTTGAAGAGAAAGAAAATATTAATCTAATGGTGATTAGATACGTAATAAGATGGTAGTGAAAATTTTTGGTAGTTAGAATATCCCTCCTCTATATATATATATGTGTGTGTGTGGTTTATCGTTTCTCAAGATAACTTTATTTTCCATCATCATAAAACTATGTCGTTTTGGGTGTTAAGAATATTAATGAATGGTATTTTGTTAAAATTCATATAATAAATAATCAAACAAAAATACCAAAACAGTTTTCATTAATTCTCCTAATACCCAAAATGACATAGTTTTAAGGTCACTAAAGTTATCTCACAATTGAGAAATTTTTTTTTCCATTATATATATATATATATATATATATAGGAAAAACACTTTCTCATTTGTGACCCTTTGATTTATGTGAATTTTTTTTAATAAATGTGGGATCTACCACTAATTGAGTTACAATATGAGAAAATCAAATATATATGTGCATGTAAACTCTGAAACAAATCACAGAAAAGAAAAAAATTTGGGCAGTACACTAAAGATTTTAATATTGATTAAAAAATAAATATTTATTATAATTAACAATATTTACGTTGTACAAAAGAAAATATTAAATAATTAAATAAATAAAACTGTTAATAAAATTATCCTTCCATTTTTTAGCACACGCTCAAATACCAAACTTTAGCACACTCTCAAACACTTAAACCACACGCAAGCTCAAGTAAAGTTTCAAGCAGGCATGAGCATGCATGGTTTATATATATTTACACTTCAAATGATTCCAGTTTTCCAAAATTTACGGTTGTATTTGTATATGACAACACTTTTCAATATATAAATATATATGTATATATATTTTAATCTGGACAATAAGAATATTTAAAAATAGAATTTGATCAAATTAATTTATTTTTCTATTTTAGAAATAAATCGTCAATTCCGTAATACAATTTGATAGAAATAAAAAAATATTTTTTCTAAATGCAGGTATGATAGAATGCATTATCATTATCAAAATTAAACATACACTACTTATTAATTATAAGTGACACAAGATTATTTTATTGGTGTAAAAATAATAAATCTTAAATGAGATCTTAGCATTGATGATGGTGATTTATTAAGTTACACTCATTAATTAATTATTGACTCCCAATAAATTATAAGAGTCAAATACATATATATTAACAATGTAAAATTTATTATTCTTATACTAATATAAATTCATCCTCTCCTTAAATACATACATAGTAGCAAACTTTGCTCAGCTCACTATTTTAAAGGTACTTAATTAAACAGTAAATAACTAAATATAACCTTGATTGTTTCAATTGGCATTAATCACAACACTGAAATGGTTGACCTCGAATTCATGTCAACTCTTTGTGACGTACATAACTTGAGCCATGTAATCTGACGCAAATAAAATATTAATTTCTACATTCCAAACACTGTAAAAGAGGGACATGACCCATGCTATTTTGTGTTAAATACAAGTATATATTTTGGGTTTTATAATTCTGAATGAGAATTACAATTTTCCTACGTACTCTTCGATTTCCACGCTAACATGGGTCCTACATATAATTTTTTCTAACACATGAGTCTCACATGTTTTTTATCTCTACAACATGAGATTTCAATTCTCCTTCAACATGATGATTATAAAATCCATATATTTTATGTTATCTACATTATCTACATTCCAAATGCAGTATGTTCCATGCGTTATTTCTATGAGTATAAATTTTTTCCATTACTACAGTTCTCATTCTTGAACTATAAATACGTACGTTCTACTCAGGTTCTCCTCATTGGAGTCTTTCTTTTCTGCAAAACAAATTAGCTTCTTTGTGTTACAAAAAAATGCCTGAAGAAATGGTGAAAAGGTCACCTTCTCAAGAAAAATATGGAAGTGTTCAATCTGCAATAAGGCTACTTGTGGTGCTATTGTTGCTTGGTTGGATTTTCATTTGGATCATGATGCCCACAAATACATACAGGCATGGATGGTTGCTTCAACTCAAAGCAAAGAGTAGTTCTACCTATTTTGGTGCACAAGGTCTCTTTTTTGATTCAATTATGCATTTCACTCTGCGCTTGCTTCCTCTATTTTATCGTAATATACCTATGATCTTCTTGTTGCAGGTACAACACTTCTGACTTCAACTTTTCCAATCTTGTTCATAGCTGCTTTGGGATGTGTCTACCTCCACATAGCCAAAAAAACAAATGGTTACAACATGGAAAGGTACCATTTTTTTCTTAATTTAGTTAGGGTAGGTTATATTCACAAACTTTTTTTTTACAAAATCTTAAAACTACACTATATACTATAATACATACTCAAGTAGTATGTACTACCCGTAATACATAGTATAGTTTGTAAAAATTTGTACAGAAAAAATTTATAAATATAACCCTGCTTATTCAGTTATATGTATTTTGGGATATCATATTATGCCTATCTTTTTTTCAAGCCTACTCTACTTACACATCTCCACTATTGTTAAATCACAATCTCAACTGACCTTCGCCCTTTCTCTCCTCTTTAAATTGTGATCTAACAGTGTTCAAGAGAAATAGATAAGGCAGGCATGAAAAAAGATAGGCATAATATCTTATTCCTTATATTGTTACTAAATGTTTCATTGTATGATAAAAAATACATAAAAAATATCCCATTATGTATTCTATGCTTTTTTGCACCATCAGCTGCAATGACCAGAAACGTGAGGTAGCCATATGGAAGCGACCGATGCTTGTAAAAGGCCCTCTTGGCATTGTTTCTAGCACAGAGCTTGCATTCTTGCTTATGTTCATTGCACTCCTAGTTTGGACCTTTGCAACTTTTTTACACAACCACTTTGCAACAATCACACAGAAATCAGCAGCAGCCATTGGCGAGAAAGTGTAATTTTTTTATCGAACACTTAAATTCAACCATTTTGATTGGTCCAATAAATAACTTGGGCATCAAAGTTTGTTCCTATTTTATCATGATTTACGATATGTGTTATGTTGGTGGTGGTTTTTGGCAGATGGCAAGTGAAACTAGATGCTGCAGCACTAGGGTTGGCTGTGACAGGGAACATATGCTTGGCTTTCCTTTTTTTCCCAGTAGCTCGTGGCTCATCAGTGCTGCCACTGCTTGGCCTTACCTCAGAGAGCTGCATAAAGTACCATATTTGGCTTGGAAACATGGTCATGACACTGTACACTTTTCATGGCCTCGGTTACATCATCTATTTGGCAGTTACCAATCAAATCTCTGAGGTTAACTAACACTAAGATCTACTTAATCACAACTCATACAAATATAGTTATCTTAATATGTGTATATATATATATATATATATATATATATATATATATATATATATATATATATATATATATATATAGGATCCTTTGACACTGGTGTCAAATTTGAAGTTTGACACCTCATTTAAGAGGCGTTAAATCAAAAAAATCAATAGTGTCACATGCTTACAAATCAGAGTCATTGATCTTTTTTGATCTAACGGCTCTTAGATGAGGTGTCAAATTTCAAATTTAACACCGGTGTCAAAGGATCCTACCTCATATATATATATATATATATATATTTGGGAAGGATATTGTAACAACCAACTAGTGTTACTATCAATGTTACTACCAATCAATTTCACCATTACATCGATTATGTTGATCTAACGATTATATTTATTTCCATGTTTGTATGGTTATGATTCCCCATAATTAATACTTTATATTTATTTTCATCTTTGTATGGTTATAATTTCTCATATTTAATGCTTTCACATTAAATATGGGGAATCATAACCATACAAAGATGAAAATAAATATAATCGTTGGTTCAACATAGTTGATCTAACGGTGAAATTGATTGATAGTAACATTGGTAATAACATTAATTAGTTGTTACAATATCCTACCACTATATATATATATATATATATATATATATATATAGGGTTAGGATCATTTTACACCCGTGTAAGTTACACTCTCAATCTTGTTCGTTGATCGCATTTATATCTAAGAGTTCAAATTGTTTAGTAATGTGAGCCATTGGATACAAGTGGATCAATGATCAAGACTGAGTGTAAGATTTCTAACTCTTACACCAGTGTAAGAATATCCTGCCCCATATATATATATATATATATATTATTACACTGCTGTAATCATAAAAAATCTTACATTCAGCAAGTACTCTGAACCTCATTTTGTATTATTCTTTTGTCAGTAGTAATTTATTTAGCTCAACGGGCTATGACTTTTTTCATTGCAGATGCTGACATGGTCCAAAGTTGGGGTATCAAATGTGGCTGGAGAGATAACTTTGTTGTTTGGTTTGTTCATTTGGGTTGCAACCATTCCACGCATTAGGCGAAAAGCCTTTGAACTCTTCTTCTACACTCATCACCTCTACATCCTCTTCATAGTCTTCTTCATCTTTCATGTTGGCATATCCTATGCCTGCACTATGCTCCCTAGTTTCTACCTTTTCTTGGTTGATCGTTACTTAAGGTTTCTGCAATCAAGGAGCCAAGTTCGTTTGGTTTCTGCTCGTGTTTTGCCATGTGAAACTGTAGAGCTGAACTTCTCTAAGGGCCATGGTAATTAACATGGCGATCCTAGCTCAGTATCTTGAAGTTACCATTAGTTACTTTTTGAGAAGTTACTAATTTCATTTCATTTTATTTTGTGACTTTTTTAAGAGCTAACGTGATCTGTTTTTGGCAGGGTTAACTTATAATCCCACAAGTGTGATGTTAATAAATATACCAAGCATATCCAAGTTGCAGTGGCATCCATTTACAGTTGTTTCTAATAGTAACTTGGAGCAAGAAATGCTTAGTATTGTCATTAAAAGTGAAGGAACTTGGACCAAGAAGCTCTACCAGCTACTTTCAACTCCTTCCCTAATAGAAAATCTTGGTGTATCCGTTGAAGGTCCTTATGGACCTGCTTCAAGTAACTATCTAAGGTATGCATCTTATAAGCAAAACAAAACTTTAAATTCGATTTGGAGTTATTAATTACCTTTTGCTTCATTAGACATAAGTTCTTTGATTTCCACATATTGACTTTTTCTTTTTCTTATTTTAAAAACAGGCATGACACTCTAGTGATGGTGAGTGGAGGAAGTGGCATAACACCTTTTATCTCCATCATTCGAGAACTAATATATCTGAGCACTACATTCAAATGCAAAACCCCAAAAGTTGTCCTAATTTGTGTATTCAAGAACTCTTCATATCTGTCAATGCTAGATTTGATACTCCCCATTTCTGGTACCTCTTCTGACATTTCTAGTCTGCAACTAGACATTGAGGCCTACATCACAAGAGATAAGGAACTTAAGAGAGATAACCCAATTAACCTTCAAACTATACGGTTCAAGCCAAATCCAACTGATGCACCCATATATGCTATATTAGGTCCAAACGGTTGGCTCTGGCTTGGTGCTATAATCTCATCCTCTTTCATCATTTTCCTTATAATAATTGGTATTATTAACCGTTACTACATTTTCCCCATCGACCATAACTCGAATAAAATATTCTCATTTCCTTTGAGGTCGTTCCTTGACATGCTAGTAATATGTGTGTCCATAGTCATTGTTGCTAGTGCAGCAGTTCTTTGGAACAAAAGACAAAATGCTAAAGATGCAAACCAGATTCAGAACTTGGAAGGGTCATCACCAGCAGTGTCACCATCAATGATTTGCAATGCAGATAGAGAATTGGAAAGCCTTCCATACCAGTCCCTTGTTCAAGCTACCAACGTTCATTTTGGTGCAAGACCCAACCTAATAAGTATATCACCTCCATTTTCTTTAACTATGGTCTAGAAGCCTATCAATGAATTGAGACCACTCAATTTTTTATCTTCTTTTTACAGGACTGCTATTGGAACTCAAAGGACCAAGTGTGGGAGTTCTTGTTGCAGGACCCAAGAAAATGAGGCAGGAGGTTGCAGCCATTTGCTCATCTGGTTTAGCTGAAAATATGCATTTTGAGTCCATTAGCTTTATCTGGTGATTTTACTCATACTGTTGTAAAGGGTGCAAAACATTAATGAACAACCTCTATAGTATGAGCTAGTAGTTTCAGCCAGCCTTGATGGACTTCCTAGTTTTATTGAATAAATGTACATTGGTTTGTCAAAAATAATTGGGCCTTAATTGCTAGCATATATGTTAGGCCCTCAAGTTGTGTAAGTAAAAGATTGTCAAAGAATGAGAGTGTATTGAGAACAGATTAGAAGAAATGAAAGAATAAATGGTGTAGTGTATTCAAAGAAGAAGAAATTTATAATAGGAATGACCTTCTTTACAAGGGAGTAACCCCTTTCTTGCCTAAGAATGTCTCAGTTTTATCAATTCTCAAAAGATAGTCTCTACAGTGTTTTTTGCCGCCTTATTTAACTACCTAAATGCCAAAATACCCTCTACAATTTATTCCTTCTCGAATATACCCTCCAAATTCTATTCTGTTTTATTCTTATCGAGCCTAACAATATATTATATGAATGAGAATATAAATAAAGCAGTTTACTTTAATATCTTGATTACCGTAAGTTTGAATCATGTCAACAAGACAAAAAAAACTATGTACAAACATGCAGAATGAGAAAAGACCAATAATCTCAACCTTTCATTATCAAAACTCTATTACATGCTAAACAATAAACAACACAAAGGGTGTTCTAATAAATTTTACATTACTTTATTCATGAATATCACAAATTTTTTAGATCTGCATTAATCGCCAAACAGCAAATAACACAAAAAATTGTCATGTGACTCAACCACTTGTTCTCTATTGTCCCCAAAATGCACCAAAAGCAGCCTAAATGTGTTATGACAAAGCCTATAAATGATTTCCATAAATATGTTCAACATCTTGGCACCCACTCCTCAGTATTTGCAATGAATGACACATTGAATTTCACTGCAGTCACCACTTTCATAAATTCTGCCACGGTATTCATTAATAGACAAATAGAGAATATAAAAGGTGAGGGTAATGAGGAGGTAGATTCCCGGAGCTGATAAACATCTTAACATGTAATATAAGATTTATTATTCTTACATTAATATAAATTAATCAACTCCTTATTAAATATATAAATTATTAATTACATACATCGTGTACGCTCACTATTTTAAAGGTACTTAATTAAACAGTAGATACCATGCAACCTCCATTCTTTCAATTGGCATTAATCACAACGCTGAAATGCTTGGTTGACCTGAAGAGAAACATGAACCATGCTATTTTGTTTTTTTTTCCCCTTCTGCTGTCCCAAATACAAGAATATATGTTATGTTTTCTACATTCCAAATGCAGTATGTTCCATGCGTTATTTCTATGAGTATAAAATTCTTCCATTACTACAGTTCTCATTCTTGAACTATAAATACGTATGTTCTACTTAGGTTCTCCTCATTGGAGTCTTTCTTTTCTGCAAAACAAATTAGCTACTTTGTGTTACAAAAAAAATGCCTGAAGAAATGGTGAAAAGGTCACCTTCTCAAGAAAAATATGGAATTGTTCAATCTGCAATAAGGCTACTTGTGGTGCTATTGTTGCTTGGTTGGATTTTCATTTGGATAATGATGCCCACAAATACTTATAGGCAAGGATGGATGCTTCAACTCCAAGCAAAGAGTAGTTTTACATATTTT
Organism: Gastrolobium villosum; assembly: GCA_032173675.1. NCBI lineage: Eukaryota > Viridiplantae > Streptophyta > Magnoliopsida > Fabales > Fabaceae > Gastrolobium > Gastrolobium villosum. Next base: position 129,740 of record JAVKPL010008529.1, on the reverse strand, counting down.
GGTGCACAAGGTACTCTTTTTTATTCAATAATGCATTTCACTCTGTGCTTGCATTCCTCCATTTTATCCTAATATAACTATGATCTTATTGTAGGTGCAACACTTCTGATTTTAACTTTTCCAGCCTTGTTCAAAGCTACTTTGGGATGTGTCTACCTCCACATTGCCAAAAAAACAAATGGTTTTAACATGGAAAGGTACCCGTTTTTTTTCTGCTTAATTTAGTTATATGTATTTTGAGATATACTTTTCACTTGGCCCATTACCATTTTTCATCACACTTGAATATCTCTACTTATTTTTATCATACTCTACCACCATTGTTAGATCACAATCTCAACTGACCTTCACCCTTTTCTGTTATCTTGTGATTGTGATTTAACAGTATTTGAGAAGAAAAAGTTGAACATGCATGAAAAAATATAGGTATAATATCATATCCAATATATTTTTACTAAATGTTTCATTGTAAGATAAAAAAAATTAAAAAATTAAAAAATCCCAGATGCAATAATTAGCTTATCTATTCTATGCGTTTTTGCACCATCAGCCGCAATGACCTGAAACGTATGGTAACCATGTGGAAGCGTCCGGTGCTTGTAAAAGGCCCTCTTGGCATTGTTTCTAGCACAGAGCTAGCATTTTTGCTTATGTTCATTGCACTCCTAGTTTGGACCTTTGCAACTGTTTTGCACAACCACTTTCCAACAATCACACAGAAATCAGCAGCAGCCATTGGCCAAAAAGTGTAATGTTTTTTTTAATCAAAAACTTAAATTCAACCATTTTGATCTGTCCAATAAATAACTCGAGCATCAAAGTTGCAATTGTGAATTATGATGTTGGGTTATATTGGTGGTGGTTTTTGGCAGATGGCAAATGAAATTAGAAGCTGCAGCACTGGGGTTGGGTGTGATGGGGAATGTATGCTTGGCATTCCTATTTTTCCCTGTAGCTCGTGGCTCATCACTGCTGCCACTGCTTGGCCTTACCTCAGAGAGTTGCATAAAGTACCATATTTGGCTTGGAAACATGGTCATGACACTCTACACTTTTCATGGCCTTGGTTTCATCATCTATTGGGCAGTTACCAATCAAATTTCTCAGGTTAGCTAAGACAAGATCTACTTACAATACATACATTCATATAGTACCCTAATTTTTTAGTTATTTGAGCCCTTCTACACAATGGGTTAATGACCAAAATTAACTTTAAAATTTCTTATTCTTACATTGGTACAAGAATAATTTGTACAATATATATATATATGGGTCAGCATATACTTACTACCACAAAAATTTACTACTCTTACAACCAACTTAATCATTGTTGATTTCCGTCAATCTAACGGTTATAATTTATTGAAAATTAATAATTAATTATTAAAAGTGATCCAATAATTCTCAATAAATTATAATCGTTAAATTGACGGAAATCAGTGGTAATTAGGTTGGATATAAGAGTGGTAAACTTTTATGGTGGTAAGTATATTCTTCCCATACGTGCGTGTGCGTGTGCGTGTGCGTGTGCGTGTGTGTGGAGAGAGAGAGAGAACCAGTCCCCTGAACATCATTTTATATGAATTTTTGTCTGTACTAATGTATTTAGCTCGTGGGTTGCATTGCAGATGCTGAAATGGTCCACGGTTGGGATATCAATTGTGGCAGGAGAGATAGCTTTGCTTATTGGTTTGTTCATGTGGGTTGCAACCATTCCATGCATTAGGCGAAAAGCCTTTGAGCTCTTCTTCTACACTCATAACCTCCACATCCTCTTCATAGTCTTCTTCATCTTTCATATTGGCATATCCGATGCTTGCGCTATGCTCCCTAGTTTCTACCTCTTCCTGGTTGATCGTTACTTAAGGTTTCTGCAATCAAGTCGCCAAGTTCGTTTGGTTTCTTCTCGTGTTTTGCCATGTGAAACTGTAGAACTCAACTTCTCTAAGGGTCATGGTAATTAACATGGCTATCCTAGCTCAGTATAAGTTACCTCTAGTTACTTCTTGATAAGTTACAATTTTTTATTTTATTTTGTGACTTTTTTTAAGAGCTAACGTGATATGTTTTTGGCAGGGTTAACTTATAATCCCACAAGTGTGATGTTCATAAATATACCAAGCATATCCAAGCTGCAGTGGCATCCATTTACAGTTGTTTCTAATAGTAACTTGGATCAAGAAATGCTTAGTATTGTCATTAAAAGTGAAGGAACTTGGACCAAGAAGCTCTACCAGCTACTTTCAACACCTTCCCTAATAGATAATCTTGGTGTATCTGTTGAAGGTCCTTATGGACCTGCTTCCAGTAATTATCTAAGGTCTGCATCTTAGAAGCAAAACAAAACTTTAAACTGATTTGGAGTTATTAATTAGAGATTAATGTTTCTAAGGAGATAATTTTATCTCCTAAGCACATAAAAGTGTGTGGAACCTATGTTTTTTTTTGTCTCTCTTCTCTTCACTTGACCCCACATGAACCCCACATATTTTTATCTGTGTAGGAGAAAAAAATTTATCTCCTATAACATAAGAAACATTAATCCCTATTAATTACCTTTTGTTTCATTAGACCTTCTTTGATTTCCCTATACTGACTTTTTATTTTTCTTATTTTAAAAGCAGGCATGACACTCTAGTGATGGTGAGTGGAGGAAGTGGCATCACACCTTTTATCTCCGTCATTCGGGAACTAATATATCTGAGTACTACATTCAAATGCACAACCCCAAAAGTTGTCCTAATTTGTGTTTTCAAGAACTCTTCATGTCTGTCAATGCTAGATTTGATTCTCCCAATTTCTGGTTCCCCTTCTGACATTTCTAGTCTGCAACTACAAATTGAGGCCTACATCACGAGAGATAAGGAGCTTAAGAGAGATAACCCAATTAACCTTCAAACTATATGGTTCAAGCCAAATCCAACTGATGCACCCATATATGCTCTATTAGGTCCAAACAGTTGGCTCTGGCTTGGTGCTATAATCTCATCCTCTTCCATAATTTTCCTTATAATAATTGGAATTTTTAACCATTACTACATTTTCCCCATCGATCATAACTCGAATCAAATATTCTCATTTCCTTTGAGGTCGTTCCTTGACATGCTAGCAATATGTGTGTCCATAGTCATTGTTGCCAGTGCAGCAGTTCTTTGGAACAAGAAACAAAATGCTAAAGATGCAAACCAGATTCAGAACTTGGAAGGGTCACCACCAACAGGGTCACCATCAATGATTTACAACAATGCAGATAGAGAATTGGAAAGTCTTCCATATCAGTCCCTTGTTCAAGCTACCAACATTCATTTTGGTGCAAGACCCGACCTAATAAGTATATCACCTCCATTTTCTTTAACTATGGTCTAGAAACCTACAATGAATTGAGATCACTTTTTTTTTTTATTTCCTTTTTACAGGACTGCTATTGGAATTCAAAGGGCCAAGTGTGGGAGTTCTTGTTTCAGGACCCAAGAAAATGAGGCAGGAGGTTGCAGCCATTTGCTCATCTGGTTTAGCTGATAATCTGCACTTTGAGTCCATTAGCTTTAGCTGGTGATTTTACATACTGCTGTAAAGGGTGCAAAACATTAATGAACAACCTCTATAGTATGAGCTAGTAGTTTCAGCCCGCCTTGATGGACTTACTAGTTTTATTGAATAAATGTACATTGGTTTGTCAACAATAAGGAGGCGAACCGGAGCAGTGATAAAACTGTTCCTTCATGAATGAAAGGTCATGGTTTAAATTCAGGAAATAGCCTCTTTGCAATTATGTAAGGGTAAGGCTGCATACAAGGATTTCCTCCACCCCACACTCGCTAGTCGTGTTTAATGGGGAGTGTTTTTTTTTTTTTGGTTTGTCAACAATAATTGAGAGTTAATTTCTAGCATATATGTTGGGCCCTCAAGTTGAGTAAGTAAAAGATTTACAAAGAATGAGAGTGTATTGAGAACAGAATAGAAGAGATGAGAGAATGAATTGTGTACTGCATTCAAGGAAGAAAAAAATTACAAGAGGAATGATCGTGTTTACAAGGGAATAACCCCTTCCTTCCCTGAGAATGTCTCATTTTTATCATTTCTCAAAAGATAGTCTCTACAGTGTGTTTTTACCTAATTTAGCTACCTAACTGCCGAAATACCCTCTTCTAACTAATAATTAACAACAATTTATTCCTCCTCAAATTTACCCTCCAAATTCTATCCTGTTTTATTCTTATCGTGCCTAACAAGATATTATATGAATGAAAATATAAATAAAGGAGTTTACTTTGATATCTTGATTACAGTAAGTTTGAATCATGTCAACAAGACAAACAAAAATTAATTAAAAACAAGCAGAATAACACCTTCCTAAGCAGGTAAAAAGGCTTACAAGTAATTCCATGTCTATGCAAGTCAAATAATGTCATTGGCGGCTCCGAGCTCTTCACTGGGAGGGAATATACTATTGTTAAGGAGAAATTTATCATACACTAAAGGTTCTTTTGATTTGTTAAAAAATAAACTGAGAACAAAGCACAAGAAACAAATATATACTTTGTTTAATTGATAAAATAGTATAAGTAAATGACAAAAAGTATTTCAGGAAACAACCCAAAAAGAGAAAAAGACCAATAATCTCAACCATTTTATTATCAAAACTCTATTACGTGCAAAACAATAAACAACACAAAGTGTGTCCTAATAAACTTTACATTATTTTATTCATGAATATCACAAAAATTTTAGCCGTGCATTAATTGTCAAACAGAATATAACACAAAAAGATTGTCATGTGACTCAACCACTTGTTCTGTCCCTCAAAATGCATCAAATGAAGCCTAAAGGTGTTATGACAAAGCCAAGAAATGATTTCCATAAATATGCTCAACATCTTGGCAACCACTCCTAACTATTTGCAATGAATGACAGCAATAACTTTTCAATACAAATTCAATTTCACTGACGTCACCACTTTCATACATTCTGCCACGGTATTCCTTAATGGACAAATAGAGAATATAAAGGTGAGGGTAATGAGGAGGTAGATTCCTGGAGCTGACAAACATCTTACCATTAGGTCCAAAAAAGTAACAATCGACTTCATGATGGCACGCACACCTTAGGTGAGTCAGCATGACTTACTAACAGAAAACACAAAGCAAATTTCATCCATTCAATTAGAGGGAAATTATGAGGGACTGATAATTTTGCAAAGGAATCACATTTTTGAGGGACAAAACATAATGTAATTTCACTCCGTGTTAAACATGTCAAATCTTGCTTTGGGGAGATTCCATGTAACACAATTGTAATATAGTGTAACAAGAATGGGTGATTTTCTCTGTCTCTCTCTCTCTCTCTCTCACACACACATACACACAAATACAGTTTTGGGGAAGCCAGTGTGCGTGAACCTCAATTACTGTAAAGAACCAATTCACTCAAAAGCTTAAGCTGTTGGGTGAGGCTACACTAATAATTTTTATATATCTCAACACGCCCCCTCACACGAGAGTCCACTGGGCTTGAAGGGTGGACAATGCACCTGTAACACAAAGAAATTTCACTTGAAAGAAAGTTGGGGCGGCGATTTTCTCTGCTCTCTCTCTCTCTCTCTCTCACACACACACACACACACAAAAGCTACAGCCGTTGGGTGAGGCTACATTAATAATTTTTATATATCTCAACAATTATGCTCGAACAACCTTCAAGAACCAATGGTTCAAGATTTGGAACCCCAACAAAGTCAGGGGATGGCTTTAGGCAATAGGCTCTTGGAAAAAATCAAACCAATGGACTTCAGTTTTTTCAGAAACTGATCAAAATTACTACTGCGAAAAAAAAGTAATTAGCTTTAAAAGTATTATGATAATGAAAAAAACATAATCTGGAAAATGATCTTGATAAATGGTCTTTACCTTTGTCACATGCTAAAGTCGTTCAATTTTGCTATGATACAATTTGAGGTCAAAAACTTCATTCACTTCATTAGAAAGTGGCAGGGTTTTCAAAAGACATCCTCTCCGGTGAATATGAAAATATGTTATGAAACTTGGCTAATTTGATTAATCACCAAAAGCTGCCTTATACGCAATACACAAACTAACGTAGCTACAAAATGATAAAGAATAAAAACAGAAAACAAACTTATCCTATCTAGAGTTTGTTATCTCATAAGCAACTATAATACAAATTTAAACTTATCCTATAAAGTTTGTTATCTTCATTTCCTAACTAGCATAATCTTCAATAACTTTTTGTGCACTAGGAAGTTGTATGTCACATAGCTTGAGTATCCTACCTGACTTATCTCGGAGAAGGCTTCAGTGTTCCAGCATGCTTCATTTGGTTGAACTAATTTCAGAACCATTCCTTGAATTTCATCAGTTCCCTGAAAAACCAGAATAGCAAATAATGTAATCTTTCAGAATGAGCTGAAAAACAAATTTAAAGGAAAAAAGAAGAGACATTACATGTGTAATTCATTTTGTATCATAATGCCACATTTATTTATCTAACACCAAACATCCAATAGTCAAAGAAAAGCACCTACCTTATTTTTTGGAAACATATGATCAATGTCCTTTTGGGACCATAACCTACTATGCCGGCCAGGATTATGTAGAGACTCTTGAAATACAACATCCCTGCCCATTTCTTGAAGCAAATCATGCATGCATCTCCAATTTATTGTTCATCCAATCTAGAGTTACCAAAGATCTTTCAATCAAACATCCGTTCCAATTTTTGGATGATGATGACAGTTTTCTAATATATCTATTCTTCATCTACGCCCATCCCTTTGAAGAAACAGGCAATATCTAGAAACATATTTCTAAATTGTCATACCTTATTTTCACTGTATCTCTGATTTTGGGGTGTGGAACACTTCAACCAATGCTGCCTCACTGTACAGAGAGACTTGTATTTTAGTCCAACAAGAACAAGCATAAGCAAATATTGGAAAAAATAGAGAAAACAAGTTATCATTTTATAATTTGCAAAATCAAGGTAAAACGAGAAACACAAACCTTGCCACTAGAGGTCTTTTAAGTTTAATTTTCAATGTACTACATAAAACCATATATTGCTAGACATGCTACAGAACAAACGAATGGATCACGACTATATGATGAGAAAGCATAGTTTGGTGAGAGAATGATGAAAACCCGGTTCATATTTTTCTTATTAAGAAAAAAAAAAATTATACACGAAACCAAATATATAATTGATGCAAACTCCCAATACCCAAATTACAGAAACTCACCTTCATTAAAACCCATATCATACTTTTCCCCAAACAAACAAAAATTTAAAACCAAAACCAAACGTACAAGTGATGCAAATTCCCGAACACCCACATTATAGAAACAACCTCCATGAAAACCCCGTTCATATTTTTCCTTAAAAAAGACAAAATTTACAAAAGAAACCAAACATTGCATTGCCACGTGTTATTCTCCGGGTCTACCATGTATTCAATGGTTCCTTATTTATAAATGGAAATATTTCTTCCATTTTTATCCTTTTCTTTTTTATTTTTTCCTTCCATCCCTCTTATTTTCTATTTTTTGAGAGGGACCACGATAGTCCTACCCAAAAAAAAATCTTCTAGTTATTATGAACGGATGGATGTACCTGGGAAGAATTGCTTCAGATTACTATAATTTGTTACGGATCCAATGTAAGTGGGGTTCATGTTCAATGGCGGAGCGATAGCGAAGACCCAGCACGTGACTTGGCATTTTTTTTTATACTTATTATATAATTAATTATAATTAACAAAAGTAAAAATTATAATTTGGTACCATCTAAATAGAAAATCAAATACCCAATATAAAGTAACAACAAACTATCTAAATGCAAACAAATAATAAGGAACAAGTGGTTATTTTTGTGTTTTACCTTTTTTTTTATCCTCTATATTTGTTTTTTCTCCTACGTTATTCTAATCAGTTATGTTATTTATTCTTACTCCTATTATTTAAGAAAAAAGACTTTTAAACTTAATCACAAAAATAATTAATTGGCCTATTTCTAAACTTAATCACAAAAATTTTACATTAGGACAATGTTTGGTTCATTACTTATTATGTCGTGGGATGAAAGTGAAATTTTTATGTTAGAAATGTTTATCGAAAAAATTAATGCATTTTTATACGTTTGCCTTGATATATAATCAACGATAATTGTTCATTTGAATTTTTAATATTATGTCACATTATTTAGTACATGATTTAGATCACTGTGTTAGAATTAGTAAATTTTTTCTCTGATAAATTTATATAATTATGATAAATATTTTGATAAATTAATATGTTCAATTTTTTCGCACCACCTAAATTTTTAACCCTACTCAATGTCATATTAGCGTTTCGGGGGAATACTAGGGCAACTCTTTCAGCTAGATACATGGTCGAGAAGAACGAAGCTCAGTTACACCGTTAACCTTGTGAAAACAAAGTGGTTCGTACAAAAACAAGGTTTAATTTATTTATTATTTTTTTTTTATAACAATAAGGGGCATGGCCCCAAACAAAACACAACATAAAAGACAAAAACTAACAAATTATCTAGGGCCCTCGAGATCTTGATCAAAAAGATGAGTAGGCTGATTTGGCATGATGTGATGATGTCAAAATTCAGAACTTTTCTGAAGAGCACTTAGCTAACCAATCTGCACATAAATTTGTGTCTCTAGGAATATGATTAAGTGTAATCTGCACAAGATTTTATTTTTTATTTGAATTATGTTTATCTCATTTTAAATGAGATTAACAACTTTTCTATACACATAAAAAGGGATTGGGTCCCACCACTTTTTTTCTCTCTCTCCTCTTATCTGTGGGTCTCACTTATACTTTTATTTCTACAACACGAGATAATTTCTTTCCTACAGCATAAGAAAAATATATCCCTTTTTATTTTAATGATTATGAATGAATGAGATTTACATTACATTCATATATTGATCCGTCATACTCATACGAATCTCCTATTGTTCCTTATGATACCCCGACAGGCGATTTGACATGCATCCAACATGTCACGTGGTCCACATTTTAGGACACGTGGTTCATATTTTGGGATACTTGGTCAATTCTTCGACATGTTTTTTTGATACGCAATCAACATTTTCTAACACACGATCAACGCTCCGACATGCATCATCTGACACATTTTTTTTAGTCTTAATTTTATTTTATTAACTAAACATAAAAATAATAATTTATAACTCAATTTTTTTCTGTATGAAATTTGACATGAAAAATTTACAATGTACGAAAAATTATTTATATTTATATTTATGTTATGAAATTTAAATATTTGATTGGTTATATGATTTATTATGGACTGTTATATGCATTAAATATAAATTATATTATTTATATTAAAAATATTATTTAATATCAAAACGTGTCTCAACATGACGAAATATGTCATTTTTTAGAATTAACGTGTCGACGTATCGTGTCGTGTCCCGTGTCAGTGTCGGAGCATCATAGGTTCCTATAGGTTCTGCAGACAATTAAAGCGGGATATACAAGGAATTAATAATTTTTATTCTCTGAGCTAGCTTTTATGTGATGAATTCAAGGTATGTTGTTGATATGTGAATAAGGCCTTGGATATTGTTGTGAAAAATTGGAAAGAAAAAAAAAAGCAAATCTTAATTAGATTGGATCTATTTTTGATTTGATTAGTAAAAATTGGTCTAATCCAAAACGATCTAATATATTAATATCTTCTACCTGCACTTGGGCTTGTTCCCAAATTATAGTCCAAAAACCATATAAAAAGTTATAAACCCAATGACCCATTTAGTATCACAATATTTTCTTTCCACCACCACTGAAGTGCCGAAATGAATACATAATATTGTCAAATAAGGGAAATTCTCATTACCTGAAGTTGATAAAGTTGTATTGTTAATGGCAAAATGGACATTGGCACCATGTTATCAAATAGTTGATTGTTAGCTAAAGTTGGGTGGTGAATGGAACAACAAACAATGCCATGGTATTGCCAAATATCTCAATTTGTTGAACATGTTGTATTTCATTAGCTGATATGGCCAACTTTGAATTTTGAAGTATCTGATTATTGATCGGTGAATTGTTCAATTGCATCAAATAACATTGTTAATTGTGACCTAAGATTGGGTTTTTCCCTCCACTGTTTCTTTCTATTTTACTTGATTCTACTTCGACATAACAAATTAAAAACGGATGGCTTAGAGTCAAGTCAACTATAAGAAGAGTCTTGTTTTATCTATCTATCTATCTATCTGGTATTGCCAAAAGTTTGTGCCGGTACAATTACATTACAAAAGATCCATGATAAATAATACTCCCTCATTTTGGTAAAAATAATTATCAAAAATTTTATTTTTAGGCTTTTTAAAAAACCAAAAATCAATCTAATCTAAATCAAATAAAATTGTATTGAATTGGATTTGATTTCAAAAAAAATCCAAATCGAATGGATAATTAAATGATCAAACCGATGAGATTGGATCAGATTATTTTTTGTTTCAAAATCAATCCAATCCAGTCCAAGAACGCTCTTGAGTTAGCTTTTTGGGTGGCAATCTCAAAGTCCATAACAATAACATGCAAAAGTTAAAAATAAATAAGTTTAGGGTGGCAATCTCAAAATCCATTACAATCACATGCAAAAATTAAAAATTAAAAATAAATAAGCTAAATAAACTTTATTAAACACACAACTAAGCTAATTATATTATAATCTCTTTCTCTCTCCTTTCTCTAGTAACCTTCTAATGCGTGAAAGCCTAGAGCATTCTCAATTCCCACCCTTTGAGCTACCTTTTGAGGTGTGATCTTACAGTCCGTAACAATTACATGCAAAAATTAAAAAAAAAAGCTAAATAAACTTTATTAAACACACAATTAAGCTAATTTTATTCTAATTTCTTTCTCCAGTAACCCTCTAATGCGTGAAAATTTATAGACAGTGTGGATTGTGACTTCTACCATTTACCATTAAATCAACTTTATTTATTGCATATAATGTTTTTAATTTTATATTTATTATATTTTATTACATATATTTGATTTAAGTGGTAGAATTGATAACTTAGTGAACTGATAGATAATGTAATTAAAACAGGCTCGGATCGACCGGTTTAAACAGAAAACTGGTGAGTCGGTCTCCTAATCAGTAATATTGATTCGTGATACGAGCCCTGCATTGGTTGTGCATAGGAGTGTTAACGGGTCGAGCCGAGCTTTGGTCTTAAAAGGTTAAGTCTGTGTTTAAATGTGTTAACTTGATCAAGCCTATTACCTGTTATGAATATAATTATCGGCCTGCTGCCTGGTTTATTTACAAAAAAAAACTAAAAGTATGGTTTAGCGTGTTTAAAAAATAAGATAACAAAAATTTATCCAAAAAAAAATATACAATCAAAAGGCCTAGTAATTTCATAAATATTCATAAATTCAATGTATATTCAAACAGTATACTATAGAATAAAATCATTCAAAAAGTTTGTTTAACCAATGAAATGAGGTGAAATGGATTGAGGAGAGAGAGAGCTATTGTAAGTAATATAAAAATATAAAATATAAAATATAAAATAAAAATTAATATACTAGGCCAACTTGAGAGATGCTCTAAGGCCGAGCTTTAGAATTGGAGCTTGAGGCCTTTTTATTAAACGAGCTTTTATACAAGTCCAAGCCTGGTTCCAACAACTAATTTTAGACATGTAAGCTCAGGCCTTCACGAGCCGAGGCAAAGGCCCCTGCCTCATTTACCACACCTAGTTGTATAAGCAACTAATGTGGGGTTTATAAGGCCTTGTGCATTTTCACCCTCTGAGCTAACTTTTAGGGTGGTGACCTCAAGGTCCGTTGTTGTATTAAATTCTGATAGGTGAGTGAAACCGTCAATATAAAAACTTGGGCACTCCCACCCTTTAAGCTAGCTTTCGGGGTGATGATCTCAAAATCGTAACAATCACATGCAAAAATTAAAAATAAATAAGCTAAATAAACTTTATTAAACACAAAATTAAGCTAGTTATATTCTAATTTTTTTCGCTCTCATTTCTCTAGTAACCTTATGCATGAAAAATGGTAGACCATGTGGATTGTAACTTCTACCATTTAGCATTAAATGATATAAGCTAAATTAATTATGTGTGGAGGTTGCTTGAGAAGTCTTATTTTTACCTTCTTAATCAAATATATTTTTATAAAAGATCTTATTATAAAAGAGCTGTTTTATAATAAAAAAATAAATAAAAGCTAAAAGCTTCATAGAAGAGCTTTTTTATGATAGCTTCTTAGAGTTTTCATATTTATTTTCTAGTTTTATCCTTAAATTCAATTTATATTCCAATTTTACTATGGGTTTAACATTTCTGTTTTTGCTGAAAAAATATTTATTAACCACACTCACGTAAAAGTGAGTGGGTCCCACTAAATTTCTCTCTCTTCTCTTTACAATGGGACTCACTTACTTTTATATGAGTATGACGGAGAAATATTTTTTGCAGAAAAAATAGAAGTATTTTTCTTTTTACGATTTACTCTAATAATTCATCCTAATAACAATTCATTTCGTCTTTCTTCCTTCAAAACCTTTAGAATAGTTTTACATAGTCACCAAACAGCTTTTGCTTTACTTTTTTTTTTAGATAAACTTTTTGCCTTACTTTTTAACTTTAACTTAAAAGTAGTTTTTAACTTTAAAAAAGTGTCAAATAGACTCTTAATTTGCTATGATTTAATCATAATTATCTTTTGTAGTCATTAAGTCACGCACGAAGTGAGTGAGTGACTTGTTGCCGGTATTTATTTGCTCAATGTACAAATACACACCTAATCAATATGTAATGCATACCTCTCAATATACATCTTAACGCATTATTATGATAATTTTTTTAATTTTTGTTTTATTTTAATATTTTTTGTTAAAAATTACAATAAAATGATCAAAAACTAATATCTCACTGCCTTTATATTATCATATTATCATGACAAGTCAAATAAAAATAGACAATTATAAAGGAAATATTATTTCTCCTATTACAATTTTATAAAAATGAAAAGATTTCATTATAAAGGAAAGGAAGAAAAAAGTAATTATATTTGACTATGTCCATATAATAACTCATGCTAATTTAATTTAATAAGGTAATTGAAGGCTAAGTTAGGCAAAAATTAAATTTTTTATTCAAACATAATTTGGAGCAAAAATATAATACTAAATTTTTGGGGGGTAAAAGTGTAAATATACTAAAATATAGGGCTCAAAGTTATTAGTTGGTGAAGAGAGAAGTAAGAGCAAAATTGTCTTTAATAGGGTTAGCATTTAAAAAGAAAAAGAAAAGGGAAACGGAAACTCTAATATCACTTTCCTCTGCCTCTCTCCTCTTTAGTCGCCTCTCTCTTCCCTTTTATCTCTCGTATACATCCCTATTCAACAAGCAAGAACATAATTTTCTTTCTCTTTCTCTTGGTGAACTAAGGTAAGAGTTAATCAATTCCTTAGAATTTCATGATGAAAGACATGAGGGGCTAGATTTTGGAATTGAGTGATGGATTACTTCCATTGTTATTAACACTCATATGTTTGATTTTCGATGGAGAAGATTGATTTCAGGTGAAACTCTATGAGGAAGAAGTCTTGAAAGAATTGAATCCTCACTCATTGAAATTTAGGAAAAGATGTAAGTGCCATAACATAGTCTCTTTGAATACCTTAGATGGTTATGAGTAATTATGAAATTCATGTGTTATTGAATGTTAATTTTCATTACCATAGATAATTGGTGATATTCTTTTGGTAGCTAGTGTGACAAATTTTGTTGGGAGCCTTGAATCGGGGAAATCACATACAAGGTAATTCCTTGGACTTTTAAAGACTTATTCCTTATTGAGTTACATCATGAAGTTTTGTGACTTTTATAGAATTTTATTTTTATTTTTTTTGGAGATAGACTTTTATAGAATATTTTCATTACATATGTATTCATGCGAATGATATTGACTATTGTACTATGATATAAAGATAGCAATATGACATGTCATGATAAAGTAATATGGTAATTCATAATATGAATGTAATGAGCAATTATTGTGTAATTTGAATTGTTCATATTTGTGATTGCTAAGAGACTTGGCCAAGTACGGGGCTTCCTTTGGGGAATTAAGGTTAAGAGCGACGACTCGTAGAAGTCCCAAGATCAGTTATGGATTCTCCTAAGAGTTGAGCTCAAAAAGTAATATGAGAAGTTTGAGACACCCTTGAGCGACGATGGTTGTTATTACAATGGTGTGGTTATCATGAGATGCTTACGTTTATTTATGTATATATGCATAATTGTTGTTATTTGGATTACATCGGTATCCCCACAGCCGATAGCCATGAGACTAATCTCTCACCCCGGGTCAGCGCACAAAGCGGTAAAGAGCTGGCCACGGAATGTTTTCCATTCACAAGAGTTGGGGTTCGAACCCCCAACACTTGCTTAAGGGACGAGATGCTGAACCATCACGCCCACCCACGTGGTTAAATTTGTTGTTATTTCATGACGTGCCTAATGTTTTAGGTAGAGAATTAATCCAAGGTGAGGAAATAAGCAAATATTGCAAGTGCACATAAGGTGTTACAATACTCTTTTATCTAAACGATTAAATTTTTATTTTATTTTTTCCCCATTTATTAACATTGAAGATAAAAATAGAAAAATAATTAATACTTTATTCAGTTTATAAAATAACAGATAAAAGAAAATGTTTTTTAAAAGCTAGACAGAAAGAAATGGATGAATGCTAAAGATTTCAACATTGATTAAGAAAATAAAATATTTATTATAATTAATAAAATTTACAAATCACAATGGATAAAAGAAAATATTAAATTATTAAATAAATAAAATTATTAATAAAATTAACTGTCCATCCTTCAACACACACTAAAATAAAAATATTTTTTTATACAGCTAAGGGCAAAGCCCTATAATCATAAACAAGTTGTAGCAGAAAATAAAATAAAAACCCAAATTTATAGGGTAATCCATTAGGAGCTCTTAAAAAGTTCCTTCCTGCAATCTCCATAGAGTCCTCAAAAATTAGCTTTTTACGATCTTCATGAGGGGATGAGAAGTAGTAACAGCCCCCGGGTTTATTAAGACCTTCCTCGGCAAGCGTACACTTAATATGCTCTTTCTTGACATGTATAATTTTTTTTTTTTTTTTGGTGAAAAACATGAATAAATTTAACTCTCCACTTCTTTGCAACCCAAGCTTGAATCCTAACTGCCAAAGGTAGTTCTCAAGCATCATTACCTGAAACAATAAGTAAGTTAATAGCTTGAGAGGAGTCATTCTCTTCTATTCAACAGTTTTTGTCAAATAAAAGAAAGTTATACTTTTACACATAGGCTAATTTGATAGAACCGTCCTCTTCTCATACTTTGCAACAAAGACTTGGGGCCAAAGAGCTGAAGGTGCATCGATAACTGACCAAGCAATCTTGCGAAGGAAGGCTTAACTATGTATCCTAAGGTTATAGATGCCAAGCCCACCCACAGTTCTTGACTTGCAAATTTGTTCATATGAGACAAGGTGAACTTTCTAATCAGCTTATGAACATCCCCATATGAAGCATCTTTGGACTTTTTCAATTTCATCACAAATACCTAGAGGGAGGAGGCAGTTCTGCATATAAAACATAGGGATTACAGAGACAACTAATTTAGCTAAATACACTCTTCCAGCCATAGGCAGATTTTGCTTTGACCAACCATTTAGCTATTGTGTACTTTATCCAACATGTCATTGTAGAGGCTTTTGTTGACTCCCCATGCTTCATCATAGTATCCAGATATCTACCAAGGTTCTTAGTTGGAGCATATCCAAAATTTTAACAATGGCATCAGCTAGATCCTCCTGCACATTGGTATAAAAGAATATACTAGTTTTTAGGTTGTTTACCATTTGACCATAGATCACACCAAAAAAATGCAAACAATCCATAAATATGGTGATTTGTTTCTCAAAGGCTTCTTTATAGAGCATTAAGTCATTAGCAAATAAAAGGAGAGAAATTTTTTGATCCCCTTTTTAAACATTCATTGGAACCCAATCCTTACTAACTACAGATCAGTAATAATATGAGAGAGTTTCTCCATGAACAAGACGAAGATGTTAAGTAAGATTGGGTCAACTTGATGAAGCCCTCTACAAGTTTTTAGGTTGTTTACCATTTGACCAGAGATCACACCAAACAAATGCAAACAATCCATAATTGTGGTGATTTTTTTCTCAAAGGCTTCTTCATAGAGCATTAAGTCATTACCAAATAAAAGGAGAGAATTTTTTGGACCCCCTTTTCCAACAGTCATTGGAACCCAATCCTTACTAACTACAGATCAACAATAATATGAAAGAGTTTCTCCATGAACAAGACAAAGATGTTAAGTGAGATTGGGTCAACTTGATGAAGCCCTCTACTATGCTTGATGGATCCAACTTGGGCCCCACTCCACAAGACCTCCAACTCAGTGGAAGAGATGCATTCAATAATTAAGTTAGGCACATAATGATGTAAGACAAGAAACTCCAAGACTCTTCTAATGAAACTCTAAGACATATGGTCATAAGCTTTCTCCTAGTCAATCTTGATCGCTAGAAATCCCCTCTTCCCTCGCATTCTTCTCATGGAATGCACATCTCCTAAGCTATCACAATGTTATCTTGAATATGTCTATTTGGGACAAAGTTGACTTATTGAGGAGACACTAGCTTCTACAAAGTTGGCTTTAGCTTGCTAACAAACATCTTGTTAATACCTTTAGAGAGAACAGAGCAAATAACAATAGGTATAAATTAAGAAATTTTCTTGGATTTGTGGACCTTGGGAATGATGAGCAGCATGGTTTTTTTTATCTTGCTTAGATCCAAGGGGGACTTCCAAAAGGACTTCACATCTTCAAGAGCTTGATGACCAATGACCTCCTAATTTCTTTGAAAAATAAATCTAGAAAGCCATAAGGACCTGGAGCCTTTAGAGCTCCAATCTTGAAGAAACGTCTCTAATTTTTAAGCTGGAAATTAGAGCAACCATAAGATTCTTCTCTTTCTGGCCAAGGTTCAACCATCTTGTATTATAAGGTGCTAGGGTCTGTTTGGATTCTCTTTGGAGTAAGGATTATTGTAAAAGGAAAGGACTAAATTGAAAAGACTTGTCTACGCTCTATCGAAGTGATCAACTTTGTTTTTAAGCTCCAGGATCTTGTTCTTTGTTATTCTAATTATCATAGTCGCATGGTAAACTTGGTATTTCTGTCCCCATTTGCAATCCAATTGCATCTGGCCTTTTGGAATCATAAGTTTTCTTCTTATTCTAACACTATACTATTTTCATCTTGTAAAGCTTGGTCTAGAGACTGAAGAAAATCATCAGGAAACCTTAATATATTGCATTGACCTTCATAAAGCTTCTTGCTAATATTATCTTTTTTCAATTAGATATTCCCATACATGTACTTGTTACAAGCCTTGAGATGGTTGACTAAGCAATGGAGCCGGAATCAAAATTATCACGGGGTTTCAAGCAGCTTTGAGGAAGTAAGAGAAGATATCATGTTCCTGCCATGCAACTAAGAATATGAAGGGCCTTTATCTCCAATATTCTCAGCAAGGCCAAGGGTTTAGATGATGGGTTATGGTCCAAATTTAACCTGGGAAGGGCTCTGACATTGGCTTCCTCAAAAGCAATCCTCCACACAGCATTAGTACACACCCTATCAAGCCTTTGGTACAATCTATCCAAGTGATAACATTTAGCACCTCTCGAAGTAAATTTAGCACCATTGCAACCTAAGTCCATAACATGATAATCATCAAGGACTTCAAAAGTTATTTCATTGAAATCCCCTATCATGACCCACTGTTTATTCACTTCACCACTTTCTTCTAAGGTCTTCCCAAAGATGACTCTTTTTGTCTTCCCTCGGGCTGGCATAGATACCAGTTAACAAGAACTTGTTGCTTGAAATGTTGTTACACTGAAAATGGATAAATTGGTTGATTTTTTCAACTAAGTCAACTGCAAAGTTATCTTCATTCCAGAGAAGCTAGATTCCTCCCATGAATCCAACAACATCTCCATCACTATTAGCGTTGTTATCCATAGGCCTTTTTTTTTCACTGCTTCAGCACTAAAGGTTATCATTGGCATGATACTTCTCTTTTCACGCCTATCATTCCTATTCTCCTTAGATTGCATCATACGAATTTTCTTCACTATTGCACTATCTTGGACATATTTTTGCTTCTGGGAAGACATTTTCTCTTTACCTTTCCCTTTATCACTCTTAGAAATATTTGGCTTGTTATAATTTGTCAAATCATCTCCAAAATCCCTTTTACCCAGCGATGATCTAGTTAGACTGCTAGAATTGAGTTTTTCTTTCTTTCTTTGAACAATCATCTAGAGTCCCACTCACTGCAAGTGAATAGACTAGACAAGAATCTTGAAGGGGTTGTTACAAACTTCATTGCCTGCCTCCATAGAGGATTGTTTTCTTAGCTAAGGGAAAGTTTTTGTTATTATGCCCAAAGCGGCCACAATGGAGACAAACAAGATACAACCCTCCATAGTCGGTTTTTCTTTTGCAACCCTTGAGCATATACTCTCCTCTCCGAGGTTTTGAGAGGTCTAAATCTACACAAACTTTAGCAAAATATCCTCTATCTCCGGCAGAGGCTATTTTATCTATTTCCAACATCTTCCTATCAGATTACCTAGGTAATTTAGGAAGGAGTATTCAAAGAATTTCTTAAGATATAAGGGTTAGGAGTTTGGAGGGGAGGGGAAGAGAGAGAAGGGAATGGAAGAAAAATGAAGGGTATTCCCTCCCCCTGTTTGTGAGTTAAAACCTCCAAAAATGGGGGAACTTTAATTTAAAAAATAAGAAGGGTTTTGGAGGGTTTTGTGAAATTTCCTAATTCCTTCCCCTCACTTTTTTAAGGGAAGTGATTAATAAAACCCCTCATTCCTTATGTTTGCTTTATCAGGATCGAAGTAGGACTCCCACCTTTGAACAACAACGTAGTGTCTTAGGATGACCCACAGGTCATCGGTTATTGCTAGGTTCAAGTCCTCTAGGGTTGTGAATTTTATCGAGAAAAATTCATTTCCTAAGTCCATCATTGTTATCGCTCCAATTATTGCCCAAGAAGTTTCAAATATGTTCTTCATAAATTCCTCACCAACTTCCCCTCCTTCCCAGAAGCTTTACAATGATGGTGTTGTGCCATGGGTTTCGCATTCTCTGCTTCGTCTCCTTGGAACATTTGATGTTGATTAAGTCATCTTCTTCCACCACTGTATGAAACATCCACTCTTAGATCTCACCTTTTATGGGATCTAAAGAATATGTGTCGCCCACCTTCATCACAAATCTCACCTTTCTGTCCCAAATGGAGAGCTCTTCACCATTTTTACATCTCTTGACACTCTTCCTTAGATTTGCCATTACAGATTGCTAATAGGATTCAGCCTCCATTGAATTTTCTATTGAAACGAAAGAAAACTTAACAGAAAGGGAAAAATCGTGCGTGAAGTTTCAAACACTTGAAATGAATCCAGTTTTCAAAAAAATTAGGATTGTATGACAACGTTTTTAAAATTGGGATGGATTATTCTACCTATAATTTTTTCTGCCTACCTTTGCTTACTACTCTAAAACACCATCAGATCATAATCTTAACTAACATTTATCTTTCTTTCTCTTCTTGAGATTATGATCTGATGGTGTTGGAGGGTGGTAGGCAAAAGTAGGCAAAAAATGGTAGGTATAATAATCTATCCCTTAAAAAATATATATTTTTTAATATTGACAATAAAAATATTTAAAAATAGGAATTCATTAATTAATTTAATTTTCTATTTTAGAAAATAAATCATCAATTCAGTAATACAATTTGATAGAAATAAGAAACATTTTCTTTCTTTATTATATATGTTATTTATTAAATGCATATATCATAGAATGTTACACTATTAATATGAGAATAATAAATCTTACATCAAAATTTAATCCCTAATTTTCATGCGTATGAGGATGATAATTTATTGGGTTATACTTATTAATTAATTATAGATATTTCCAATAAATTATAATCATCAAATACATGAGAATCAACGACTAAAATTAAATGTAAAATTTAT
The DNA here is from genome assembly GCA_032173675.1 of Gastrolobium villosum. Classification (NCBI taxonomy): domain Eukaryota; kingdom Viridiplantae; phylum Streptophyta; class Magnoliopsida; order Fabales; family Fabaceae; genus Gastrolobium; species Gastrolobium villosum. The sequence continues at coordinate 109,538 of JAVKPL010008529.1, read as the reverse complement.
TATTTTTAGTCTAATATAAATTGATTCGCTCCTTGTAAAATATATTATTTATTAAATACATCGTGTGTCATGACACTAAAATAGTTGACCTTAAGTTCATGTCATCTCTTAGTGACAATAGCATTTTCGGTACACCCAATGTACCTACAACTTTCATTAAAAAATTGACTCTTAATTTTTTTTTTATAGATATATAACAGAAAATATCCCATTTTAATTGGTCTGTCGCAGTGAGTGAGTCACTTGTGCAACAGATGTACCATAGATATTTCGCTTTATGACGTACATAATTTGAGCCACGGACTCTAATGCAACTAAAATACTAATTTATACATTCCAAACACTGTAGAAGAGGAACATGAACCATGCTATTTTATTTTTTTCCCCTTCTGGTATCCGAAATACAAGTATGTTATGTTATCTACATTCCAAATGCAGTATGTTCCATGCTTTCTTACTCTGAGTATAAATTTTTTTCATTACTACAGTTCTAATTCTTGAACTATATATATGTATGATCTTCTCAGGTTATCCTCATTGGAGTCTTTCTTTTCTGCAAAACAAATTAGCTACTTTGAGTTACAAAAAAGCAAATAAAAATGCCTGAAGGAATAGTGAAAAGGACACCTTCTCAAGAAAAATATGAAAGTGTTCAATCTGCAATAAGGCTCCTTGTGGTGCTATTGTTGCTGGGTTGGATTTTCATTTGGATAATGCTGCCCACAAATACTTATAGGCAAGGATGGATGCTTCAACTCCAAGCAAAGAGTAGTTTTACCTATTTTGGTGCACAAGGTACTCTTTTTGATTCAATTATGATTTCCTATGTGCTTGCATTCCTCTATTTTATCCTAATATAACTATGATCTTCTTATTGCAGGTGTAACACTTCTGATTTCAACTTTTCCATCCTTGTTCATAGCTGCTTTGGGATGTGTCTACCTCCACATAGCCAAAAAAACAAATGGTTACAACATGGAAAGGTACTATTTTTTCTTTCCTGCTTAATTTAGTTATATGGAATAAGATATTATGCCTACCTTTTTTCATTCTTACTCTATTTAGTGTCTATTTGGATCCTCTCTTTTTTTAGTTAGAAGCTACTTATAAGCATAAGGTAGGCCAAACAGGTTTTGGGAAATGCTCTTATAACGAAAAGCTCCTTTTTTTTATAATGAAAAAAAAAGTTGAAAACTAAAAGCTCCTAAAAGGAGTTTTTTTAAGCTCTTATCTGTTTTTTTTGAATTGTGTGCTTTTTGTTAAATGAAGAGTGATAAAAAGAGATAATTTTCTTGAAATATGTGCTTTTAAATAATTTTTAAGCTAAATTTTTTATGTAATTTACAAACAGCTTTTAGCTTCTTTTTGTAAGCTCTCTTTTTAGCTTTAACTTATAAGTAGCTTCTAGCTTAAAAATAAGAGGATACAAAGAGGCTCTTACTCATTTCCACCATTCTTAGATCATTCTTTCTCTCTTCTCTTGAAATTGTGATCTAATGAGAATGTTTTACAAGACTAAGTAGAGCAGCTATGAGAAAAAAGATAGACATGATATCATATCTCATATATTTTTACTAAATGTTTCATTGTACGAAAAAAAGAAAAAATCCCAGTTGTGATAATTGGCTTATGTATTCTATGCTTTTTTGCACCATCAGCCGCAATGACCAGAAACGTAAGGTAACCATGTGGAAGCGTCCGGTGCTTGTAAAAGGCCCTCTTGGCATTGTTTCTTGCACAGAGCTAGCATTTTTGCTTATGTTCATTGCACTCCTAGTTTGGACCTTTGCAACTGTTTTACACAACCACTTTCCAACAATCACACAGAAATCAGCAGCAGCCATTGGCCAAAAAGTGTAATGTTTTTTTTATCAGACACTTAAATTCAACCATTTTGATCTGTGCAATAAATAACTTGTGCATCCAAGTTGCAATTGTGAAATATGATGTTGGGTTATATTGGTGGTGGTTTTTGGCAGATGGCAAATGAAATTAGAAGCTGCAACACTCGGGTTGGGTGTGATGGGGAACGTATGCTTGGCATTCCTATTTTTCCCTGTAGCTCGTGGCTCATCAGTGCTGCCACTGCTTGGCCTTACCTCAGAGAGTTGCATAAAGTACCATATTTGGCTTGGAAACATGGTCATGACTCTCTACACTTTTCATGGCCTTGGTTACATCATCTATTGGGCAGTTACCAATCAAATTTCTCAGGTTAACTAAGACTAAGATCTGCTTACAATATATACATTCACATAATTATCGTAATATATATACGGGTTTTATAATTCTAACCTGAGAATTTGAATTTTCCTATACACCCTTCGATTTTCGTACCAATGTGGGTCCTACACATAATTTTTTCTAACATACGGGTCCCACATGTTTTTTGTATCTACAACATGAGAATTCAATTCTCATGTAGCATGAGAAATATAAAACCCTATATATATATATATATATATATATATATATATATATATATATATATATATAAAATCAATTCTTATGTTGCATAAAAACACACATCTCCTATCACTCTCAATTCGTAAAACGTGCCCAACCTTTAAAAAAAAAATTGGTGGGACCCAGTTTGTTTCTGTCTGCCGGAAGAGTTGCTCATCACCAGTGGCATAAGAAATGCAACGCCCATATAAATATATGGGTTATGTTTATCTCATTTTATATGAGATAAACAATTTTCTTACACACACAAAAAGGGGTTGGGTCCCACCACTTTTTTTTTCTCTTCTTACCTATGGGTCCCACTTATACTTTTATTTCTACTACATAAGATAATATTTTTCCTATAACATAAAAAAAATATATCTCATATATATATATATATAAGGTCAGGATCATTTTACACCAGTGTAAGTTATCCTCCTAATCTTATCCGTTAATTCCACTTATATCTAAGGGCTCAAATTTTTTAGTAATGTGAGCCATTGGATATAAGTGGATCAATGGTCAAGATTGAGTGTAAGACTTCTAACTCTTACACCGCTGTAAGAATATCCTGCCCCATATATATATATATATATATATATATATATATATATATATATATATATATATATATATAGGATCATTTGACACCAATGTCAAATTTGAAATCTGATACCTCATCTAAGAGCCGTTAGATCAAAAAAGATCAATGGCTCCGATTTGTAAGCATGTGACACCATTGATATTTTATGATCTAACGGTCCTTAGATGAGGTGTCAAACTTTAAATTTGACACCGGTGTCAAAGGATCCTGCCTCATATATATATATATATATATATATATATATATATATATATATATATATATTCATAATTTTTTTACATCCGTAACTCTTAATATTGGTTATTGATATTATTTATATAATTTCGCGGTTCTAATTTTATTTTTTTTAGAGATATTCCAATTGGTTCATCACTTTACAACTAGTTTAATTCAGCAGGTCACGGGATTAAGAGTTTAAATCCCTCCTGAAGATGGTACTGGGGAGGATGGTACTGGGGAGGATCGAACATATGCTCTCAGCTCCACCTGCTTAGTTCAGTGACACCAAGTGAGCTACCATTATTTGGTGGTTCTAATTCTTTAGTTAAGTGAACCCTTAGATAAAATGGGTCAATGAACAAAATTAACTTTAAAATTTCTTATTTTCTCCTACCAGAGACCCTTTGGTTCAAGTGCAACATTTTTTTTAATAGATGTGGGTTCCATATAAAATATGTCTATAGCATGAGATACCTATCTCCTAAAAACTCATATATATATTGAGCATATTGTTTCCCATGTAACACATAAAAAAGTGGACGGGATCCATTAAATAAAAGAAAAAAAAAAGAAAATAAGTGAGTCTCATCCACTTTTTGTGATTTGCATGAGATAACATGATAAAATATATACTCAGGACATGTCCTCTGAACGTCATTTTATATGATTTTTTTTTGTCTGTATGGGGCTATGGCTTTGTTTCATTGCAGATGCTGAAATGGTCCAAAGTTGGGATATCAAATGTGGCTAGAGAGATAGCTTTGCTTTCTGGTTTGTTCATATGGGTTGCAACCATTCCATGCATTAGGCGAAAAGCCTTTGAGATCTTCTTCTACACTCATCAACTCTACATCCTCTTCATAGTCTTCTACATCTTTCATATCGGCATATCCGATGCCTGCGCTATGCTCCCTAGTTTCTACCTCTTCTTGGTTGATCGTTATTTAAGGTTTCTGCAATCAAGGCACCAAGTTCGTTTGGTTTCTGCTCGTGTTTTGCCATGTGAAACTGTAGAACTCAACTTCTCTAAGGTCCATGGTAATTAACATGACCATCCTAGCTCAATATCTTGGAAGTTACCTTTAGTTACTTCCTGATAAGTTAAAAAAAATTATTTTATTTTGTGACTTTTTTAAGAGCTAAATGATATGTTTTTGGCAGGGTTAACTTATAATCCAACAAGTGTGGTGTTCATAAATATACCAAGCATATCCAAGCTGCAGTGGCATCCATTTACAATTGTTTCTAATAGTAACTTGGAGCAAGAAATGCTTAGTATTGTCATTAAAAGTGAAGGAACTTGGACGAAGAAGCTCTACCAGCAACTTTCAACTCCTTCCCTAATAGAAAATCTTGGTGTATCCGTTGAAGGTCCTTATGGACCTGCTTCAAGTAATTATCAAAGGTCTGCATCTTAGAAGAAAAACAAAACTTTAAAACCAATTTGGAGTTATTAATTACATTTTGCTTCATTAGACATAAGTTATTTGATTTCCAGATCCTGATTTTTTCTTTTTCTAAGCAGGCATGACACACTAGTGATGGTGAGTGGAGGAAGTGGCATAACACCTTTTATCTCCATCATTCGAGAACTAATATATCTGAGCACTACATTCAAATGCACAACCCCAAAAGTTGTCCTAATTTGTGTATTCAAGAACTCTTCAATGCTGTCAATGCTAGATTTGATCCTCCCAGTTTCTGGTTCCCCTTCTGACATTTCTAGTCTACAACTACAAATTGAGGCCTACATCACAAGAGATAAAGAGCTTAAGACAGACAACCCAATTAACCTTCGAACTATATGGTTCAAGCCAAATCCAACTGATGCACCCATATATGCTATATTAGGTCCAAACAGTTGGCTCTGGCTTGGTGCTATAATCTCATCCTCTTTCATCATTTTCCTTATGATAATTGGTATCATTAACCATTACTACATTTTCCCCATCGATCATAACTCGAATCTAATATTCTCATTTCCTTTGAGGTCGTTCCTTCACATGCTAGTAATATGTGTGTCCATAGTCATTGTTGCTAGTGCAGCAGTTCTTTGGAACAAGAAACAAAATGCTAAAGACACAAACCAGATGCAGAACTTGGAAGGGTCACCACCAGCAGTGTCACCATCAATGATTTACAGCAATGCAGATAGAGAATTGGAAATCCTTCCATACCAGTCCCTTGTTCAAGCTACCAACATTCATTTTGCTGCAAGACCTGACCTAAGAAGTAAATCACCTCCATTTTCTTTAACTATGGTCTAGAAACCCATCAATGAATTGAGATCACTTATTTTTTTATTTTCTTTTTACAGGACTGATATTGGAATTCAAAGGACCAAGTGTGGGAGTTCTTGTTTCAGGACCCAAGAAAATGAGGCAGGAGGTTGCAGCCATTTGCTCATCTGGTTTAGCTGAAAATCTGCATTTTGAGTCCATTAGCTTTAGCTGGTGATTTTACTCATACTGTTGTAAAGGGTGCAAAACATTAATGAACAACCTCTATAGTATGAGCTAGTAGTTTCAGCCGGCCTTGATGTACTTACTAGTTTTATTGAATAAATGTACATTAGTTTGTCAACGGAGTAGTGGTAAAACTGTTCTTTCATGAATGAAAGGTCATGGTTTGAATCCAGGGAACAGTATCTTTACAATTATGTAAGGGTAAGGCTGCATACAAGGATTTCCTCCACCCCACACTCGCTAGTCGGGTTTAATGGGAGTGATTTTTTTTTTTTTGGTTTGTCAACAATTATTGAGACTTAATTTCTAGCATATATGTTAGGCCATCAAGTTGAGTAAGTAAAAGATTGACAAAGAATGATAGTATATTGAGATCAGATTACAAGAGATGAGAGAATGAATTGTGTACCGTATTCAAGGAAGAAAAAATTTACAAGAGGAATGATCGTCTTTACAAGGGAGTAACCCCTTTCTTACCTGAGAATGTCTCAGTTTTATCAATTCTCAAAAGAGAGTCTCTACAGTGTGTTTTCCCCTAATTTAGCTACCTAACTGCCAAAATACCCTCTTCTAACTAATAATTAACCACAATTTATTCCTCCTCAAATATACCCTCCAAATTCTATCCTGTTTTATTCTAATCGTGCATAACAAGATATTATATGAATGAAAATATAATTAAAGGAGTTTACTTTAATATCTTGATTATAGTAAATTTGAATGGAAAAAATTTATGGTGCATCAGTACCACCGTGGTCCTTCAATTGAAATTTTGACACTAGTGTTTGAGAATATAATATAAATCATTAAAAAAACACCGTCATCTAATACCTTAAGGTTTTGGGTTGAAGTGGTTCTTTGATATGGTATCAGAGCTTCAGGGACCGTGAGGTCATGAGTTCGATCCTCACCGCCCCCACTTTCAGGTGGAATTACGAAAAACACAAGACAGACCACCAAAAAATTGGGTTTAGAGAATATAATATAAATCATTAAAAAAAGGGCGTCACCTAATACCTTAAAATTTTGTTGAAGTGGTTCTTTGACAACTAGGTTTAAAAAAAAAATTCTCTCTCTTCTCTTATCAACTTTTTCTCTCTTTTTTCTCTCTTTCTCGTCCGCCTATTATGTGCTTCAGGAGCTCTGAATATGATCTCGTTTGAATGATGTCAACAAGACATACAAAAATTAAGTACAAACAAGCAGAATAAGAACTTCCTATGCAGGTCTATGCAAGTCACATAATGTCATTGACGGCTCCGAACTCTTTCGCTGGAAGGGATGATACTATTGTTAAGGAGAAACTTATTATACACTAAATGAACATATCATACACTGCCAAGGGTCACGAGCTTGTTTGGCACATTATTAAGTTCCCAAAAATCCAAACATTGCAATGGTTATATATTATTAATAATTTATTAGCTTACTGACTGATTAAAACACATTTTATATATTTTGCTGACTCCGCATTGTAAGTTGTAGTTCATTTCATGCTTCACGCTCCGGTTATCACTTATCCGGTCTATGAAGCTTACTTGCTAGAGCTACAGAGCTGATAATGGAGGAGCCCAAATATGTCAAACAATTGCCCTGCTTTGCGAGTAGATACTCGATATACTATAGGAATAGATACTCTTTTATTAAAAAGGGCCGACCAGTTGAAATACTCACTTCGTGAGTGTCTAATACTCTAGGCAGTCTTTCTTCGGCTTTTTGCAGAAAGACTGATTCGAACCCGCGACCTGACACACCACGACAAGCAATCTTAACGCTGAGTCAAGCCGACCCTTCTATACTCTTTTATTAAAAATAAGAAAAAAATAAGACTCGTGTTACATTAATCATAAAAGGGTGGGTGAAATAAGCATTTATTAGATGAATTGCTTTTTTCCAATTTTAGCACAGGTGGTTAGGAAACTGAGCCTTAAAGGTCTCAAATTCGAGTTTGGGAATGGAAAAAAAGGATTTGGGAGAGCCGCCCCCAAAGGATCCCACAGTGAATTAAACACCAGTTTCAAACTAAAAAATTAAATACCAAATATTAACCATTAATTTTTATCAATTTAATGGTTATAATCTATCAAAAATTAATAATTAATCAATAAATATGACTCAATAAATTATAATCATTAAATTCATGAAAATCAACTATTAAAACTTGTGTCAAATTTTTTTAAAATATATTATTTGTAACTTTTATAAATAGTTTTAAAATTGATTTTTTTTTTTACTTTTTAAAAAAATATTCAATTATCGTAATTTTTTTTATAAAAATATATTTTAAGAAAAAATATAAACATACGGTAACGAATACAACCAACAGTAGTTGGTTGAAAGCGATCTCCAACTCGAACGCGAAAATGGCCTATTCCCTATAAATGACATTATTTATATTTATATTCCCTATAAATATAAAGCTGCACCAGGATCACTACATGACAACATATGTCCAGTTTTTACGAATGGAATCAGCTAACGGAGAGAATTTAGTATGGATGGGGACCACCATTTTTTAGGTGGCTCCTTAGTATAAATGAGGGGATAAAATTGGAAAAGAGAAAAAATAGAAGAGGTAAAAAGGAAAAGAAAAAATTAATGTTGTGAGAGAGAGCACCAAATCATTGGGTGGTCCTGGAGCACCAAAAAATATTTCCTGACCTAGGTAGTTTTTTAAGAGTTTCAGTAAGTAATTTCAATAATTATTTATGTAACTAATGGGTGAGTTTACTATTTTGTTTGAGAAATAATTTCAGATCTCAAAAGAATTAAGCATGCATATTGAAATATAAATAAATAACATTTTCATCATATATTGGACAATCATTAGGTCTAGTGTTCAAATTCAAAATGTGACTGTTAAATTTTATTTACATTATGCAAAGTGAGAGTTTCATATTAATAAAGTAACCAAGCTTTCTTAATTCAGAAAAAAAAATTAGGAACTTCCTAAATGGATAATGCCATATAATTCACTCAATGTAAAATTTTTTAGGCATCAGAAAAAAAAATTATGTTAACCAATAAATGGATGATTATCATTTTTCAAATCAAACTCATTAATTAATTATTAATTCGCCATATAATTCACTCAAATGTAAAACTTTTTATATTGTCGGTAATTAAAAATTAAAATCTAAGCCAAACGACCCAACCAACTAGTATTACTTACAAAACTGCTTTGGTTGAGAACTATGATAAATCAATATACCTGAAGTCCAATATAATTACTACATTTCTTGAAGTGGAGATAAGGATATATTTCAACAGCCTCGACCACAATACGTTGAAGTCCAATATAATTACTACATTTCTTGAAGTGGGTAGCTAAGCGCAGACATTTTTAAGAATAGACCTTACCAAGTTAACACCGCAAAGCCTCTCTCCCCAGATCATGAATTGAAGGCAGGAAGGTTATCGCACTGGGTTTTCCATAGAATTTAGGATGAGGTTAATTTTCAAATAAATTAGAACCAATTTAATTAATTCAGTTTGAATCAGGGAAATAATCCTAATAAGTATTCTAAAGACCATCTTAATTATTATGTCAATATTTATATTCTTTATTTGTTATATATTTTTTTTAAAAATGATAAATTTATGAAAAGCTAGATGAATTATATATAAGGATTTAAAATTTCTCATATTATAGGAGATAAAATTATATCCTATATACATATAAAAATATGTGACACCTATGTGGAGTCATACGATGAGAAAATAGATAAAGAGAAAAATTAGACCCACATATTTTTGTATGTATAGGGGATAATTTTATCTATTACAACATAAGAAACTTTAAACCCTATATATAAATATTATAAATGATGAAAAATAGTTAAATAAGAGAGAAATTAATTTTAAGGGAAATATGTCTCTCATGTTGCATGAAATAATTTTGTCTCATGCAATACATGAAAAAAGTGGGTGGAATCCACTAACAAACAAAAAATAAAGAAAAAAAAGTGAGTTACACTCACTTTTTGTGAGTGCATGAGACAGAAATAGTTCAAATAACTCTTACGAAATGAGAGACATATTTCCCTAATTTTAATTTGCCTCATGAAAGTTGTGATTAACTATTACAAATCCTGTAAAATAAATTTAGGCAAAAACAAATAAGGTTGCATCATTGGTAACTTGTTTTAGAAAAAAGAATTTGTGTGAAATAGCATTACTCTTTGTTATTTTTTTATATGAGCCAATAAATATTTTCCTAGTTGAACATGAGTGTTATTAATAAAATATGCGGCGTTAATTTTTTTAAAAAGTCACAAAAAATTTGTTGACCATCATGTTCTATATTTCTTTCCATAAACATGGCATAAAATTTCATGGGTTTTTCTAAAGTACATTGAAACATAGAGTATGGATATTCTCACTACCAAAATTTTTCACTACCAACTTATTACCTATCTAAATACCGTTAGATTAACATTTTCTCTATCTTCAAAAACTTTTTAACATTCTCTCTCTTTGATCCAATAGTGATGTGATGGGTAGTAAGTTAGTAGTGAGAATTTTTAGTAGTTAGAATATCCCCACTCTGAAACATAATGTGTCTGTAAGTTAAATTTAAAAAAGTAGTTTTTTAATATTTTAATGTTATTTCTTAATAATACATAACTTGACCCCTTTCTGGAGAGAGTAATAATACAATAACGAAAGATAAAATACCCCAACTACTACATACCAAGTTTTAAATCTAGACCATAGTTGAAAATTATTTTTTATTTGAATGATTACTTGAAAAGCTATTTTTTCTTAAAAAAAAATAAATGTTTCAAAAAAAGTTTCTATATAGGAATTTTTTTTTTTTGGTGAAAGTTTCTATATAGGATTTTAATTGTACGTTTTCTTTCATAACTTCCACTGATCAATAACTGACATATCAACTTCCTTTTTATATTGTTTACTGAACAATATAGTATAAATTTGCGTATGATGTGTGTACTTCACTAAAAATTATCACCAACAATGTACAGTGATGGGTTTCGGCTTAAAAATTCAGACTAGGTAAAAGTAGAAAGAAAAGGGAACATGATAGCTTTATGTTACATAACATATCAAGCCCAACCCATAGGCCATAATCTAAGTTAAACCCAACAAGACCACAACCAGAAGTGATCAATCTACAAAACTGTAAAATGAAAGGATGACAAAAAAATGAGTAAGTATCTTTTTTTGCCATCAATAAATTTTACAATGCCCGCTTTAGTCCCTAAGAAATTAAAAGGCTATTCGTGGTCTCTAAGAAATTCAAAATGGACCCATTTAGTTGAAATTGTGGTCCTTCACAAATTTAAAAAAGACCCACATTAGTCCATCAAAAAAATCAAAATGAGTCCACTTTAAATTTCTTAGAAACCACGAATAGCTATTTTATTTGCTATAGACTAAAGTGGATATCATAAAATTTGCTGAGGACCGAAAATAGTATTTACTCCACAAAAATATATGCGCATCAAAATCACATTAAAAAGTTATGTTAAATTTTGATAGGGATAATTTTGTTATCTTTGTATTTGATTCAAATTGAATTAGTCGAATAAAATCAAAAGAAATAAAAGGGAAGAGAGAGAGAGAGAGAGAGATGAAGTAGACTAAGAAGATAATGAGGACCACTGAAAGAACTAAATTTTAGAAGATCCAAATCAAGAGTCAAAGATGCACTAGCCCACTTCTTAGAGGAGATAAGATAATACCTGAGCATGTGAGTGTGCAACTGTGCATGCTTGATGGGAAATGAGAACGTGGAGACACATATCAAACATCTTGTTTAAGCACTGGGTCCCTTCAATTTCATTTATGTTTTCCATTAGTCCCTTTCGAAACAAATCACATATGACATAAAGGCAAAATCCCCCTTTCAAATCACCACTTTATCTCAATTGCTTCTCATTTAGCTCCACATTAGGGGTGCAGTTCTTCGATAGTGGATTTCTTGTTTCTTAATCTAACTCCCAGAATCTGATCATTTTAGGTTGAAAAAAAAGACATAATTTTTAGGAAAAACAGAAATAGATAAGTCATTTAAGTAAAAAAAAAACTTAATATGATTCTGTATGAATTTAAAGATGTAATAGATAAAACTCAATTTTTTATGGTTTCATGTTTCTTATTTTTAGAAAATAAATTTTAGAATAAATAACATTTTTGATTCTCAGCAAATTTTACAATACTCGTTTTTTAGTCCCTAACAAATAAATTAAATCCATTTTAATTGTAAAAATGTTTATCCATTGCAAATTTAAAATACACTCATTTATATCTGTTTTCATTCGTCCTTTTTAACAATTGTTCATGTCTCTCTCATATTAAAATGGGTACACTTTGAATTTCTCATATCTGGACCTCACATCCACACATATTTTTTGATAAGCAATATCATGGAACGTATTATCTTTTATCTCCTACACACATAAAATTGTGACTTTTTTTTTCTTATATTATTTTATATAAATATAAACCATATTTTTACATATTATATCTTATAATATAAGAAATATTAAACTCGAATTTTATATGAATAAAAATGTTTATGTACCATTGCACTTCTAGATCTGTACTTTGTAGGTTATACAACATCATTTATATCTGTGTGGTTCACCTATGTTACGATCCTCCTTTATTTGTGAACAATTGTTCGAATGTCTCTCACCACCCTTGTTTCTGGTACATACATTGCTGTCGCAGTACTGTTATCGCTGAGAATCTGGACCTCACATTCACTTTTTTTTTTTTTTTTATAACACACATTCACTTTTTTTTATAAGCAATATCATGGAACTAAAGCTTAAATATCGTCAATTCTATCAGTATGCACCGTATAATTAAATGAGATTTAAATAATACAAATTATATTATTTTATAAATATAAAGAGACAGAATTCACAATTTTTTTCTGTCTTTTTTATTATATTTTTTTTATGTCTAATAATATATAATTAGGTAAAACTACATTATCTCCTAAAATGACACACACTTTTCTCAAATCAATTTTTTTTTTTTATATTTTTGCTATTTTATAGATTGTATGAACATAATAAGGATACTATTATATTGATGAGATTAAGAAAAAGATGATAGAGAAATAACACACGCACTTATGGGTAATTGTAGCGTATCAACATCTCTTTCCTTCGTACAGTAAGATTTAAGTTTGATATGACACTTGGGGTGCCAATGAATTCCTCTAAACGCACAAAATCAATGCGAATCGTTTCTATAAGCAAAAACTAATTAACTCCCAAATTCATTTAAAGTAAACAAAAATTAATCTTTTGATGACTCTGGCCTAGGAAGTTGTGTGATTTTTTGGGGGGACGGGAGAGAATTTGATCTGCAAAAAAAAAATTTATTTATTATTTGTATATTCTTTATTGAGATTTTTTTAATACTTCTGGAAACTTATATGTTTATTTGTCGGTTGGTAACTTACCATTACATGTTCATATTTTTCAAGTATAAAAGTTTTGGTGGGCGATTCTATCTTTTAGAGGAGAGGATGAGAAATTTTTTAACGGTTGAAATTTATTAGATCTCACTCATTAATTATTTTTTAATTCCCAATAAATCTCAACCACTAGATGCACGGAAATTAAGATTTGGTGTAAGATTTTTTTTTCTTACACCGTATTAATATATATATATATATATATATGTAGTATCCTTTGACACCGGTATCAAATTTGAAGTTTGACACCTCATTTGAGAGCCATTAGATACAAGTGGATTAAAGATCTAGATTGAGTGTAAGACTTCTAACTCTTACACCGATATATATATATATATATATATATATATATATATATATATACCTATATATATATACCTATATATATAGGTATATATATATATATAGGTATATATATATATATATTCTGACACATGTTATTCAGCCATAATATCTTTTCTGGTACATATAAAATTGTACATTAGGTAAAAAATTTAAGCCATTAGATATAAGTAGAATTAACGGACAAGATTAAGAGTATAACTTACACTGATGTAAAATGATCCTCACCCATATATATATATATATATATATATAAGCAAGATGAGATAAATGGTATTAGATGAACTATTATTTTTTTTTCATTTTTTAATAAAATATACCTAATACTCGAAATCACTAAAAAAAAGATATAATAAAATAATTGGTACTGACACTTGGGTCATGAGTGTCTTGGTTTGGGCAGGCATAGTCGAAAGTTGGTATTTCAATCAAAGCTCAAATGTTAGATCTACATGGTTCTTGTATTATGGTGCACCCCTTTTCACCCACTTCCATTTTGATCAGGGTAATGGACTCCTAACCCAGCCATGATGCTGTGTTGGTTGGGTAGGGTTTGCATCACCGACGTTCCATATTTGTCGTTTGTCTCTTCTCCTCACCCCACTGACCTACTCTTATGGACCTTTTGATTCCCTCTGTCCTCTCCACCATGCTTGTCATGGACTCTAGAGAGTGGCTATGTCCCACCCTGCTCACTTGGACCCATTCCCTCTATTCATCTCTCTTTGTGGTGCTTAGGTTATTGAATCCCACTTTCAAATCTATCTTTCTTTTCATATATTAGTGAACAAATAATGTTGTTTTCACCGTGTCAAAACAACATCTACCTGGAAATCTTGTCCCCCTTTATTTTCTTATTGAAATAATATGAGTGATTGATTCGAGAAGATCATGAATGTCTGATTACAGATTAATATTTGTATCTCGGATTATTAAATTTGTGAGAGTTTGTGTAAGAGACGCCGAAGCAGTTGTGGATCCAGAATTTTTTTCTATGTGTGCACACTTAAGATGGGGGTTTGGGGGCAGCGCCATGAAGAATTTTTTTTTTAATTTTAAAGATATTAATTTTAAGGGTTAATTGATCAAAAACCAATCTCTATGATGTCTATTTGATCCAAAGTTGACCACTTTTGTTTCACAAAAAAAGTGAAAAATCCCATGCGATTCTCCTCCACTTGATGAAGATTGAATTTCAGGAATCATTGATGTCCATTAAGGTTTGGAGCTAATAAGATTTATGTTTCAAAAAAAAAAAAAAAAACAAAGCAATAGGGTAGAGTTTAAGCTTTAAGCTTTTAATTATATAGGTTGGTTGGGTTGGGCTTGGGCCTATTTTTACTTTTTCATTTTCAATCTTTTTTTTTTTTTTTACTTGACCTAAATCATCCACCTCTTAAAAAAAAATTTCTCAAATTTTTGTGTCTGTATGTGCAGACACAGGCAACAACACCGGTTCGCCACTGGCCCCAAGGAATAATAATTCATTATGCACAATAATAATGACGTATAGCTGAGGCGTGAAATGAATATACAGTGTCAACTAAAAAAGTCTAAAATTTTCAAAAAAAAAAAAAAAATAGTGTAAAATTCAGAATACATTAATTCTATTTATATAAGGCGTTACCTATAAGTGAAGAGAACTAACATGAGTCAACTTCTTGAGGGATAGAATAAGTACTTTTATCATTAATCCCTTAAGCTTAGGACAGGGGATCCTATCTATATTTTTTTAATTCATCATTTATCTTTAGTTGTTGCTTCTAGAAATTATGGGGCCAGTAATCCAAAAAAAAAAATTATGAGCCCATTTGATGGATCTAGAACAATGAGAAACGGGATTAAATTTTGAATTAAGATATCATGTTGAGTTCATTTATTATAATAGATTGTCACTTAATTCATTAATAAAAATCTCCTCTCCTTTTTCACGAAAAAAATAAATAAATAAATCTCCTCTCCTTAATCGACTAACACTCATAGATTAGAGTGTAACTTTAAACCCTCACTTCTTGCATTAATTTTATTTTACAAATTGTAAACTGTTTTATATTATTCAAAAATAAAAGTTTACACTTACATTAATGTGTTATTCAATAACTTACATGGAAGTTTATGAAAAATTTGTGAAAATAAATAAAACTCACACAAATTTTGCATTTTTCTTTTAAATTTTGTCCTTTTTTTTTTTTTTCTAGCTACCAACTAGTAGGATGTATTTCTAGTCCAGTCCTACTACAATTCGGAAATGTCACTCAACGTTATAATTTTTAATGAGACAAAAGTCAAAATAGTGACGTTTTTTACATTTCTTATAAAATTAGTATCACACTCGCAATATCAAATGACAATACAATTTTTTCTTTCAAAGATTGTAGGATAATTCTCTGTTCAACAAGTCATAACAAAAACTCAAAAAGGATTAAAATTAAGCTGAATTATTACAAACTTGAATTAATATACGTGATTAAATAGAAAGAGTTGTGCTTATACTTTTAGCTTTAACTTATTAGATACTGGTACCTAAAAGTTATTTTAATGGCAACTTATGTCGTGTAACATGATGGTTCGGCCAAAAAATATCAGTGTGAACAGGCTGATTTCGGTCGAGGTGACTAAAGAATATTAGATTATTTAGTGATGTAAGATGCTATCAATTGCTAAGTGCGCAATTCTTGTAAAGATCAGACTAGTATTCACCTTTAATCCTTGTTTTCAGTACAAATATATTGCTTTCATTTTTAGATCTAATATTATATAAGCCAACACAAAACAGAAACAGAGCAAACATAATTATTTTAATAGTGCTACGAGAACGTACCATCTAATTATTAATTAACTAGTTATACCCATATAATAATGTAGATGGATCTAGTTGTTTTGTACTCTTTCCTTCATATCCTACTTTGCACTTGTTTTTAATGAGTCCTAACTATGCTGGATTTATGCATTTCATTTTTCATGTCTATTTTTTTTTTTTTAATTTAGGATATATTCCCACCCATAGGGGATGTAAATGGATTGGACGGACTATTAAGGTCTATGGCCCGACCTATATCAGATCAGATTTGCTCTATTATATATAATAAAATAGAATAGGTTCAAACTCTTAAAAAAGATTTTTAAGTTAACGGATTATAAGCATTCTTTTACAAGGCCATTCTATAAGTTTATAGGCTGATATATATTATTTTAGGGTTATGTTTATCTTATTTTACTTTTATGCAAAAAAAAATTATGTGTTTTTAGATAAATATATTTTTTTATATTTTTGTATATATTTTTATTTTAGGCCTACACACATAAAAAGGGATTTGGTCCCACCATTTTTTTATTTACAAGGCCATCCCTTTATAGGATTTTTGGATTACATGTTATATGGATCCCACTTATAATTTTATTATACAACATGAGGTAATTTTTTTCTACAATATAAGAAAAGTATTTCCCTTTATTTTACGTTTTTTTAAATAAGATAAACAAAAATATTATTTTAATAATTTTGTATAATAAATTTATATTAATTTAATTGTTTTTTAAATTATTGTGTGCCTAATGATCTTAAACAGAATAACAGTTTTAGGCCAGATTTTTTATTTTTTAAACCTAGGTTGGTTCATAAAGTTATATTAATTTAAATATTTTTTAAATTATTGAGTGCCTAATAATCTTAAACAGAATAACAGTTTTAGGCCAGATTTTTTATTTTTTAAACCTAGGTCAGTCCATATTTATTAGGAGTATTCATCAACCGATTCAAACCGCTGTGACCGAAGCGAAAAATCGATAACCGAACAACCAAAAAACGAACAAAGATCGCAACTTTTAATTGGATTTGATCAGTTTTCGGATTACTTAATGAAAATCGATCTAATATATTAATTCCCCTATACTTATTTGGTCTTTCTCTTATCACAATCCAAAAATTTCTAAATTAAAATAAAATAAATCGCTTACCAAAAAAATAAATCAATTATTTAAATAGATTTAATTAATAAATTAATATTTTTAATTTGATTTTTCTAATTCTTGATATGTATTGAATGTTTGATAGTTTTAATATATTAATAAGCCTGAATTCAGACTTTTAATTTTTAAATATAGGTCAGATCACACGTATAATTTAACCTACACCCTACTAATAGGTTAGGCGAGACTCAAAATATTTTACCTAACATGATCTATTTAGACTAAAACGACTCATTTCTTTAAAAAGAATGTTATAAAAATAATTTTTTATTAAATAATTTTTTAAAAAATGTACATAAATGATTATATAATGTAATTTCAATAAATATATGATACGGGATAACATATATTCTTTATTATAAATATTTTTATAACATTTTCACACTTGTTATATGAAAAAGATGATAATATTTGTGTATACAAAAAAAAAAAAAAAGATGATAATATTTGTGTTCGCAAGCCACAAGGTTCTGAGTTTACATATAAAACTACTTGTCTTGGAATCAATTTTCTTAAGTAGAAAACTAGTACAATATTTATTCAGCAAAGTAATTTATAATAAAAAAGTGGCATATACAAGCAACAAAAATAAAAATAAAAATAACGAGTGTAGTTTAGTAGGTCAATATAATATTATGAGATTTATTTTCCTAAAAAAAAATATTTGTCCTTTATTTTTATAAACCATGTTTGTCCTTTTTAATAATATAATTTTGTGTCATTTTAGCGGAAATCAATAGTTATAATTTATTGCGAATTACTAATTAATTAATAAGATTGACCCTATAAATTATAACCGCTGATTGATGAAAATTAACGATTAAAATCTAAAATGACACAAAGTTATATCCTTTAGAAGTACAACCGTTAAAAAAACAAATCATATTATTATATTTTTTTCCAAAACAGACTAACATGTTACCAAAAAAAAAAACAGAATAACAACAAATTAATATTACGAACAAGACTTTTAGTTAATATGCCGCAGATGGTAATCATAATTAATATTTTATTTTTATCTCATGAAAAAATCAGTAGTTTATGGAAACAAAATCCTTGGCTGCCCATTGCAAATGACGACTTTAAATTAAATCATGTTGTCTTAAAATATCCTATTTTTAATCATTTAGGTTAACATATGAACATTAAATACATTTTGTTATAATCATCTTTATGTAAAATCAATGAAGAATTTATGACGAGAATGGATAAAAAAAATTAATTTCTCCACCAATTTATGGATTAATCATTTGATTTGATGGACATAATTATGAGATAACAAAATTCTTCCTATTAAGTCTTTAATTCGATTGTGTACTTCGAAATCACTAATTAAATTAAAATAATTTAATACCCGTTAATTTACATACTTGGTGATAATTAAATACATAATTAAAGTATCATAGAAACGAGGATGACTAAAACCCACTACATCGTACTCTTTCCCTATTAAAAGCACGTGGAACTTTTTTCTTCTAATTGTATTAATTAATACATAAATTTTTAGAAAGGCAGAGTAAGCCATACGCAGTCTTTTATTAAACCTCCCACCAACCCTACCCTTCAAATTTCCGTTTAGTATTTAATTGAAAAGAAATTGGGTCACACGTAAGGTATAATTCCTCTACATGATTTCAAATAATTACAAAGTGTCATTTAAATTTGATTTTTAAATGTACGTATTCAACCTTTTAATTAGCTTTATCTTTTATATAAAATAAAAGTGCTCACTCATAGCATAATTAATGTGAAGTCTCCCCCTAAATTTCAAAGAATAATGACATTAGGTATGATTACACTTACATTCCACCTTTATTTTATATTTATTTTATAATTTACACAGAAAAAAATTTCTAATTCACAACATTTATTACTTCAGCAAATTAAATAAAATTGGGTAAAACGAATCTCTATAACATAACACAAACACTTTTCCTAAAACATAACTCTTATAAAACCCTTATTTTATATATTATTTCTACACTTGATTACATTTATTATTTAAAAATTTATGGGGAAAAACACTTACAATTAATCGGTTATATATTATTTCTACACTTATTATTTATTATTAAAATATTAAAAAATTTTAAATATAAAAACTATTATAACCGTTAGAAATAAATTAAAATTACATTAAAATTAATTTTAAATGAATAATAACAACGTCAAATTGGGCTTACTGCAGATAACTTATATGCAGTAACTGCAAAAGATCTCTTCCCAATTATAAATACATTATTTATTTTTTAAGTAATTATTTATTTTAATTTTTAATAGGTTTAGATATCATTATTTTATTCTTCAAAGATAGATTTATCAAAGTCATTCTTTCGCGTTTAAGTCGCAAAAAAAAAAAAAAAAAAAATTATTAAAATTTAAATTTTAGCTTATTTAATTAATAAATGAAATGAATGTCAATTTTTTAATAACCAAGGTAATGTAATCTTTTATAGTTAAGTACTAATTCGATGTTACTTATTTTTTAAATTAAAGTAATATCAACAATTTTTTTTAAATAAAAATAATAATTCATTCTTACTTTCACGTACAGTTTCTGCATTATTTTATCAGTAAATGACACATGAAAGGGTTAAAACAAAATATTCTGAACAAGGAAAACATCGAATAATTATCAATGGAAAAGTAATGTATTTATCTCCATTTTTTCAAAGCTCTGATAATTAATAATTACTTAAAAAATAGGATCTAATAATGAATAATAACATTTCAACTATGATAGAGTTTACTGTTATTCTCAATCATTTATTTTCACTCCTATTAAATTCATTTTAATATAATTTTTTAAAATCCAAATCCTTTCGGCTCAAACCTTCCCATGAAGGTTCCCTTGGTTCACTTTAATTATATGGAAAGGTGGGGACAATTTATTGGATCACTAAATAAACTTTAAATTAATTTTGATCTTATTCCAATAGTTCATATATGATTATTTTTTGGGTTAATATTTCTCGTATAGTTTAAAATAACTTTATCCCCTTCGTTCGTTATAAAAGAAACATTAATTCCTAATTTACAAACATGTGTCACTTTATATGCCACGCTCGCTGCCCAAAACCGAACCCTCCTTCCTCAGTTCTCGCTCACACGCTTTCTCTCTCTACAGGAATCTTTCTCTTTCTCTCTCTAAAAAAAAACATAACCTCATCTCCAATTTTCTCCGATGGGTTTCCCGGTGGGTTACGCGGAGGTGTTCTTCCCCAACCTCTTCCTTCACGCGCTCACACTCCTCGGACTACTCCGAAACCTCGTATTCCTCCTCTTCCACTTCCTCGGACTCTCCGACTTCCTCGAAACCGAGGTTGCCTGGCCCGACCCACGAACGCCCGACCCGACCAGGAGCCCCTCCGTGTCGGCGGTCCTCATCCGGGAGCTCCTTCCGGTCGCGAAGTTCGCCGAAGTCGCCGCCGGGAACAGCGCGAGCAGTTGCGCGGTGTGTCTGTTCGAGTTTTCCGAGGAGGAGGAGATCAGGTGCTTGAGGAACTGCAAGCACATTTTCCACCGGGGCTGTGTGGACCGTTGGATCGATCATGATCAGAAAACGTGCCCTCTTTGTAGGACCCCTTTTGTTCCTGATCATATGCTCGATGATTATAATCAACGACTCTGGGCTGCTTCTGGTTTTACTGATTTTAACGGAGACTACACTTCTTCTTCCTTCTGAGAGAACTTTTTTTTTTTTTTTTTGTGTGGTGGGGCTATGGAATCATGAAGATGAAATGTATATAACAAAACCAACAAAAAAAAGATGAAAAATAAAATTTTGGACGACTGCATACACTTTATTATTATTATTATTATTATTATTATTGATGTTTGTTGTTGTTGGATTTTCACCCCCTGAGGTGTATTATTGAATATTTGTGTATGACAATAGTTAACCGAGGATATATGGGAGATTTTATATTTACAACCCAAATAGTTTATAAACTCTTACAATCATATTTTAATCGTAATTTTTGTTATTAAATGGTTGTCATTTATTATAAATTAATAATTAATTATTAATTTTAATTTGCAAAAAATTTAACGATTGATTGACGGAAATCAACGGTTAAGATATGATTGTAAGAAGTTGTAAACGGAAATAGGTCGTAAATATAACATCATAAATTATTACTTTTGATTTATTATTGAAACATGATTTAGTGATTGTTTGATGTAGGTTTTGGGGCCACCGATCCATCATCGTCATTCGTTGAACATCTTTATTGAAAACTTGCTTTATCCGATTTATAAAGATTGATTATTTTATAAGTTTGTTACAATTTGTTTATGAGTTTGGTGTTTGTCATTTTAAATGACATAAGTTATGTCATTTTAGGAGAGAGATAAATATAAAAAAATGAAAATAATGGGAAAGAGAAAGAGGTTGATTTTTTTTAATTTAAATTTTAAATAAAAAAATTATTTTGTGTTTATCTCTCTTAAAATGATATAATTTTATGTCATTTAAAATAACAAATATTTTTCCCTGTTTATATTTCTGTTAAATAAAATAAAAGAGAATTTTGTTATGTAATTAAGGTTATTTAGTAGTTTTTTAATCGGTCTGTGATTCACTTAAATTACAATATTTCAAAAGTAAAGAATAACTTTCGGCCTATGATTTTTCAAAAGGAATTAATTAATCATCCTTGAAGTTGGAACTTGGAAGTAAGTTTATTTATCGTTTTTCTCCTACTTCAATGGGAAAATTACAAATTTGAGTCTCTTTGTAAATATACCAGATTTTGGACGATCTAAGATTATATATATATATTTTTTTAAGGGGTGCGGAAATGATACGAGAATGGTATCTAATACCTTGTTCCAATTTTATAATATTCATGTCCCAATGACGAATATGTTAAAGGAAATGTTAGATTGTTTTGTCCGGAATTTAATTCCCAAGCTTTTAATAATTTCTTGCAAATATTTATTTATTTATTTTCGATTTCTCACACTGATTTTGACTATCCAACTCTTTCGGTTCAAGCAAAGCAGAATGTAACAACATTTCCGCTATCAAATTTTTAACTCAACTAAGTAAATTGTGACAATTCCTACCAGATGATTGATGGTCATCAGACAAGTAATTCTGAAATGATTATGGATGTGCGGTGTGATCTAGGCTCATGCATTATCCTACATAATATTAAAGCTTCATTTTTTCTAAACATCGTAAAGAATGTAAGGTATTTATTAATGGGTAAAGTGTGTGTTATTTTAAAGGATGTAAGGTTATGTCATTTTAGAGAGAGAAATAGATAAATAAAAATAGAAAAGGAGAGAGAGAGTTTTTTTACAAAAAAATAAAGGTGTGGGTCCCATATCTTTGTGAGAGTGAAAGGATATAAGTTGTGTCATTTAAAAGGATAAACATTTTTTCCCTTTATTAATAGATAATATTTTTTATTTTTTGTGGAAAAATAGATTGATATGCAACGACAACGTGCGCGTGCAAATGCTATTATATTAGTGAATATAATTTTCTTCGCTGATTATGGATTGGTAATTTGGGTTCTACGTATGACCGTAGTAAAAAGAAATTAATTAACAGAGAAATTTAAGACCCAAATTCAGTTAATGTGGCCATTTTTGCGTAAAAGAATGACGATGGTTGGTAAATGCCGTAGGCATGTGAGTGGAAAAGCCCCAGAAGTAACCATGCTATATGCGCAAAGAACCTTTTTAAGTCTATCATAAAAGCAATAAACAAATGGAGATATTGTCCAATTCCTATATAGCACATAGATTACAGCTTCGACCAAGAGAAAGAAGAAAAAATAAGTTATTTATGTTAAGTCTATCATGAAAACAATAAATTGGTGGAGAAATTAATTGCGCAATTTCTAGATAGTACATAGATTATAGATGCGACTAAGTAAAAGAAAAACAAAAACTATCAAGTTTTTGAAGATACACATGCGAAATGTTCACCCAGTTTACGCAATCTAAATTTATAATTTCAATTTGTTTTAATATATGGACTTAAAAAAAGGTGTGGTTGATTTGATTCCTTTGTGCTATTTCATGATTCATCAATCAACATGACCATACTATTATTTATTTGACTATTGCTCAATCTCTGTCTCTGCATCCCAGTCCCAGTGGGTAGGTCCTGCCCTGTCACCTTTTATTTGGTGTCTTTCAAGTTTCAAGATGCAATTGCAATAAATCAGATAAACAAGGGAACTAAATATTAGAAATTATGTGAGAAAAATATCTTAATTGGAAACGCTAAACAATTTTTATGAGTAATTGCATGAATGAATGCATGCAAAACTGATCCAGTTCTTTGTCTCTGTGTCCTCTCTCAGTAATGTTGCTATATATTTAAGTTTTGAGGTTAATTGTTTCTTCCAAAGTAAAACAAGTTTTACATGTAAAGTTATCAATTTTTACTTGGCAAACAAAGTTAAGAGAAGGATAGGTTACCTCACTTTTTGAATAAATTCAAATGTATCCTTCCGCCGTAACCGAAGACTAATCTACAACGAGCACCGTCGGACCCTTTTGGGGTGGCTCTCCCAAATCATTTTTTTTCATTCTCAGAGCTCGAACTCGAGACTTCTGGTTAAGGGGCTCAGACTCCTTACCATCTCTGCCAATGCCAAAGGAGTTTGGTTAGGTTACCTCACTTTAAATACAAGACATGTCACAAGTCTTGAGGATAGCTACCAATGAAGGATCATTAACAGAAATCAAATTCAAGTTGGCTTTTGAGCCGCACATGTTTCCATCATAAGAGTTAAGTCAACTTTCATTGACAGCAAAGTTTTCAGTTGTTGTCTCTAAAATCTAAATTACTTGGATTTGGTACCCAAAACGAATATACTGTATTGTTGTAAGGTTTATAACTTTGGCATTGAATAACTATTATAGAAAAAACATGGTCCCTAAACCACCTTTAACTAGCAAGTTAAAGGCAGAATGCTTTAGATGTTACTGGCCTATAATTATTCAATAACTGTCACGGTGTTGAAATATTTCTAAAAGGATGCAGAATTATCACTTTTAAGAAAGATCTCGATCTACCTGTAAACGTTAAGTACTACAAATTTTAATGCGAAAAATTAAAATTGGAAGTAGTTGTGGCCGACTCCAAGAACGGAACAAGAAAATTTTAGACGATACAATATAAATTTAGAAGGGCACGGAGATTTAATCTATTTGAATGCTTAAATTCTGTATATTAAATTTTTTTTTTAGCTTTGGGTGCCATCGCCCCCTCATGCTTATTTTATAAAAAGTTAAAGAATTCTCTGTAGGTATTTTTACTAAATTTTGTTTTTGAAGAACTTCTGAATCTTCTGATTGCAATAAGGGTGTATTGCTTTGAAACTTGAGCTTTCACCGGGGCTTTGGGAGCTGGTTTTGAGTTCTCCGCGCCCAAAGGAAAAATTGGTGAGGCAAAGGTTAGAGAAAAGATCGAAGAAAGAGGACAAAATTAAACTACGTGTGAATTTCTTAATGGAAGGATCATGATAATTATAGACATTAAAATATTCCCGGCTTTGGGATTATTACTGCAGACACGTGGAAGCTCAAGCCCGTCTATTTATCTTCTCCAGATAACAAGGAAGCATGGACACTTAAAAATAAAAATAGAGAGAGTCGTGTCCGACACGCTCAGACACGTCGACACGTTCCGACACGGTGTCGGACACGCGGTCAACTTTTTCCGATACGCGAATTTGACCGAGTCCGACACGTTCCGACACAGTCAAATGGCATTTTCATAATTTTTTAAATTTTTAACAAAAAATTTTTTAATTTTTTTTTAAATTAAAATATTTTAATAAAGCTTCTACATGATCATATCAATTTTCTCCCTTTTTTTCAATTAAGTAAATAATAAATCATTCCTGTTAGGCTCTTACCATGTCTCCTCCTCCCTAATCTCTCTCTAATATGATCTGATCTCTCTCTTTCATCCCAGTTCTTATTTTTTTTATTAAAGCTTCTATCTTTTATAATGTTCGATTGTGTTCTCGATATTCTTTTAGTTTATATTTTTGTCTTTTGTGAAGAACGCTACTACAATTTTTGGTATTAGGTGTCGGTGATTTTTTTTGCTGTTGATGCCATTGGTTACATCAGATTTTTTTTTCTTTTTTTTTCTCCATTCATGTAACACCTTGGATTCCGACTTCAAATCAATTTTTCTTATATGGTTTTGGATTGGAAAGGAAAGTTGAAATATAATATTTTGATGGGTATTATAATTTTTTTTTATTTTTTGTTATATTATTGAATATTAAATGATATATACACTATATAATTTAAAAATATTATTTAATATTAAAACGTGTCCCAACATATCAAAATCCATAATTTTTTAAAATTGACGTGTCAGAGTGTCATGTTGTATCGTATCACGTGCCGCGTCGGTGCTACATAGCCAGACAGTCATATCACGTGTCGCATTTTCTCTTTTTTCAAATTTTTTTTAGGTGGTGATTAGATAGCCACACAGTTTTAGATACTAGATAGTCAATACAATCAGTAAATTTATAAGCTTGATCTAATATGATCTTTTATATTGATTTCTATAGCTACTTAGAAAAATATTTTTTGATTCCAATATAAGATTAAAAAAATTAATTTTTTATTTTAATCGTGAAGTTAAAATTTATTTAAAATTAATAATTAATTAATATAATTTAATAACCTATAATCATTAAATAGATAAATAAAACAATGACTAAGATGGAAAATGAGACTTCTTAATCTTACATTAAAATAAAAAAAATAAACCCTCCTCATTTACTCATAGGGCAATGTTTTTCTCATGTCATTGAAGAGGAGAGAGTTCCCTACACACTCAAATTCATGGTGGGACCCACACATAAAAAATAAAAAAAAATTATTACACGCAAAATGAACTCTCACTAACATGAGAAAAGAGCTCTCCTATAACATAAGAATTCTTTTTCCCTATCTTATAATATATAAATTATTTTTTATTTAATTAAGATCAGAGTCATTTATTACACTAAATAAGGGTGAATGTTGTCTTTTGTATTACATATTAATCCATCATATTACATCATTATACTCTATTATTTTCTTTCATTCTTCTTAACCATGATATCCACATTGGTAGTAGCTTATCTGTTTGTGGTATTGAGTTCATCGATTACCCTCAAACTCCTATTTTGCACTTTTGCTTGGTCCTGGTCTCCACTTTTTAAGTTTAACCGTATTGAGTTTCATTTCAAGTTTTGCCAGTATTGAGTTTCATTTCAAGTTTGCCAGTATTGAGTTTTTAGTCTCAAACTCTTGTTCCACCATGGATCGTTGCTATTCTTTCAGCTTCTTCCCATAGATTGCCTTCGATCTACTCTATCTTTATGCACTCTAACTCGTTTTTAGCTTGTTTCTCTACAAATTTGCCCGGTTGCTTCTTGCAACAAACTAACTCCATTCTTGGAAGGAGTCTAACCTCCATCTCTAATTTCAAATATAATTTGGTTCCATTTCTGTCTCCTGATTCATATATGTGTCCTGGATGACTCCAATCGGTTGGCCCATTAAGGCAGGTTCAATCCCCCTCCACTTATCCACGTCAGCCCTGCTGACCAGAATTTACCAACTCTGCCCCTTTTTTGTCCCCGTGCAACAAATTCCTCACGTAAGACATCAAAATGTCCTATGTTGGAATACTATCTTCCTTGGTAGCCCTACCAAACCCCCTAAATAGATGCTTCCACTTCACAACTACAATGGCAGCAATTGCCATCAGCATAGCAGGAACCGCAAAAGGTGATGCAGCAACAATGTTAGGCGCTCTTGACACTTCCCAAGGAGAGTTGACCTGTCTCGTCATCCCATGCGAGGAAGGCATCCTCTTCCCCTATAAAAACCCTCTCCATCATCAAGCAAGGGCATCTGATCTCTATGTGTTGTTACCCTACTGATTTCATGAGCCCACACTTAAACTCAACACACACACACTGCCCCACTTTTACTGTTGAACAACATATCAAGGACGTCATTGTCTAGCTTGGTCTCTACCTTTGTTGGCAATAATACCCCCATAATGACATTTACCCCTCTCAAGGGTACATATTGGACTTACAGCTCTGACAAGATGCAATTTAGCATCCACTATTGTTCAATTCATGACCCTCAAGGGAATTAAACACATTTTGAAGCCCAAGCTAGTAAACAGAACAGAAATTTCAGTCCCTCATACAGTTGACAGATTCAACTACTCTTCCAATCAATACCAAGTCATCACCAGAAACCGTAAATGAATTTGGTATATAATAGAACATGAGATTCTATATGTTTTGTGCATTTTCAAAATAGAACAAAACAAAATATGAGATTTAAAAATAATAGATTTTAATTTTACTAGAAAGAGCGGAATTAAAAGGAAGAAAAAAAAAAAGATAAGAAATCAAACAAGACAAATAAAAAATAGAGAATAAATAATTTAAATGCCTTACCTCCATCATATACTGAGTGGATATGTTATTTATTACATGCACACATTGTAATAAACTATTTTAACATGCTCACTTACTTTACCACAACATTCAAACAAAAATAACACACAAACCCATAACCTAGGCTCAGATCCTTACACCAATCAATTATTCAAATGCATTTCCATCTCTTGGTAGAGGAGGAATACTCACCGTCTCTGGCCAGACCTTCTTCAGTAAGGGCAACCTCCACTATGAGCATGACAACAAGCTCCTAAAACTGTGAGATTGGAATTCAGCTTTTGCCTTGGCTTTTATGTCAGCTTTAGCCTCGGGCATTGAATTATTGAATAGTGGGAAGTACTGATACCAAACGGGGGAGAGGGGAATGATGCAGAATTATATGGCAGGGAAGAAATTGACAGATTCGCTGGGGCTTCTTCGCTTAGATATCTTTTTTCTCGTTGAGGTCCTATAAATTATCCTTAGTATTACCTTATGATCCAACTAACCCCAATCGTCCATTTGGACCTACCTTATGAGTCACATGACAAATAAAATACTATTTGATATTAAAAAAAACTGACTCAAAAATTTAACCCATTTTGACAAATTAACCCATATTGACCCGCCCTTCTCCCGGGTGGATTCAAACAAGGGGAGATGCCATTTGTGGCAGGTAAAACGGGTAAATCCATCCAACCGATTCAATTCAATTGTTTAGTTTATTCTTTAAATTCCTTCGATTCCACTTTCCAGTATTGGTTCGTATTGCAACCTCTAAAAAACGGAACGAGTTGATCGAAGTGAAGAAAATGACGTATAATTTCTTTCCCTCCCCGAGCAAATAAGTGAATTTCTTCTCCCCTTTTCATACTTATGTCTTCGATCCTCTCTCTTTTTTTAACTAGAAAATATTTATAAGTATGAATTAGGCCAAATAAATTTTGAAAAAAACTCTTATAATAAAAAACTCTATCCGTATAGGGGAAGGATATTGTGACAACCAATTTATGTTACTCACTACCAATCAATCTTACCGTTAGATCGATTATCTTGATCCAACGATTATATTTATTTCCATCTTTGTATGGTCATAATTTCCCAAATTTAATACTTTATATTTATTTTCACCTTTATATGGTTATGGTTTCTCATATTTAATGCTTTCACTTCAAATATGGGGAATCATGATCATACAAAGATGGAAATAAATATAACCGTTGGATCAAAATAATCGATCTAAAGGTGAGATTGATTGGTAGTCACTTGGTAGTAACACAACTTGATTGTCACAATATCCATCTCCATTTTTATAATATAAAAAAGTTAAAAACTCTTCTCTTTTTTAAGCTATTATTTAGTTTTCTTGAATTATGTACTTTTTTTATTTTGAAATGAAAAACTATAGAGATAGAAAAAGATGATTTTTTTGAAATATGATTTTTTTTTGGTACATTGAAATATGTGATTTTAAGTAACTCTTAAAGTTAAAATTTTCATGTAATTCATAAACAGTTTTTAATTTTTTTTAACTCTTTTTTAATCATAACTTATAAATAATTTCTAGCTTAAAAAAAATATCCAAACAGACTCTCACTGTCAGCACTCCCTATGATCTAATGCCTGAGGCAAAAACTGAGATGAAAACCGAGCCAAAAACCCGCATTTCAATCCACGGTTCCATTAACTTGTTGTAAAACTCCCATTGAAGGTTGCCTTTCCTGAGGAATATCCTGTCTGTGAGGGTCCCTCCCACACCAAAAAGATGAAGGCAACATTTGAATAATTGATAAGGATAAGAAACTCCGTCACCAAAAGCTGAAGGTACCTTTGTATTTTATTTTATTTTGTGATAAAGTTTGTATTCATGCTAAAATAATTTATTAAAAAATCTATATGAAATAAAATCTCTCACTAAGTTTACGAATCAAATTAATTATTCTTAATTTTTTATTTATCTTTTGTTTGACCTCTTACTCTTTTTGCCCTTTAATTTCATTCTTTTTAGTAAAACAAAAAATCTTTTATTTTTAAATCAATTCAAAATTCACACAACGTAAAAAAAAAAAAAACTATCTTAAAATAAAATAGGAAAAAATAATCTAAACTCACCAATACCGCCGCAGAGTCGATTGAACCACGGCGAATCTCGACCGCTCTCAGACCGAATCGCAATCGTTACTAGCTCGTGCCGCGGAATCGGCCAATAAATCGCGATTCTTCACTGAATCGTCGTCAACCACATCTCCAACTCGGACCTAGTCGACTCAGTGACGGCCCGAATCAACGCTGCATCCGCTACCGCGAGAGCCATCACCGTCCGATCCGGACAAGGTGGAGACATTCAACCACATCTTCGCTGTGAACGCGAGAGGAGCGTTCATGTGCAGCGTTCAATGGTGGCAATATTTAGCTTTAGATCACTGATGCTAGGATGGAACCGAGGGAGGGGGTTGTAGTTTGGGCGAAAAAATAGGGTTAGGTTTGGTGATAATGACGCTTGTGCTAGAGAGAACGCATAAATTGAAAGCATTGGGGCCTACAATTTCCGGGAACAGTGATCCTTTTTTAAATGAAACGAGGGAAAAAAAAGTTTCTAATCTTAGTCTACATAACTTTATTTAATGTTCATTAAAATGACGTCATTTTAAGTTAAAAAAAAATTTATAACCTTGAAATGAATTAAAATTACAAAAATATCATGATTTACGTCCCAAAACGACGTCGTTTCATTGAACATTAGATAAAATTATCTAAGGTAATTTTAGAAAAAACAAACCCATACATGACATGCTTTCGCAAAAAAAACTGACGTGTTATAATTCACTCTGTGGTAGCGAATTTAGTTTGCGATATGGTCACATATCACGAAATCATTGACAAACATAATTTGTTACTAATTGTAGCGAATTACACCACGTGGCATTCTAGTAAAAATTACTGTTCCGTAATATTTAGATAAAAATTTTGACAAAAAAGGACACTTTGGTCACTGTTCCCAATTTCCGCGTTTCTTTTTCAACTATGATTTTTCAAATGTAATTAATTTATTCATTAATTATAGGGAAAAATGTTTCTGCAATTAATCCACGAAGATAAGTTATCTGCATTTATTCCCAAAAAGACGTCGTTTTTGTATTTAAATATTAAAAAAATTTAAATATAAAAACTATTATAACGATGAAATAAATTAAAATTATAAAAATATCATGATTTCTGTCCCAAAATGACGTTATATTAGATTTACAGTAGATTACTTATTTGCAGTAACCGCAAAAAAAATGAACCCTTAATTAGAATCTCAGTTGAATGTGAGATACTTTTACCGAATATGAAAAAAATAATATAATTATTATCATATATATATATAATTATACTACCTATGTCTTTATGGTTATTTCCTCCCATAATCCTCTCTTTTTTCTTTTTGGTTAGGGAGTAACTAAAGGTGATAAAATAGGCGGACGGCCCCGCCCTTTATTAACACGCCAAAAAATGAGTTAACTCATCTCGTCTCATTTTTGAAAGTGAATTGAAAAATTTGATCCGCCGACCTAAACCTTGTTTACAATAATTCGCCACTCCCTCCCATTAAAATAAGTCAATTTGTCCTACCTTTTTGAGAGTGAATTATAAAACTCAATCTATCCCACCTCAATCTATCCAACCCATTGAGTCGAGCCCGTTTTGCAAATCCTAGAAGTAGATACTCCCCTAGTCGAAAAAGTGTGCTCGTAATTTGTGTGAACTTGTCACGTGACTATTGTACATGCAACTGATATGTAACTAGTTGCGCACATTTATACAAAAGATCTATTAATTCTGTAATTTATTATTTTAATTTTAGTTTTTTTTGTTAAAGAGATGCGATTAAATTTATGGCAATGATGTTCAGTCTTGTGAGTCGGGAGTTGTGATTGATTAATTTTTTTAGAAAAATAAAAAATTAATATTTCTCATATTATAAGTAATAATTTTATCTTTTATACACAGATAAAATTGTGTAAAATCTATGTGAGGCCATGTGAAAATAAAAGAAGAAAAATGGTCTTATATATTTTTATTTGTGTGTAATAGAAAAAATTATTTATTATAACATAAAGAACATTAATTCCAAACAAAAAAGGGATGCGGTTAAATTTATGGCAATAATATTCGGTATTGAGAGTCGAGAGTTGTGACAGATTAATTATTTTAAAAGCCAAAACAAATTTAACCTCTTTATTGATACAAATAATTAACATTTTAAATAAAATGCTATCATTTATGTATATAAAGATCGGGGTAGGTTATATTTATAAATTTTTTTGTTTACGAATTACACTATGTTCTCCCGGAAGAACACTGGTTACACTATATTCTCCCGGAAGAACATAGTGTAATTTGTAAAAAAAATTTAAAAAAAGAATTATAAACATATCCATCCCCTATAAAGATCATGTGTTTACTCTAAATCTTTAGATTTTATTTGCATCTGATTATTCCCGTAGTTAATAAATATAAGATATTAAATGCGAGTATATTAACGATTAAGATAATCCGTTCAATTGGAAATTTTTGTATTGAGATAAATTAAACCTTCCACAATATGTATATATAGTTTTTAGCATAGATATGTTGGACTTGATACATCATCTACCTTCCAAATTCAATGGAATATTGTATAAGGGGTGTGTTAAAAATATATAAAACTATTAAAGTAATCATTCAACAACTTAAGCATTTAGATTGAATTGATTCTTTACTGTATACAAATTCTTCTTTGATCGATAGAGGTAAAAATCTCTAAGTTTCTCTCACAGATGAACACACTAGAAGTGTCTAAAAAATGATTTTCATCCCTTTATATAGAAAGGGAATGCCTCTTGGTCTTATTTTAAAAAAAATGTTTCATAGATGAGATTATTGCATTTATAGGAATTGTTCAGATATTGAGTTATACACCAATAAATACTATACATACTAAGTCACCAAGCATTGAATAAGAAATACCCTAACAAAAATATGTATATTGTCACATTATATTATAAGCTTTCTCATATTCTTTAATTTTCATTGTCATGTATATTGTCAAGTATTGTATTATGAGGGAGTATATTCTTATTACCAAATATTTCTACTACTAATTTATTATCATTCTAATATATTTATGTACTACGGGGAGTACATTAAAAACTATTTTTTTCTCTTTTTAGAAATTTTTTAGAGATTATTGGCTGAAAAGTAGGATTCAACGGTGATTAAAGTGTAGTAGATTGGTAATAAGAATATCATACCTTTTGTATTATAGACAATTTTCAAATTTAAATATCAATATAAGTGACGATAAAAATTTAAAGGGATTTATATCTATCATGTCACATGACACCAAAAACTTTCATATATAAACAACATTTTGTGGGACCCACATTTTCTAAAGCAAAAAAAAAAACTAATGCACGTAAAACGAATCTCTATAACATTACACAATGACTTTTCCTACAACATAACTTTTATAAAACCCAAATTTAAAATGCAATAATGGTCTTAAAGAATTTAAGGTCAATTTAAATCGATTAAAAATTCCAAATAATTTTGTAATTAAAATCAATTTAAAATGTAATTTCATAAATAATTCAAATATCAATCAATCATTTTAACCAAATCATGAATTCAAACCAACCACATTATTAATAATTATATTTTTTAAATCAGTTCAAGAATGATATTATTTTTTAAATTAGTTCAAGAATGATATTATTTTTTAAAATCGATTTGTTTCTTAGAACTGAATTACTTTATTATTTTTATTTGAGATAGAAAATTGAATCAAACTGAATCACACATATCTTTAAAAAGAGTGGAAAAAATAAATAAATGCATCGAACCAAATCGCCAACCCACTTTAACTGATTACATTTTTTTGAATCGATTTAAATTTATTTTTTTTCAAAATTAATTCGTTCAGTATAATATAATAACATCTACAGATAATGAAATAAATTTACTGAGGCTTAACACAATTATAGTGTTAAGAAAGAGAGACAGAATAAAAATATTAATTTTAATTATAAAAAATAACTTTTTAAACACAACAGCACTGTACTGATTACAATTTACAAGATAGGAGGGAGAAAATATTAAAAACAACGGAATAAAAGAATTGAGTTGTAGCATTTGGATTACCTAGAAGGTGGCTTTGCGGGACATTGATTAAAGTGTCATTGTTGCTTAAATTATTTTTTAAATGTCACGTCAATAGACAAGCTCGCTACTCTAGGTAGAGAAATCAGTTTGATGATGTGTCGCATTCTTGGTGGACATTAAGTTCGTGATCTCGGATAACAGATTTGATTGCAATTAATGCACCTGCAACAATGACACATAACAAACATGTAGAGAATTTCGTTGCATGTCTAACACATGCTATTTTGTTCGCTGTGACATTTTGTTCACTGTGCGGGCTTTGTGCAACAGTGTCGCTGTTAAATGTTGTTGAAGTTCATTGAACCGGAAATATTATGCTGTTTCAGCCACAATTCGCCATGGAGGAGACACGTCTTAAATTAACTGAAAATGTATAAGGACATAAATGCCCCAACAAAATTACAACACCAATACACCATCAATTGGGAAGTGGGACAGGAGGTCACAGGACAGATGAAGCATTTTTCCTTGTCTGTACCCACCATTTTTCTAACTTTGTCTACTAATGATATTTGAGAAGAAATTATCTCATACAATTATATGAAGTTTTAATTTTTCTGTTTTTATTGAGAATTTTCTTTTTGTCTTTCATACTTATATAAAAGTAAGAGGATCTTATTAATCTTTTTTCACTTTTCTCTTAACAATAGGATTCGCTTACTTTTATTTAGTGTGGTAAGAAAAAATTAAAACAAACATTTTTTTCCATTATGCAAACAGACCAAATAAATTATATAACGGGCCATTATCAAAAAATAAATAAATAAATAACGGGATGTTGTTTTAAATTTAAAATATTCCAATAAATTTTAAATTAAATCTCAACTAATAAAGTTATTACTTTCATAAGTCATAATATTTTTTAATTTATCTAATTACATATGCTAGCTCATCTCCCCAATTTGATTAGGCTAAATATATTGGGGAGGAAGGGGGTACCAGCACAATTCAAACGACACATAGTTAATGGTTTATCATCTATTATTTAACATGATCACAAATTTTTTTTTACACACACAACATTTTGTGGGGTCCACAACAAAAATAAAATAAAATTCCGGCACACAAAACGAATCTCTATAACATAACATAATTATTTTTCCTACAACATAATTATTATAAAATCCATAATTATTTAGCTATTAAACTTGAATAGGAGATTGCCTAGTTAGGCGCAAGTCAATACGAATTATCAGTTGAATTACACATAATTTAGTAAATAAATAAAGAGAAATCATGTTCTCATGTCAATTAATTTTCCTACACAAATTTATTTTCCGTGTCAATTAATTTTCCTTTTTCTTTTATAATATAAAATGTGGGACCCACATTTAATTTGTCTCTATTTTTTTTTATCTCATGCAATCCTACAACATAAAAAAAATATGAACCCATAAATAAAATATCATAAAAAGTATTAAAAATAATACAATAATATTCCTAAGAAATTTGTGCCAAAATTTAATATTAATACGCAAGTATAATCATGTTGCAAACTAATGTAGTTACATAAGAATTTTGGTATAATTTTTTTTGACTTTATTAGTTAACCCTTTCAATTAAAAGAAAGTCAATTCCCATGCAATAGTTGGTGCTTTAAAGAACAAGCATCTTTTTCTGGTTTCATAACCATAAAAAAAACCCTAGCTATACTATTAGCTCATCTTCTTCTTTATGTAGAATAAGAGTCAAAATCGCTGTTTTTCTAGCACACTTGTTCTGTGAGCATCATGGTTCTATTGCAACAGCTTGGTGCTTGTCATGAAGGTAAAGCCGAGCGAGGCTGAGTCAAGAACACGTGGTTCTTCTTGGAAAGTGGGTTTGCTGTAACATCCCAATCTTCATGTTACATTTTGCCTAGAGTTTTCTTTTTAATATATAACATTTTCTATACAGTAATTATAATTTTCTTATTTAATTTAAATATTTTAATTGATTTTATTTAAAATAGTGTTGCTATAGTAGATCTTTAAGATAGGCATAATTTTACCATAATTCTTATAAATATCTGTGGTGATAGTTTACAAAAAATATTTCATATAAAGTTATTTTAATTTTATTATTTAATTTAAATATTCTTATGGATTTTTTAAAAGGGGGAGGATATTCTTACTACCAAAATTTTCTACTACTAACTTATTACCTATCTAATCATCATTGGATCAAAGAGAGAGAATGCTAAAAAGTTTTTGAAAAAGAGAAAATGTTGATCCAATGATGATTAGATAGATAGTAAGTTGGTAGTAGAAAATTTTGGTAGTAAGAATATCCCTCCTCTTTTTAAAAAACATATGGCAATTTAAAAGAAATACAATTTGGGATGAAATAACCATCGACTGTGAATTTAATTCAAATCTAAAAAGTAATGTACAATTTTTTTTAGTGAAAAGCCAAACGTTAAAAGTTGTTTGCCACATTTTTTTAAACCAAAAATCATTTTTAATATATAAAATAAAGTTAAAAATTATTTGATAATTATATAAAGGATTTGATGTTTCTTATGTTATAGCATATAAATTTACCACCTAGACATATATAAAAATGTGTGAAACTCATAATTTTTCGTTCTTTCTCTTTTTCTCACATGAGCCCACATGGATCCCACACACATATATTATATGTATATGGAAAATAAATTTTTTCTCATGTAACATGAAAAACATGAATTCCTTATCTAAAATTGTCCTCAAGGTTTTGAAGGAGAGAAGAAATGATTTGTTAGGATAAATGGTAAAATTTATAAATATAAATTTAAAATAAAGATAAAATAAAAAAGGGAAAAATTATTCTCATTTTACATGAGATAAGTTTTATCTCCTATACACCTTTCGATAACTGTGTCATCTTTTTTTTTTTTTTTTCACGTGGTGAAGCCCATAAATTTATCTCTATGACCTGAGCTAACTATCCCCTTTAACATATGGTTAATAAAATCCAATAAAAAAATAAATATGAGAACTTCAAAAAACTAATATATGTTTTAAGAAAATTCCTCCGGGAAGCTTTTAATTTTTCTTTTCTTCTTCATTATTAAAAAAATCTTTTTTTATAATAAATTTTTTAATAAAATTTTGACGGACTAAACTATTCCAAATAAGAAGATAATAATAAGAGCTCCCTTTAAAAAATTCTTCAACTTCTAATTTGAATGAAAGAAAACATTAAACCCGCAAGGATAGCTCAGTTGGCAGCTGAGTTCTCAAGGGATTGTTTGGTGTAGGATCAAATCATGTCTCAAGCAGTTTCTTGGAAAAAATTCGGGAGCTAATCAATCCACTTAATGAAATATATATAACATGGGTTATAGGCTTATCTCTTTATATACTGCATTAGGAAATAACTAGTGAGAGATCTTATAGAAGTTATTACCAAATCTATTACTTGTTATTATCTCTTTATATACTGCATTAGGAAATAACTAGTGAGAGATCTTATAGAAGTTATTACCAAATCTATTACTTGTTAGTTAGTTGCCACATTCACTTTAACTGTATGCACCATTAATTCAAATATGCATGTTAAATAGGACATTATCAATTGCTTAGATCCACAATGAGATTACTAAACACCTTTTTTAAATCTCTTTATATTAATGAATTTGAGAATGGGATGAAAGTGCTAGACTCTCTTTCTTTTTTCCTCCTTTTTGTGAACATTTGAGTAGAGCTCTTTAAAGTGACAATAAATAAGATTGAGGGAAAGTGAATATTATTATTTTTTCAATAGGAAACTGTAATGTTTGTAAAGATAAAATAATAAATAAAAAAAGGGGAGAAGAGTGGTGAGTTGGGGAAGAGAATAGTGGTACGACATAAAAAATCGGAGAAGATGACTTATTTTTATTTAATTTTTTTCCCGAAAAGCTGTTTATTTTTTTACAAAAAGTGCTTTTCAGTTTAATATGTATTTGAAAGCTCATTAAAAAAATAGAAGTCACAACAAATTATAATATTATTTTTTATTTAAAAGTATTTTTTAGTTACTATATCAAAATATAAAATAGAGTAAAACTCTTTTTGGATCCTAACAAAAAACACGGCCCCACTTTCGTCTTTTACAAAAAAAAAATAACTTTTGGTCCCTCTATAACTTTATTTCTTTGAAAATGTGGTCGCCTATAAATTCAACAAAGACTCAATTTAATTCCCAAAAAAGAACTAATATGAGTTTTTTTTTTTGTAAGGAACGAAAATGGGGATCACACTTTTTGTTAAGGACCCAAAAAGACTTTACTCTATAAAATAACTCTGCCTTTTAAAAAATTATTTTTTAAAAAATCATGAGTAAATTTTTTTTTTCAAAAACTTATACAACTAATTAATTGCCCATGTACTTGGTTAGTAATTAAAATGTTCTAATATAAAGATGGGCTAAATATTTCTGCCGACATATACTCTATTTTACACTCAACCCATGAGTTTCACGTTATCTACTAATAATAATATGGGTTTTATTAATATCATGTTAAATGAGATAAATTATCTCATGTCATAGAGATAAATTTGTGGACTCCACCATTTAAAAAAAAAGAAAAAAATGACACAATATCGTATAGTGTGTAGGAGAGAAAATTATCACATGTAGCTAATTTTTTCCTAACAATATAATAATAAGGGTCTAGTTAGTGTCATTTTAAAATATACAAGTTTATATTTATCTTCAGAAGTAATTTGCTGACGTAAAAAGTTATAATTATGTATTCTTAAAAATATATAATTAAAAATAGCTAAAACAACATAAATTTATGTCCTTTGGAAGGACACTTCTTTTTCTCTAATAATAAATTAGAATAAAATAAACAATCCTGATGTTAAGAGATAAGGTCTATGGCCTTATTCCTCTATAGGTTAACTGCCACTTGAGGTCTGTTACCTTATTTTGTTAAGAGGTTGGTTCTCACTTAAACTCTGACACTTACAAGTAACCCTATTTAAAAATAATAGGCTCAGTTACATAAAAAAAATTTAATAGTGAGGAGTATTGAATATATACTCTCATCGCACCCACACAACTCTCATATATTAAAGTACACATTTTTTTTTTGTATAACCTCGAAGGTATCCTCATTCAACCTCCTCCGATCATCTTGTCCTCGGAGCTCCGAGGGCCCGAAGGCTACTCCTCATTGGAACAACGGGTGCACTGAATTTCGTTATAGGAAAAAGGATGAGACAAATCTTTCCTTCGAGGAGAGAGACACATCCTTTTGCCTCCAAATATTTTTCAAGAATGTACTTGAGACAAGATTTGAACTCCTGAACCAAGCAAATCCTTAGAAGCTTGTGAGTTAAAAGTACACATTTTTTAAAGTACTATCATTTGGTTAAAGTACACATTTTTTAACCCTACACTAATAATCGATCAGATGTAGGGGTGTGCAAAATAACTATAAAAGTGGGTCGAACCATGAACCGAACCGAACTGCTCCATAAAATAACCGGTTTTAAAAAACTAGTTCATGAACCGAATCGGTTTTTAAAGAACCGGTTCATGAACCGAACCGGTTTAAGAACCAAATCATTTCCGAACCGAACCGAACCATTTTCAAACCAAACTAAATTAATTTTTATAACTTTATTTTTTAAAATTTTTAATTTTTTTTCTTTTCAAAAGGTTAAAGTAACCGAACCATTTCCGACATTTTTTAACCCTACACTAAACCAATTCGGTTCGGTTTTTCAAAAAAACCGGTTCGGTTCGACCCATGCACATCCCTAATCAGATGTTCCATTCTTACAAGAGTTCAACGACTCAACATACAATTTTCTTTTTGATAACTAACTATTTGGTCTCAATATACATTTTTTTCTTGCAAATCTCTGGTCTGCCCCATTTTCCCCGTCATTGATGACCCACGTTTGATTTTGTGTGTTCTGTGATACGAAATTCAATGCAACCAACACTTCCCCGCTTACAATCATAATTTCG
The DNA here is from genome assembly GCA_032173675.1 of Gastrolobium villosum. Lineage (NCBI taxonomy): Eukaryota > Viridiplantae > Streptophyta > Magnoliopsida > Fabales > Fabaceae > Gastrolobium > Gastrolobium villosum. The sequence goes on along the minus strand of JAVKPL010008529.1, from coordinate 69,479 downwards.
CTTACTCTTGCCTCATCTTAAAACAAATGGCAAGTTTGTCAAAGGCTCAAAGCTCAATCACAAGGGCAGTTAAGTTCTAGTGATCCTTACCCAACATTTTTGTTCTAGATTTAGGTAAAGTCATAGTACTGTTTGTATAATTAAGTTATTGAATTCAAGAATGTCAAATTAGGATAAATCTTTGGTACTACTGTTGTACTTAGATTCAGTACATCCCATTAATGAGAGCATTACACATCATAAGAGAGAGAAAAAGTTTGGCAGAAAAAAGTAAATTTTGACTAACATGTCATATTTTTATTGGTGAGATGCACTGAATCTTTGGTGCAACAGTAGCGCCAAAAATTTATTCTAAACTGTCTGTAGTGAATTGGTCATATAATAACTGCATTTCAAACAAGCTCCTAATTAGGTAACTTACAATACTAATCTTTATATATGGGATCAACTGATATAAGATTGTTTCAATGATTTTAAGTTCAAATATTAAATATGAAGCTGTGTTAAAAATTTGGTAGAGAGAATTTTTTTGCCTTTGTGACAGTGGCGGAGTGGGGCAGGAGGAGATCTTGACCCAGGCTCAATTTTGAAAATTAGTCATGATTTTAATCTGGTTAACGAAGCTAGTTTGCAGGCTTAATTTAAAAACATTGGCCACGTTTTATCATAGCCAAATAACCGTGGCCCAGACTAAATTGTTTTCACCTGGTTGGGTTGCTCCGCTGGCTCTGTCTTGTGATCCTTGACAGCTCAACCGAATTAATTGATTAATTGATGAAGCTGTAAAGAAATCTAAAATAAAAAAGAAACAAAAAGAGTGAAAAGAATACTATATACCCTTTATGTTTTTTCATTACGTTATTGACCACTAAGAAGTACGTAAAATTAACAGTATTGCAATCATCGTAGCCCGGCTTGACAATATAATTGTTGGTTTAAACTTTATTTAATTAAAGAAAATAGAAAATGAAGAGTTTTGTGGTGAAGGGATATGTCCTTAGGAATTTGTTAATGGACAATTATTATGCTTAGAGTTTGGTGAAGAATTGTGTCTTTTAGTTATGAAGAGTTGTGTCTTTTAGTTATGAAGAGTTGTGTTGTTTAGAGTCTTTAAGCTTTTGTGTGTTGGCCTATAAATAGGTCCTTTGTATTTCATATCAAATATAGCCAGAGAAAAAGAATATTAAGGCTTAAAAGATACAGTAATGTAATTCAAAGAGGTATATTCGGAGACTTGTTTGTGTGTTTGTGAGAAACACCATTAGAGGACCTGTGAATTACAATAATTAGTAGTAATCAAACAAGGTTTATATACATCATATAGCATTATCATGTCATATAGCATTATCATGTAAACCTTATAGATATATAGCAAGAAAAACAATCCTCCTCCATTTTCTAATAACCACGTACACATCAATACTTAGAAATTTAGCAAGTTTCACACACACCCCAAATGACCAAAGGACTCAACCTTTGGTAACTATAAGATTCAGCTTGTGGAATGTATCTACAATATCCACGAATTCAAGCCATGTCATGATTTTATGGTTCTTTCTTTGGCCAATAGCGGCAGGCTAGCTAGCTCCACTTTAGTGAATAAACAAGAAATCTCAGTAACTATTCTGTAAATTGTTGTACAAAGGTCATGTACTTTGTCTGATAGGCACTGACTCCTTGTCTCAGAACGAGTAAGATAGCAAGCCACAATGACGAATGGGTCTGGATACTCTCTGAATCACAGACACTCAGGCATGCAAACAAGGATTACCAAAGACAGTGATTACTTGTCAGCTATGAGTGAATATTGTTTAAATATATACACTGAGATCAAAATCATAGACCACATGCATCACTTCGAAGCAGTTTCAATATGAAAACACAAGAAGTAAAATTAAATATAAAAAAAAAAGTAAAAGAAGAAAAGACTATGATATATAAGAGAAAGGGCCCCAGAGGTTAACAAGAGGCACATGTGAGTGGCAGTCAAAGCAAATCAATGTTGTATGTAAACCAAGTTAATACTGGGGACTCTGCCATAGCCCTGCTACTTTTGCACCCATTTGGTAAGTGGGTTAATAAAAAATAAAAGGTTTGGCTTAGTTATTGACTAGTACAAAACATCGTAAAAGATGCAATTGCAAAGCCTCATTTGCCTCACTTGATCACTTATCTAACAGTTTTTAGCTAAAGAAAACTTCTTGTAATATACTTGATATGAAAAACTGATCGTAGCTAAGTGTGCTGGTTCAGTTGGTAGCATGGGGATTGAGTGGTGGGAGAGGACTTCGGTTCGAATCCCACAAATATCATCTGGGGAGGGACATAAGTATCGTAATCTTTGGACTCACACCCGAATTCTGGATTAGTCCCATAGGCTGCTCAAAGAGTCGAACCCGTGGGAATACCGGGGGATTCTGATTCGTGTCAAAGAAGTAATTAGTATCAGTTTCCAAAAAAAAAAAAAACTGATCATCATATAAGCAAAAGAATATATATTATATATTTACTGAACCCATTATAAATTACAAACAGAAAGAAGGACTAATGCTATAAAGATAACACACAAACTAGTTTATTAAACACCAGTTTATGTGAATAATTAATAACTGTATAGCTCAACCTCATTTCTAAGCTATCAGACTCCGTCTCTTCCTATGGTTGAAACAGTTTGTTTTATCCACCTCTTTTCATCACTTATAAACCATTGATCTCATCTCCTCTATATACGAATATATGCAATTCTATATTTTAGCTAGGTTTAGGGTTAAAGGACTCAAGTTTTGGCTCTATTCTTTTTGTGTTTTCTGGTTATACCAAGTTTAGGGTTTGTTGTGGTTGATTTTGAGCCTTCAAATCTCCTCGTCCATCTTTGTTTCTGAATAAAATGCAATGCAGAACAGATTCATCTGTGTTATTTCAGTTAAAATTGAGGATTTGAAAAAAAAAAAATGCGAAAAAAAATAAAAATAGAGAAATTTTCTGAGCTATGGACTACTATATGTAATTTTGTAAACCTAGTTTCTTTGTTTGTCTCTCGTTATTCTTTTTACTATCCGTAATAATGCTCTTCAATTCATTTTAACCTGTGATAATTTGAAATACTCAATGAATTCAAGCATCTAGCATGTTTTTATTTTTCTGCTCTGTTTTTCCTTTTCGTGCATACTATTTACTGCATCGTGAAATAGAAACCATGTTTTCTATGAGGAAGTTATCTGATGCCACGAATTGCTTTTGAGATCCTAAATATAGTGCTGAATGCTGAAATTTTTTCATGTATTCTATATTTCTATATATAGAACATTATAAGTATAAGAAAAAAAAAATGTACCTGGGAATTTTGTGAAATTATTCATATGAGTCATTTCCCTTATACGAAGCAAAAATAGAATAGAAAAATCCGTTTTCTGCATATAAATTCTGGTCTAAATGAGACAAACAGAGAAGAAACCCTGTTTTTTTACCTGGATAACTAATGATGTAGGGTAGCTAGTTAGAAGTTATAGGAAATGACGAGAAAAAAAGAAACAGACTAAGATATCTTTATATGCAAAACTTAATGATACATGCAAACTTAACTGAACTCTGCATTTTCAAGCCCATATGTTTGTAGCGCTGCTTCCTCTTTTGTTCATCTAGCCTTGTGTTGGGATATTCAGATATGATGATTTTATGAGTCTTATATTGGTAATGAGTTAAATGAAGTGGTGAGTTAAATGAACTGGATATAAGTGGATAGACCCATGAATCCAATAGATTGAGATGAGGTGTTGAATCTATTGGTGGTGGTTTCAGTCACCTGCTCTCTCCAGACTGGTCTCACAGAAAGCCAAGTTGAATTTGAGCTAGCCTGATAATTAACAAGAGACAGATTAAGTACTTAGACATAAGTTAGTCAGGAGCATATCATTAATGGATTAAGAGAAAACAAACTCAATTTCCTAAAATTACTTATTCTCACTTCTCACTCTTTTCCTTTAAATATATTTGATGAAACGAAATGAGAGAAAGAAATTAAGATGTACTTTTTTTTGTTTCCAGCACCCATTAACCTCAATGTTTGGCTAATAGAAAGATCAGGATAAAAATAGTGAGGACTAGGTTAATTAAAATATAATGAATATGTGTACAGAGGTTAAACTGATGAAACATATATACGGGTTGTACACAAAAACTTCTACGTGAAAGGGTTCACTTTGGATAATGCATCCCACTATTGATTTTTTTTTTTCATTCTGTCTAAAATAATAACGCTTTGTATATGGATTAATGAAGTGGTGGGTTATATCTGTTGAAGAAAGTCTCTTTCTAAATGCTATCGTCATGATTGTGAAATTACTTTTTGAACTAAACCAAACACATATATACATAAATATTCGTCCCTTGCCTTGAATATTAAAGGATAAATTGTATGTATGCACCAATAAAAAAAAATGTATATGATCTCAGATCTCCTATGTTGAAGACACGTAGAAGCATTATTTAAACAAATATGTTAGAGACTCTGTTAGGTTTTTTAATTCTTGTGTAGACTGAGGAAAAAGAGAGAGACAGAGAAAGAGATTAAAAAAAGGTGTGTGCTTTCTATTATGTTTACTCTTTTTAGTCTTTACCAACACCTGCTGCACAAATTGGCTGCAACTCTTTTTAACCGTGTATGCCCCACAAACTAGTGCTTGTGTTTAGTCATTTTTACAGAAAAAATGTCAGGTATATATAGTCCTATACACTTGCAAGGGCTCGGATCACACAGCTTCCTTATAATAAATACCAATTAAGAGACAGAAAGCAGAAAATTGTCCTTTTTTAAATCATTTTCCCTAGTTGTAATTATAAATAAATTTATTTTATTTTTATTTTAGCATTTTTTTATTCAATTACTTCATGTTGTGGACGTTGTTGGGTGCCCTATCATTTGGCCATGCCAAAAGGTTAAATGTAGATGGCTTATGGCCATATTGGATTGGTTCTGGTCTGAAAATTGGGATTTCAATAAATTCACCAGCTGTTTAAAATTTTAAAGCCAAAGAAAAATAAAAAACAATCTAAAGTAAAACAGAGATGGAAACTGGAGTTATACATAAAGAAAGAAACAATTAATAAGATTAGTATAAGATTTTCATTTAATAATAAAAATATTAAAAAGGATATATTTAAAGATAATAAGTGTTATTAATATTCCTTTAGTTGAAAAAAATGGTAATAAAGGTCAACTCATATAATTGTAGTTTGGATTTTCCCTATTTTAAAACTAGTGCATTACCCATGCGACGCACGGAGAAAAAAGATTAAAAAATTTGTCAGCAATCGTCATTGATTAATCTCTAAAAGAAAGAACGTGTCACTATTTTTTTTTCTCTCTCTTCTATATATATATATATATATATATATTACTTGTGCGATGCACAAGAAAAAAATCAGTTCGTCTATTTCATAAAAATTAACGCAAATTGTAAAAATATATCGGTATATTTTATGCAATTAAGATAATTAATAGTCTTTTGAATTACCACATTTAACTTCAACTACGAAGTATTTATTAAAATATTAAATATACTAACTCAAATAAAGGAGTGAATCTCACTTCTTTCTAAGAGTGAAATAGCACAAGTTGTATCATTTAAGGGAAAAGTATTTCTGCAATTATTGCAGATAAGTTATCTGCATTTAATACCAAAACGATGTAGTTTTAATATTAAAATCTTAAAAAAATATAAATATAAAGACTATTATAACCCTGAAATAAATTAAAGTTATAAAAATACCATAATTTTTTTCTCAAAATAATATCGTATTAGACTTACTACAAATAACTTATCTACAATAATTACAGATAACTTATTTGCATTAACCACATCAAAACGACCCATCCTTTAAAACACATTTCCCTTTGTGTATATAGTTTATGTATCCCGTTTCTTGGACCGTGGATTCAATGGGAAATGAATCAACCTACTGGTGCCACGTATTGCAAAGCTCAAATATTTGGTATCTGATACTCAAAGTTTTAAACTTTTCATGCAACTCAAGTCCCTCACATTTCTTCCATTTCCATCATCAAAACCGTTCATCCTTTTAGGCTCCAAATGGGACCCCATCAAGTACAATGGTCCATCCTATTTTTCTGTGGGCCAATGTTGTTGGCCACTCCTACCGCAAGCAGGGATAGGATCTTGCGCGTCTCAGACACGCGCCTGCATTTTTAACTTGACGGGAAAAAAAATGTTTGGTTTGCTGAAATGTGAATATTATTGTAAGGGAAATATATCTATTTTTTAAAATGATATCATTTATATCATTTTACTCTTATAAAAAAGTAGAATTTACGCCTTTATTATTTTTTTCACTCTTTCCTCTTTATCAATCTCTTTCTCTTAATTAAAATGATACAAATTTATATCAACATTCACTTCTCCCTTTAAATAACTACCAAGTTTATCCAAAAGGGAAATAACAAAACCCAAAAAAAAAAAAAAACTCTCGTGACGAAAGTACCCTTCATTTTGGATAAAAAAAAAAAACAAGAGTGGCATCGAAGAGGAAAATATAAAAAAATAAAAATACTATGCTTCAAGTTGAAACTAGCATTGATGCTTTTAGATGCACCAGGTTTCACTGTAGGCTTGTCTCGACGTGATCATTTCCTCAGTTTCTTTTAAACAAATTTTTATTTTATTTTTTTGCTTTTGGACAAGCAAGAGTGACGTGGCTGTAGCGGCAGGGTTCCCTTTTGAGCAATGGTGCACGCAGCCGATTCGTTGATAGTAAATAAAGAGAAAACCTAAGGGTATCATCGTCCAAGTCGAACAAAAATCGAAATAACAATGAAAAAAAATAAAAAAAAAACTCTGATTATTATCGAGTTTTGTGAGAGAGAAAGAGTAAGTGAGTGAGATCTGCGACAAAACAAAAGAAAGAGAGAAACCCAAAACATCAAAAACCCGAACTCAAGTTTGAGGCAGCAACAAAGTGAGAGAGAAAGAGAGAGAGAGGGGAGAGAGGGAGAGATTGTGTATATATAAAGAAAAATCCATTTCCATTCACCAAAATCTTAAACTCTTTTTTATTTTTATTTTTTTCATTTCTTTGTTTATTTTTTTTTTGTTCTCTCTCCTTTCTCTCTATGAGGATCCGAAAGAACGCGAAGCTTTCCCCTCTTCTATTCTCTTCTTCTTCTTCGTCGCAAGGTGGTTCTTTTCCGGTGGAGACCTTTCAGACCCACGTGTGCCAGCTTAACCAGTCACCATGGGATGTGATCCCCTTTGACTCTGACTCAATCCAGGTTCGTCACTCTTCTAATCTCTCTTTCCCTTCTTCTTCTTCTTCTTCTTTCAGATCTAATAAACCCTTTCCTCTATCCTTTATTAGGGTTTTCTTTCTCTTCTTCTACTCTTTTCCCTCGTTAGGGTTCTCCTTCTTCTTCATTCATCGTCCTCTTCCCTTCTAACTCCAAATTAGGTTAATGGGTATCCCTCATTTCTCACTATTTCTTCGTTTTTCTTTGCTTTTGCTTTGTTTTTCTCACCCAACACAGTTCGAAGCCGAGGATAGCTTCACCGCTGGAAATAATGGCAGCGCTGGCGATTCCATTGGAGGAGCTGTTGAGAGGTAAACGTTATATATTTCATTTCCATTTCCAATTCTCATTAGGGTTTTTTTTTTCTGTTTCTCCCAAATTTTCGTGAAACCAAAACCTTTTATTATGTTATGTGTTTATCTGCTCTGTGCTTGCTTGCTTGGTCGAATGAATCTTCAACGACAACAACAACAGTGTTGCTTCGATGATGGAAGAAGCTGAAGATAACCACAAGATAGAAGACATGGCGTTGGACGATAATCGCGATAATGGTGGAAACAAATGCAAGAGCTTGAATGAGAAGGGTTCTCCATGTAAGAATGAAGTTAAACAAGGTCAATCATTCTGTTATCATCATTTGTCTCTGCTTAGGTCATACAACAATAATGACAATAGTGGTAGCGGCGGCGGCGGTGGTGGTGGTTATAACAAGAAACCGGCATCATCCACCCCCGGTGGAGCGCGCCGCGGCGCAAGAGCTCGTGGCGCGGCGAAGAAGGCTCCTTCTTCTTCGAACCCATATGAATTCTACTATTATTCTGGGTTTGGACCACTGTGGGGGAAACGAAGAGGCGATAGGAATGGAGGAGGAGAAGGGAGCAAGAATAGTGTTATTGTTGAGAATTCTTCTTCAATAATGGTGGAATCAGATAATGTTGTAGCTTCTCCTCCTAATGATGTTGTTGTTGCTAATAATACTAATACAAATAGTATAAATAATAATAGTAATATTCAGAGTAGTGGTGGTGGTGTTGTTGTTACTTCTTCTTCTGCTCAGGTGGTAGTGAATGAGGAATTTGATTATGTGGATGATGACGAAGAAGAGGATGCTAATGAAGATGAGAGTGGAAAGAAGCGAATGAGGAAGCCTGTGAAAGCAAGGTCTTTGAAATCGCTAATGTGAAGAAATTTGTATGTAAAATCGTGGGTAGGGGTTGAATGAATGAATGATATAGTATAAGATCGAGGGTTGGGGTTCTTCACAATGTAATGTTTTGTGATTACCTAAATTTGATGTTGTTGTTGTTGTTTATGTATTTTTATTTGTATTTTTATTTTTTTTTTTAATTTTGGTGTTAGGGTGGGTTCTCTCCTTCTTCTACTGTTTGGGATATTTAGGGTTATGAAATAATAATGCTAGTTTTTTATTTTATTTTTTCTTTTGTTGGGTTTCACATGATGATGATGTGTTAGTTCGTGGGTGAGGTTAGGCTTGCCCCTGGAAACAACATGATGGATGGTAGGGTTTTTTCTCTAGTGTGAAGGAGGTGGACCGTATGAACTGTATGAATCAGATGTTTTGAAATTTAAGGGTGTATTGGTAAATTGAGTTTGTCAGTTTTTTATTTTTATATTTTTTTGTTGGGTTCACTTGCTTTATTATCTTAAAGCTTTATCCAGAAACGGAGGATTGGACTTTTAAAATTGGCAGTTATATCCATGCATAAATATACTGTGGGCCACCATGGCAGCATATTTTGAAAGTTACTTCTTTTTTTCTAGTCTTGATCTCTTTTGTTTTTGTTATTATTATTATTATTATTATTTTCTCTTATCGTACAAGGGCGTCTGTTAGACCTACCCTTTTATTTCAAGGGGTTCTTTGACAAAAGAAAAATAAATAACCATAATGATAATAATAATAATAATAAAAATGAAATCTGACCATTTCCTTTGGCCAATGTTTTATTTATTTATTTAGCCACTCAGCTTATTAAAAACTAGCATTGGCAAAAGAGCCAAAAGATCGAAGTGCTAATTATAGAATTAAAATAATAAACACAATACTGTTAAACATCATTACACGGAGCTTGAATGATCGCATGAGCTTTGTATGGGCACACTCTTAATATTTTGTAAAACTCTTTATTATTTTAGCATTTGCACCTTTTTCGCTTGCAAAATTGTCAACACAACAATTGTGTTTTTTTAATCTTTTTATAGGTAATTAAACTGGTCAAATTCTTATTTTCATTTCATCTCATAAAAAATGTTATTAAGTGCTGATATAAATTGTTATTAAATGCTGCACGCTCTACCATGCAATGAGTTTTAAGAAATAAAGATAAAGATCTATAATTTTAAAAATACTTTTCATATTGTCGTTATTCACGTAGATCATGAAAAATATAATTACTATATATTTTTCAAAATTGATTAAAAAAGTTCAATGTAAAAAATGTTAACGAGTTTAAACTATAAGGAGGATAGTAAAACCCATAACCAATGTACGTAATTTTGACCAATTTCCGGGAAATGATAGGGAATTTTTCTTAAATTCTTAAAATATTTTTATAATATAGATAAATTTATACTTGCCCTCCTAAAAGCTATAACTAATTTCAAACCCATAAAAAGTTAACTTATAATTTTTTTTTACTCTGCTTGTGCATTTTTTGTGCGTGAAAGATTGGCTTACAGGCTAAGATTATTTGGTTTGTGCATCGGTAATTAGAGGTGACAAAACGAGTTTAGCTCGACAGGCTGCATTGTTCAACACGCTCCACCTAGGCTGAATTTTTTTATTGTAAAATGGATTATGTCCGACGAGACGGGTCCATGGCTCCATTTTGAGTCATGACATCCTATTTATATTTAATGGCTCTAATTTATTAGTTATATTTTTGATTATTAGATCAATGGCTACGAATAAGTGTAAGACTTCTTATCCTTACATCTCTATTGAGTTACGAGTTGGTATCATGCCAAAAATTTCATTCCCTTACCACTACACTGAGTTATGATTTAGATGGAATGTCACTTGGGAAAGTTTTCGGCAAATCTTCAGATTTACTCTTTTTTGTTTGAATCATAGGCTCATAGCAATTGGCTTTGTGATCAAATTATGGATTATCGAAATATAGTTGTATCTTTGCTTCTCTAGCTTGCAGCTTAATATGATATAGCTAATGCGTCGTAAATCATATTTTCCTAAAGTATTTTAAAAATAAGATTAAGAGTAAAAAGAAAAAATATTATCCTAAACAATAAACAAATTATATTATTTGAAACTAATTTGATCTTTTGTTTTGGTGGAAAATGTTTATCCGTTTAAACGATGGTCACTTTAGATAAAACTAGTATTTTTTATTTAAAATTTAAATTAAAAAATGTCCACTTCCTCTATGATTTCCATTGTGTATATATTTTCTCTCATTTAAAAGGACACAATTTTATGTCCTTTAAAATGACAAACACCAAATCCTTTGTTTTTATTACTATAAATATAAAATGTATTTAAGAAATAAGGGTTGTTAATACACAATTATAGAGCTATAAAAGCTCATAACTAGTGGCGGAGCCGACCAAAAATTTTAGGCTGCGCCAAAAATTTTTAGCACAACCAATACCCGTGTTCATATAACTAAAGATGGTTATAGTTTAAGATGTCAATAACAATGAATAAACAATTAGTATGTTTAATATGTCTTTTTTTTTATATGAACAATTAGACTTCAAAAGGGTTCTTTTTCAGGAAAATGAGAACTAGGTTGCAACCCACTTTGGTAGTTGGGAAAGTGGCAATATCTGCCTTTTGAATTGGGTTGTTGAAATGGATGGAGATGCAAGAACTGGTTGCAATTTTTTATTTTTTAAACATGTCAGCCAAAATCAGCCAGTTAGGCAGTGCAAGGCACTATCTAAAGACAATGTGGCTCTGCCACTGCTCACAACATGACATAAAGTATCTAGCATACATTCTGATTTGACTTATATGATAAACAAATATGTGCAACCACATTACCAATTCTTCAAACATAAGAAAATAACTTTCATCTAAATTGAATATCATCCAACTTTTTAATCTAGGAAAGTTCACACACTTTCATCCTTTTAAAACTTATATGATCAACATGGTATTATCAGTTTTCATTTACAAATCATGCAAGATGAACTCCAAAATTAGAATAGCTCAGTAATACTTATGTTAATGCATTCAGTAAGAGTGTCAAATATAGACAAGCATATATACCACAATATCTTAAGATTGCAGAAAACCATACAGGAATGAAAAATATATATATACACACACGTTTAGTCAGAGATACCTGGATCTAAATATTATGTAGAATCCGAGTCTTTTATGGTGGTTAGAGATTGTTGAGGGAATTTTTTTCTCTTGCTCTAATGGGAAGGACATGGTTATTAGCCTACAAGAATTCCAACGCTTAAGTCAATAGATAAATGAGAAAGAAAAGGTAATGTGCTAAATTTGTATGTGTAAAAGACTTGTATCTGTATTAATAAAGTAAAGAAGGTATATAATTTAAGGTTTAAAACTTAGTCCTTGAACTATTTGAGTGTTACAAATAGATATGTTTGTCTCTAGGAATAAAATATGTTGATGTAACAATAATATAGAGAGGTATCGATACAAACCAAAACTCTACAATAGAGTCACGTGAATAAGTCTCAGGAGAGCATGGTGGCTCTAGGTATGACTGTCGTGCAGAGTAACAACAAGGAGAGTGGTGATGCAAAAAAAAGCCCTTTTAATGGTGGAGAGGGGTATTTATAAGGGGAAGAAGGTATGAGATAGTTACTCATTACCTTTTTTCTTTATGGGCCCCAATTATGTATGAGGCCTTAATTATGGGAGAAGATTCCTAGGAGTGAGGCAACGATTCCTCAATTATGAGTAAGGGGTGTGTGTGTGTGTTTGTTCACGTGCTTGAGAGATGACGATTTGATATAGTGAAGGGACATTAGTCTTAATTTTGGGATGCATGGGTTCAAGCCCTATCAAGGGCCTCAGTGGCCGACCCAATAGATTGAACCTGTGTGAATGGTTTAAAACAATCATACTCATAACTGAGGTAGATTACAAGTCCAGTACACACGCAAGAACAATACATAAGTTAGTCATGCCCTAATTGATGAAGCATACCAAAAATATGTTTAGTTTTCATTAGCCAACAAAATACCTTTAGCATTTGCATCAAATGCCTATTAATGCTCAGAAAATAAAATTTTTATGGTTTTCAGTTAGATTACTGATAACTAAATGAGAGACCTCGCATTGTACTTCTGCCAAAGGCTCATGAATTACTACACATAAGCACTTTTTTACTTTAGTACAACAAAATCATTATAAATTTTTACATCTCAAAGTAGTTAGGTAATAATAAAATGCTCAATTTATCTAAAATATTATGAAATACTATAAACATGTTTTCATTATAAATCGATTAAATCATATAAGGTTACATTAATAAGGCACGCCAATGTTTTATTAAAAAAAATTGCAAACAAAGGGTGTGTAGTGGCCCCCTAAGCTAATAAAATTCTTTGTAAAGTTTACATTCTAAAATATCAAAGAAGAAAGATTTGAAGTGTTGGCCCCATCTTAGAAAAAATATGGCTCTATTAATGCTTCATATAACCTTCCATTATGATGGTGGCAATGACAAATAAACATATAATCTCAAGAATAACAAGTCTTATATTAATTATTAGTTGTTAATCTCACATATATCTAACACCTCATGTGCCTAATAAAATAGAATGTTAGGTGCAAGTGAAACCAATTACATATAATGGTGGTAAGATCTACATTGGTGTAATTTGATTTGTAGCAATGATTGAAAATTGTCGCTAAAACTTCAAAATTTTAAACTAAAAAAAATAAAGTGATAGATAGATTCACTAATATATTTTTAAAAACAAAGTAGGCTTTGAAATTTTAATTGCCAAATAAAAATAATTTTTTTAGCAAAATAGTGTTTGCATATCATAAGAATAAAAATGGGCCACAATCGTATAAAAAACGTGTAGAAACACAAATAAAAATTAAAACAATACATAACATAATCAAATGGAAATGTATTCTATTAAATTACAAATCAATTGTAAATCATCTTGTCACACAAATAGCTTTCAACATACTGTGTAAACTCTTACATCAAGTCATGAATTTATGCATTTAAATATACAATTATATCTATATAGTTATAAAAAAATACAAGTGTAAACTATTTCTTCATATAATAATTTGTTCTGCGAACAATTCATATATGTATTTGATGAAGAATGCATATACATAATTTGCACTTATTTGGAAAAAAAATAGAAATAGAATCTAAAATATTACGAAGATCTAGTATTTAAGTATGGAGTATGCAATAGAGAGAATTGAACAACTATCACAAGAAAAAGAACAAGGTAAAACGATAGAAATTAACAAGCGCATCTTACCTTTTGGGTTAGTTGTCTATCATCTAGAACAACCTTCTCGTGGGTAACTCTTTTTTCCTAAATTAGAAAGAGTGATGAGATAAATGATATACATTATTCTAAATACAATGTATGTTTTGATTATAACAAATGATAATAAAAAAAGGAGAAGAACATTGATCAAGAGCAAAAAATACCAACCATGTGTAATGATTGAAGATGCATGGTGGAGCAACGAGGAAGAATAAGAGGAGAAAATTCAATATCAAAGACAACAAACCATGAACAACATCTAAGTGAAGCTCAATATCACAATCATGGTGAAATGATCAAAATCAATAAAGTGTCAAGCATTGTCATATCCAATAAATCAAAACATCAAGCTCAAGTAAAGATACAAGACACAAGACATAAAGCTAAGTCTAAAATCATATTTAGAATATATCTTTAGGTTTTAAACTTATATGTAAGCGTATATGGTAGACTGCATTGGATGAGCTCAAAGTTTTCTCAAAGTAAATATGTTTTTCAAACTGCAAAATTCATAACCTTTAAATAGTTCAAAGAAATTTGAAAACCCCATGGAAGAGATCTGACATGTTTATAACTTCAAAACATGTTTATCAAGTCAAGATCTTTCATAAAAAGTGGTTGAAAGCAAGCTAGAACACATTTGAACTTAAAATTTAGTGCATAATTGGGTTGATGCCTTTCAGATAAATTTTTTCGTATCAAATATAATAGATTTGGATCTTGTGTTGTAATAAAAGTTGTATGTATCTATTTTATCTTTCTAAAGAGATGAAGATCACATCAAACCGACAAGTATAGCTCAAGTTATACTTAAAATACGAAACAATGTTCTTGTTATCAGGTTATGAATCAATTACTTGCACATGTAAATCGATAACCATATGAGGTAATCGATTACCACAGTGACAACAAGCCTGTAACAACTATAAACGACTATTTTTGGTAAACAACTCTATATATGCATTCCCAACTGTCCAAAAAAAGAGTAGTCATTATTCTTACACATCCTAGGGATAATTTGAGACCTTTTACACTATTATTTCATGTCTTTCAAAGATCAAACATACTTGAGTTCGTATCTTGAAAGTCCATATGCCCACAGTGCTTCAAGTTGTATATCCACACTTGAGACTATATATTAATTTCCAAATATTTTACTTCTTATATTCTTAAGTTGAGAGGGTAATGAAACTTATTGTATCAGAGAGCTCACCAAATGCCTAAGTTTGAACTGAAATGAAAGATTGTCAAGTACTCGTAAGCTTGGAGATTATAAGGTATCCAAGAACCCAAAAATTATGGAAGATTGTAAAGGTTTATCAAGCATCCGTGAAACTTGACCATTAATGAAAGAGTTGATCGAGTGAATTCGGTCTGGATGTAGGTCACAAGTGGTGGTGATCAAACCAGGATATATTGTGTTTGCAATACTCTAAACTATATATTCTAAATTTCTAGCACTTTAATTGCTTCTTTCATATCTTGTATGTGCTAATATAGGTTATATAATATGTTATGGATTGTTTGAATGCATAAATTAAGCTTTTTATATATCAAAGCCCGCTATAGATGATTACTTAGAAATTAGAAAAGAGCTTTTGTGAAAATCTTGTAATACTAAATTCACCACCGCTCTTAAGTATGGAAGCCACATTCCTAACTATACGTTATAACATATAAAATTTGATATAGTGAGTTTTGAAGTAATAAAACACTCCAACTAATAACAAATCAATCTATATTCAGTGCCTAATCATTATAAATAAAGAAATGATACCTTTGAGTCAACTTGTGCCCTTTTATATGCTGTTAATAGATCTTCAAGGATTTTAGAAAGTCTCCCCTAAATTTATTCTCATTTCGTTAGTATCTAAAAATATATAAGCATAAATTTAAATAGTGAAATCAACAATCACCCATGGAATAAACAAAGTAATATAAAAAACTACAATTTACAAGCAACATACCTTTTTGTAAATTTGGTTTAACAAATGTTTTATCAAATGGAGTTTTGTTTGCGAACTCTAGAGAGATGTTGAGCTTGCAAGCATCTTCAAGGTCACCTTGAAAAACAGTAAAAAGAAGTTTCTACTCATTGTTTCCCCATAACAATTTAGTTAAACTAATGAATAAAGTAACATTAAATAGTTTTAAAAAAAAAAAAATCAACAAATAACTCCAAAACCTAAAGCAGGAATTAAAAATAGAAGTGGAGATTTATTACAACATACCATGATATTTATATAATAGAAAAATATACAAGGATGAAAAACAAAAATTAACAACTAAATTTTCATAACATCCAGCTTTTACCTCCAATACCAACACATTGCAAGGTTCATATATAAAAAGGAAACAATTGAATAGCTAAAACATCCAAAAAGAAAAAGAAAAAGAAAGGTATAACATCTTGCAAAAGGATTAAATTGTAGGTATTTTACCATAACTCAATAAAATAGAAAAAAAAACTAAAGGTATGTAGATTGTATCCCAAAATTATAATTTATAGCACGGTGCATTATCCCAAATAAACTTTCATAATGAAAGCATGGATAAACTAAGTATACATTACTTTTTAGTACGTTTTACCACGAAGCTTATATTTACGATGATCCCATTATTGAAATCATGTGATAATTATTTGATATCACCATCTGTATAGTAAAAAAATTGTTATTGGGAATCAATAGTGTTTTGCAAGCTAAAAATTGCCACTAATAAAAAACTAATTCTATACATACTAAAAGTAAAACTTCTGGAATAAACACAAGTGAAGATACGCAGATGCGGTATTTTAACATGTATGTGTTATGCATAAGTAGATTTCACTTCTATAACTGTTGTATCTAAGATTCAAACAATTGTGCAAAAAATTATATTCCTAAACTTCTTGAATAATGAATGTCTAATAATGAGTTAGGATCACACTTATCATCTTCATTGTAAAAAAAAAAATGAAAATATGCATATTTCATGTTTCATTTTTATCAACGCAATAAGTAAAAAAGCAAAAGAGATAAAATGTAAACAAGACCTCAACAAGGATCTTGATATCATTAGACTAAGGTCTCAACTTTTTCACCTTCTTTATCTTCCTCATTCACGTCATCCTTCTCCACTTCTTCATTTTTCTCCCAATGTCGTTGATTTTTATTATGTTGGCAACGGTTCTAACTTGAACAAATAAAGACATCGATAATTGCGACATATCATCTAACCGACAAATCTAGCAATCCACACAAAAATAACTTCATCACAGAAATAATTTCAAATCTCAAAAATAACTAAACTCAATGATGTTAGATATAACTACACACAAAGATTAAGAAACTTAGAAGGGATATATGCTATCTTCTAGGGTTTTCGTAGCCTTGTTTGGGGGAGAAACAAAATGAAGAAATGGATTTGAAATATAGTAACTACAGAAATCCTAGAATCGGAAGGAATCAAATCGAAGTTTAGATTGAAGAGAGAGAGAAAGAAAAAGAATTACTGAATGAAATTGGGATTTGGAGGCGTGCTTTCGGACAAGAAGAATGAAATGAGCAAATAAGTTTTAGAAGAATGTGTTTGGGGAGAAAAAAAATGAGGAATAGGAGGAAAAAATAAATATAATTTAAATTAAATAATTTATTACAGTTGTTACAATCCAATAATTGCTATTGGAATTAATTCTAGCATCATTATTTAAAATTGGCATTATTATACTTTCAACAATTCATCCAACGACGATTCTGTCAACGGTCATTATTGAACAACCTAAAAAATTTCAAATTTAGCATAGGATGCAGGTTTAAAATAATTATGGATAATGGGACATTTAATTTTATAATTCCTTAGTTTATTATTTATCACTATATTAATTTTACCATTCTGAAAAAAATGATTATCACAAATTTTTATTATTAAACTATGGGTAAAGGATTTCTCCAGTCACCGGAGACAAAGTTATCTCCAGTGAGCTCAAAACGACGTCATTTTGGGATGGAAATTAAGATGTTTTTATAATTATAATATATTGCAGGGTTATATTAGTCTTTATCATTATAATTTTTTAATCTTATAACCCAAAATGACGTCATTTTGAGCTCACTTGAAATAACTTTATCTCGGTGATTGGAGAAATACTTTTTCCTTAAACTATTAAGTAATTTAGACTAGTAAAGTAAGGATTGAATGTCAAATATAATTATTATCGGCATGTAATTAACACCTTGATTAACATATGTGCACGTTGTCAACAAGTAATATAGGATTTATGGATCCAGATGTTGTTTATGCGGTGATGATTTATAAAGTGTGATATTCAAGTAAGATTAAAGGGAAAAAAAGGAATGATTTTTATGGTTGATTTGTATAATAAAAGGAAAGTAAATGAAATGTAATTACAAAACTAATTAAAACAACAAGATAAACTAATAGATTAAAGTGATGGATGTGAAATATAGGTTAGGATCAATTTTTCTGATACAACAATATTGTAATGATGCTATAGCATCGAATTTATCAATTCTTAATTAGCAATCGAGCACTAATTTATTTAAGGACTCCCATTAATCTTACATATATATCTAACACTTAACTCCTATATCTATGTGCTTGAATCCTGTAAGAACCCGCACCGCTAATTAAGGTAATTAGTGAATTAATTATGATAATTAGGAAATGATTCCATAATTGACCTTAATAATTATTATTGGGCTTAAATAATTATACAGAGTGAGTAAAAATGCTGAAAGTCGCTTTTCAGAAGAAAAGCGCAGATACCGATTCTGCTACCCGGTATAAATGCGTACCGAAAAAGTATCCCGAAAAATTATAAAGAATGCATGATAATTACTAGAATATTATGTAGGACTTATAAAACAAGTTTCAAGTCAAAATAATGTAATCTGATGCCAGAACTGATACTGGCTATGGAAAAGCGCGTACCGGAAAGGTGCTCCAAAAAATAAAATAAAAATATGAAAAATCCTAGAAAAATGAGTAGGTCTAGATTCCAAAGTTTGGGATCAAGATCTTTTGTGTTGCTATTAAGGCTAATACTGCGTGTTATGACTTAAGTGGCTATATATGTGCATTTTGCACAAAACCCTAGACATACCTCCAGCCTCTACGTGACTCCCTTGGGTGGCTGCATAGTGGTTACTGTTCCATTGCCTTCTCCTTCACCATTTCTTGAATTTGAGACCATTTCCCTCACCATTCTTCTCTTTAACACCTAGGGTGAGTGTGCTTGTGCTTGGTGAGAGTAAGGAGTGACCTTTGGGAGAGTGTCTAGCTACTGTGTATGGCTGTGGGGGCTGAGTTCTTTGTGTGAGAAGAGTGGAGGTCATGATCATGGCATTTTAAGGTCCAAGAAGCAACCTTTGGTGCCAAGAACCAACCTTTGGTGTGCCATTTTCGTGCACAGTGTTGTGGCTGACTTTGGAGCTGTTGAGTAAGCTCCAAGAGCATCATCTACCCTGCTTTTGGCTTGTGGTATGATCATCACCTTTGAACTTGTGTCTATATGCTTAAAAATGGAACTTGATGCATGTATGTATCTAAGTTGATAACTTAAGGGTGGGGTAGGTTAAACACACCTAGAAATGCATGTTTAAGTGCCTATAATCGGTTAAAAGTGGGATCTTTGGACTGGATATTCACGAAATGCAGAAACTGCATTCTGTCGTGAGATATCCGGATATGGTATCCGGATATCCATATCCGGATATGGTATCCGGATATTGGTATCCGGATGTGGTATCTGGGTATCCGGATATGGTATATCCGGATATGGTCGGTGTGATATCCGGATATAACATATCCGGATATGTCCCTTGTAATATCCAGATATTCTGGGAATTCGAAGAACAGTAGCTGTGCTGTGTGAACAGTAAGCTATTGGGGGTTTGTGGACCCTAGATTGAGGAAGTTGAACTTCTGTAATTAATGGATTAAGTCAGAATCATATGATTAAGGGCTTATGGCTTTGTTGGAAGCTTAAGACTTAAAACGTAAAGGAAAGACGTAGTCTTTAAGTTGTATGCTTGTGATGCATAATTAATGATAAATTATTGGTCCATATCAGATTGTGATACTGCTGTGTTTGGACTTGTGAGTGGTTGGACTCTTGGCTTGGATAGCTAGCTTGCAAGGTAAGCTTTCGTGTCCTCGGTTTAGCCATGTTATGGTTCCACCACGTCCCATAGGGAGGTGGTTTATACATGTTGTGTTACATGCTTTGATGTTTTGGAAATGCTGTTGAGCTATTATATGCAATTTGCTTTTATGATATGCATGTGATGTCCACCTATACGGTAAGCCTGAGTATGTAGCACATACAAGATGGTGAGGCTGTGGGTGAGTGCAAGCGGTGTTCCTTGTACTTATGTGGGTATAGACGTATCCCTGCATTTCTCTGGACAATATATTTTATAAACACACATGGCATAGATATCTGTTGCATTGCATAGTTTTGGAACTTATATTGTAAATACTATTTTTGAACTTATATTACACATGTAAGTGAGCTTGGGGTGGAAGATCCTTGAGGACCCCTTGTCTTACTGAGATTTCTTGTTTAGAGATCTCACCCCACGTTTGGGGATGCTTATTTCAGGATCAGGTAATGTTGAGGCTCAGGTGGCAGGAGGCCAGAGCTGAGTTGATATTTATGATATGCTGACATGCTGGATTTTGACTGCTGTTTATGCTTTCCCGCCTTGATTATGATATTATGCTGAGACTGTTGTTAGGCGTTGTGCCTTATTTGGTGAGCATGGGGTTTGTCCATGCCACATGGATTTGTTTTTATCTACTTAGTTAAAGTTGTAATTAAAGTATTAGGATTTTGACCCAGGCTATGTGTTGTAGTCCTGTGGCTTTAGATACTCACTTATTATTTATATATGAAGTATTTCAGTTAGTTGTCTTGCAATTTACATACAGGCAGTATTTTATGAAATTGGTTAAGTAATCAAGTTGGTTAAGTTTAATGACGTCATAATTGAATTAAAGAAAAAGTTATTCCGCATTTTAATTAAGCGTGGCTTAATACGATAGTATGTTAACAATCCGGGTTAACACGGGCTGTTACAAACCCCTCCACTTTCTCTCGATCAGTAGGGATAAAATATAGTGGAGAATTACCTAAGTAATCGTCCAAAGGAAACGTGAACAAACATGTATAAATATGTAGTGAAGTCCTCTTTATATAGGAAATGTTGGTGATGACTTGGGCCTCAAGTCTAGGGAGTGAAATCCTGATTTAATTTGAATTCAACTACTGTAATCTTATCTTATCCTTATATTTTATCCATTTAACTTGGTTGTTGATCCTTAACGAATAATAACTTATCTTATTTAATTTAATTTTGGAAATGTTGTTTCTTATAAGATAAGAACTTATTCTCCTTGGTAAGCTTGTATTAAGTTATCCATTAGTTGGAAACCTTATCCTTTATTTGAATTTTAGTTTGAAAATGTTATCTTATTGTTCCCGCGCCCTTGCTGCATTTTGTTATCGCGATTGTTATAGCATTTATATGCCATTTTCCACGTGTTGAGTTTCGCCAATTTTTCTTACTATAACACTCTGTCATCATCTTGGCCTACAAAATAAACATTCAACTAGTTATCTATTCTAATAAGAAAATAAAGGGTATTTATCACATTTTCCATACTTAATCATCTCAAAGCACTTTAATCATAAGTGTGCAATATTAAGCTCAAATATCATGGTTTTAAGATAACTTATATGAAATTTATGTTGCTAATTCACCATAAAAAACACTAACTTAACTCACTTTCGAAGAGTTAACAATTATCTAAATATTTTTCATATAAAATGAATTTGATTACTTAATTGAATTCCTCGTCGATACCAATCTTATTCAAGGGCCTTTAGATTATAGTGAAAAAAAAATGTATTCAACCAAGTCTTAATATTGATTAGGGGAAAATGTTTACTAATGTTAACTTTTATGTAAGTACATAGATAAAGTTGTATCTTCTCTTAAATTTTATTGAGTTAAGATCACAATGTACCTTAAATCAAATCTACAATAGATATAATTTTACTTGAGCACTTTACAAATAAGCTCATCTTATAGGAGCATTATTCTTGTCTCCTTAATTGCTTATAATTGACTCTCGAAACTCATAAATCATGTGATCATATCTTTGTATAGATAACAGAATTAGAATGTGAGATAACATTTGGTGGACTTGTTAAAATGTGATGAAATATACCATATGGATTCCATTTTACATCGGGGCCTGTTTGGTGAACAGGACAAAAAGAGTACGATAGGATATAATATCCTGTCATGTTCTTATTCATTGTTTGGTGATGCAATAAGATAAGATAAAATTATTCTATTGACCCATATTATCCTACTCTCAACCTGATAATTAATCTTGATGAGGGACTTGGGTAAGAATTAAACAAGATAGGATAAGAAATTTTTTCCCCAAAATGCATTTTGCCTCTCGTCAACCTCTTTAAGCTCCCAAGACCCATCCCTATCATAGGTCAGCCACCGCCCATACTGTCCAATGACACCATTTCGTTCTTCTTCATCAGCGTCATTCAAAGGGTGTTGTTGCTACCTTTTCTTGCTATTCGCATTCCTAACACTTCTAGTGCTAGCGGTGGTGGTAATTATCATCCTCGTCGAGAAGCCATTGTTCGATCTTTAGCAAGTTGGGGTTCAGTATTTGGGTATCATACCTCTAACGATCCAATTGTCACCGTCACTAACACTGGTCGCATCCCTCTCCTTCACTATTCAACTACTCTTTACAACCATTAACCCTAAAACGGTGGGGATCAAGTACCATGAGTCCATGTTCATCGTTATGTACCGTGGGATCCCATTGGGAAAAGCTAGGTTTATCGTTATGTACCTTGGGACTTGTTGGGAAAAGCTTTTGTTCCTGGGTTCTACTAGGAAACTCACAGCGTAAGAGAAGTGGTGGCCACCATCATCGTCGTTAGGGTCAATTTGCTTCAAGAAAATACTGCCAATTAGATTAAAGATGCTTCTCTCAATGATCTAGTCGAGCTTCGAGTATTGGACAATGTTGGAGTTAAGATCTAGTTTATGAACTTCGATTCTCCTAGTCTTCATGTAGTACTCTCAATTTTTTTAATTTTTTTTCTGGGTATCCTATTTTTTGATTCAATTTTTCATTTATTAAAATTGGAATTCTTGAAATCTTAGTATTTTTTAGAGGTAGAACTTTCCCCATTTAGCTTAGTTCGCATTTTGACTTTTTCTTACAAAGTAAGCTTAAATTTTTGTTGTGGATTTCACTTTGATTTTGATATGAGATTATGGGTTGTTGTTCACCGGTCACCCAAGACCCATATTTGAGAACCTAAAAAATCAATTTGAAAAATAAAAATATATAATTTTCATAAAAGGTATTTTTGTCTATTTATATCATATCCCGGCACTATCTGATTCATTCCAAAATAGGATGGGATAATACAATCATATCATACTTTTTGTCCATTGCACAGTAAACACAAGATAAGATATTAGCTTGTCAAACCCTTGTCTTTTCGTACTCTTATCCAACCATTTATCCTATCTTGTCCACCAAATGAACATTTAATGTATTTAAAATAAAATAGAATATGGGAAAGGATATTGTAACAACCAATTAGTGTTACTACTAATGTTACTACTTACTACCAATCAATTTCTCTGTTAGATCGATTATATTGATCCAACGATTATATTTATTTTCATCTTTGTAATGTTACTACAAATCAATTTTACCGTTAGATCGATTATATTGATCCAACGATTATATTTATTTTCATCTTTGTAATGTTACTGCCAATCAATTTCACCGTTAAATCGATTATATTGATACAATGGTTATATTTATTTTTATCTTTGTATAGTTATGATTCCTCATATTTAATACTTTATATTTATTTTCACCTTTATATGGTTATGATTCCTCATATTTAATGCTTTCACATTAAATATGGGGAATCATAACCATATAAAGGTGAAAATAATTAATCTGATGGTGAAATTAATTGATAATAACACTAATTAATTGTTACAATATCATCCCTTTCTAAAAAATATCTTCATGTATTTTCTCTGGAATCAATAAGTCATATACTACTCCCAATCACATGGATGAGGGATTCAGAAATTTAATAAAGTAAAATATAAAAAAAAAAAAAAACAAATTCGAATAGTACCACGATGAGAGTATAATAAAAGGTGGATTCGCTTTTTCTGCAGTTACAGCAAATAAGTTATCTGTAGTAAGTCTAATACGACGTCATTTTGGGGCGGAAATCATGGTGTTTTTGTAATTTTAATTTATTTCAAGGTTATAATAGCCTTTATATTTATAATTTTTTAAGATTTTAATACCAAAATGACATTGTTTTGGGAATAAATGCAGATAACTTATCTGCATAACTGCAGAAACATTTTTCCCTAAATTATCAAAATGTTTTATGTTGGGTAACGTAATATAATCCCCCGAAACTCCCAATAAGACACGGAGATGAAATAATTATGCTCAAGCGTTATACTATTATAAATTTGGGTTTATGGGATAAACACTAGGAAAAGTTTTTACATAAAACATGTGGGGTTTGTCATTTAGTAAAAAAAATTTGAGACATAAAAATTCGATAAGACATAACAGGAAAAAAAAAACTTATCTTACAATATGATAAGTCTTTGCGAAAAAGATTTCTCATGTTGTAGGAGAATTCTTTTTCACGTTAATGAGAATTCGTTTTAAGTACAATAATTTATTTTTTTGTTTTTTTTTTTAATGTGTGGGCCCCACTATAAATTTGAGTGAGTAGGAAAATTTTCTCCTATCCAATAACATGAAAAATACATTACCCTAAGTGTTTATCCTAAACTCTTTATATATAACATGTTTATAAACTTTCAATAATTTCGAAATCATAAATATGTTCCTATTATGAAATTTAATATATGAATGCATTGTCACTATCAAGCTTATTTACGAAGTGGAGTCCTAAAAAAAGAAAAAAGAAAAAGAAAACCCATGGTACATGTATCACACGCGCTTGCACGTGTTTGTGGTTTGTTGCAAACTGTTGAATTCGTTCTACAGAGTTCTTGATTCGGATCGAGGTTTATGAACTGGAAAGCTTTCTTCTCAAACTGGATGATGATTGAAATCCCGGTAAGATATATAACACCATTTTTCTGTATTCAAAGCCACTTGACTCAATTTTTACACTAAAGTTAAAATCTAGCAAACCTATATGGTGATTTGAAAATTTGTATGAATATTAGAGATGGATCTGAATTTTCTCATGTGAAAAAAAATCATTACATGATTATGTGAAAAATCAGAAACATACAAAACTAGATCAATAGTAATAAAAATAGTAATAAAGAAAGAGAGAAAAAAAATTATAATATGTATTTACAAAATTATAACCGTCAATTTACCTTACCATGATTGTGATCTTACGTGACTATTTTTTTCCTATAAAATCATTTTTTTTTTTGCACATATCTCCGTTTCCATTAGAGATTGAGAGATGAGAAAACTAACATAAGAATATAACGTTAGTTCATTCCGTAAAGTTTTTTTTTTTTTAAAAAAAAAAACCTTTAGAAAAATCTTAAATTTATGATGCTTTGAATTTAAAATGAAGTTTTTAAATTTTTAAATTAAGAATCAAAATATGAATTTAATGTATTAAATTATTAATATTGAAATCATGAAATCAATTATTAATTAAATTATTTTTTATATATTTAATTAAGTTAATTTTTATATTTTTTGGTATTTTAGATAATTGAAAAGATATGGAGTTAAAAATATCATAATTATTGCCAAAAAAAATAGATAAAATATCATTCGGAATATATATTTGGCGCTGAGTGCCCACAACTTAACGGCTAGGTGCCTAAAATAAAAAAAATAAAAAAAAAAGCGCTCTATAATAAGATGGAATGATATATGCCGTAATTATCATCACCACCACAAGTGGCGGAGCCACATTGGATCTGGTTTTGACCCGGACTAAATTTTAATAAATTCTATTTATTATATATAATTATATAATTAATTATAATTTAACCCGAGTTATAATTATAATTTGACCCATGTTACAATTTGTGATTTGACCCTATCTAAAACTTAAAATATTTTTGATAAGAGATTTGGGTAAATTATATTAGATTATGTGTTCAATATTTACTTGTATAAAAAAATATATTTAATAAAATTATAATTCTTCTTAATACTACCTGCTCAGATGCTCTGTATTTAGTATAATTTAAATAGAGAAAGTTATATTGAGAAATTTCTTATTTATAAATTACACTATGTACTCCCGAAAGTACAATAAGTTACCCTATGTACTTTCGGGGAATATATAATATAATTTATAAAAATTTATAAATAAATTATTTCTTAATTTAAATGTATTATTATATGAAGTAATTAAAATTAAGAAAAATAAATACCTACATTGATGACCACCGTAATCACATAGCTAGCTAAATGAGATGGAATCAGCTATGCCCTTTGCAATGTCAAATCTCACAAAAGACGCACGTGGAGTAACGTTCGTGGAAAAGTTAGCAAATGAACGTTAATTTTAATATTTATTGTTTAGGCATAATAAGAAGGAAGATACTTTGTAAAGGCATGGAGTAATTCCTAAAATAATACTCGAGGATAATATCAATGCAGAAGTTGGGGCTGCGCCTTTAAACAAATATCATTTAATTTACACGTAGAAAATGACAAGAGGGAAAGCAGAAGAGTTTAAATAAGAAAAGACGGCTGAAATAATTAAATTGAAGCACCTACCTACCCTGCTCAGACAGTTACCATGCCATTGATCAGCTTCGCATTAAAAGTCACCATTTTCCTTTCAAACCTATTAGGACCCTAATTAGAAAGGGTTTATTTAATTAGAAAGGGTTTATTTATTGTTTGTAAATAAATTTATTTCTTATATATGCGTGTGAGACTCTATAACAGTAATATTTCATATCAAGCACAACTTATAACATGATAATAAGGAAAATAACCAAGTAATATGGTATGCATATAGTACTATAACTATCATGTCTATAGGCCGTGCTTGATATGGAATATTATTGTTAAAGATTCATTTTTTTTTTCTCTTATCTTTATATGAGCTCATATGAATCTCACATAATTTGAGATGTGTAGATAAAAAACATTAAACTCTTAATTTATATCTAATAAGAGAATAAAAATATTAATAATTGCTTAAAGTGGTAATAATTGCATTGTCATAATTTTATCTATCAAAGGAACTAGTCTATCGTGTTGCTATTCTCAAAGCATAAGAAAAACATAAGGGTTAATATAAGAATTTTATAATTCTCATTTTATCATGAGAATTTAAATTTTTCTATACACCATTCGATTTTTGTGTTTAATCATACACATAATTTTTTCTAAAATCCACTTTTTTGTCTCTACGATATGTTCTTATATGATTTTAGGGAAATATAAAACTCTTAATATAATTATGGGTTTTATTAGTGTTATGTAACATATTGTAAGTGTTGTTTCCAACTCTCACATCAAAAGGGAGAGAGAAGATGAAAAAGAAATAAAAATATGTGGACCTCACCTCTTTAATGTGTGTGTAGGAAAGTGAAGTTGTATTATGTTAAATGATAATCATGAAACCCATTAATTATTATATATTTTTTACTTGTTTATTGAGTTTAATCAGCAAAATTATAAAATCCACCTATTCTGAATGTTCTTATACGATTTTATTATCACATAATTAATAATAATACAAAAAAAATAAATGGGTATTACTTTTTCTACTGCTGTGGCAGAGAAATAATGCCTGGTACAAAGACATTCATTTTTAAAAAAAGTGGGACCGACCAATGCAACAAAAATAAATAAATCATTTGCCTATTACCTATACATTTCCAAGAATACATTCGATGTGACAGAAAACTCTTTCTATAATAAAAAGCTGAAATAGTTTCCTGTAAATAAATATTATAAATTTTCCACGCAATAAGAAAAAGGTTAAAAAATAGAGTATGCACTTGCCTAGTGCCTACATAGGCTCTCAGATTTGGTAAATGTGCATTTTGCCCATGCATATTCTAACCCTATGCTTGGATTGACAGAAAAAATAAGAACAAAAGAAAACAAACAATTGTTTGACTAGAGAAAGAGAAATACAGAAAAAAAAAACTTTAAAAACGAAAAAAAAAGATATTTCCAATGAATGTTCAAAAAAAAAACATTTAAAAAAAAAAGTTTTGCACGCAAAAAAAGAAAAATTCCAATGAATGTTTCATTATTTTCTTTCTCTCATTTACTTTCCAGATAAAAGTTACTATATTGATGTATTTACATTTTCTTGGGACCCTATCCTCTATATGGAATTTTGAAATCTCATCAAAGATAAACCTGCTTTTCTCAAAATTGGACTGATTAAGCTAGCTAGATGTTATCCAAATAAGTTTACTTTGTAATTCAAAATTTCATTTGAAGACTTACATTATACATAAGCATTCAAATAAGACAATATATATATATATATATATATATATATTTTAAATAGACATAGTCTTTAATAAAAATATTATATGTAATATAAAATTACTATTAGTTATGTAGTTTATTATTATTATTGAAGATTTCCTTTATTAAATAATAAATATATAAGTAAATATAATAGGTCATAAGCCTTTTTAAAAGCCAATGCCTATTTAATCAGATAATTTTTTAAAGTAAAATTTTATTTGTCTGTTAGATAAATTAAGTCAATATATATTAAAAATAAATTAAATAATAAATTGTTGATAGGCTGCACACATGGGAGTAAATAAGCAGAATTGGACTAACTCTTGGTTTAGATAGTCAAAATTATATAAAATATTTTAAACTTTTTTTAGTCAGTCTTTTATAGGCTAGAATACAGTTTGGTATGACTCATTCTAAGAAAACATTAAAAAGTCTAGCCCAAGCCTAATAATTTGTTTAAGTATGTTAGGCCTTCATAGTTTAAAAAGAAAAATCATTTTGTTTTGATAAACAAAAATCATTTTATTTAACATCAACAAAACCTTCATCCCAAACTAATTAAAATATATTATTTTATTATTTAAAACTTTTAAATAATAATTTTATTTATTTTATTTAAAAGAAATAATATGATATAGATCTGAATACAGACTTATAAATTAGACTTTGTGAAATAAGTTCTATAGCTTTTTTTTTTAAAGTAAGTTTTTTAATACTTGAGTTTGTTTTATTTTACTAGACATACTAGGTTAGGTATAGCTTGACATAGACCCCTAATAGGCCTTCAATTCTGACCTATTTTGTTGCTAACCTTTTTTTTTTATTACATGCTAACCGATTTTTTACTTCTAAGTTCTAACATTCATGTACCAAAAAAAAATGTAAATATTTAATTTATTGTTAATATAGAAATATTAATTTATGAGAGCAGGCCTAGAGCACTAGTATAATTGTTCATGTGTGGTTGAAAAATCATGTTTTCAAATTCGAGAAACAACTTCCTTGTAAGTACGTAAATATAAAACTATATATGTATAAGAATTATCTTCATTTCACTCTTGAGAGTTGGGATTTAAGGGGAAGAGAATTTTATAATAAAAATAAGGGAAGGTTATAGTTATAATTTTTTTTTTTTTACAATCTCTTACAACCATATCTTATTACCGTTAATTTTCGTCAATCAATGGTTATCATTTATTGTGAATTAATAATTAATTATTGACTTTAATTTGCTAAAATGATAACCGTTGATTACCGGAAATCAACGGTGATAAAATATGGTTGTAAGAGGTCGTAAAATAAAGGTTGTAACTATAACCTCTCTCATAAAAATAAATTTATAAATTATATATTATCTCAGGATTTTTCACCCTTTTCCTCTCATTAATTATTTAATAACCATTTGTCACTTACTCAGAATTATCTACCAATCTGCACATTTTTAATCGATTAAGCCAAAAAATTAATTGATTAAATGGTCAAAATAGACAAAAATCGTTGACTTGAAGATTTAGTCGATTAAATCTCCCTATTTAAACCATTAAATCTCTCATACATAAGGTTGTTTTTCTGATAAAGAGGAAGATTTAATCGATTAAGTTAAAGATTTAATCGATTAAATCTTCATTTGACCATTTAATCGATTAAGGAGAGAACAGATTGGTAGATAGTTCTGAGTAATGGATAAAATGGTCATTAAATAATTAATGAGGGGCAAAAGGATGAAAAAATCTATTAAAGATTGTTAAGAGTGTTAGTCCCACATTGTCAAGATACAAGAGGAATTGATATTAATCCTTGTTGTGTTAAACTACACAACATTGGTTCTATTATATAGCAAACCAATTGAAAAATACAATGAGACACACACAATGTGGGACTAACACTCTTAACACAATGAGACACACACAATGTGGGACTAACACTCTTAACACTCCCCCTCAAGCTGTAGCATATATATCATATGCTACAAGCTTGATACATAAATAATACTCCTATTAGGAACCAAAAGCAACAGTGCTACATCAACAAAATGAAATGACCAAGTAACATAACATCAAAATAAATCTCCTATATGAGAAACCAAAAATCAACAATGTGCTAAAAATGGCGTCGGAATGAACATCAACATGGAAGATGCCAGAATGATCATCGGCAAAGACATCTGTGCTGGAATGACTATCAGCAACATGGACGACGGTATGGAAGATGCGGAATTATCATCGGCAAAGACAACTGTGCTGGAATGACCATCAGCAACATGGAAAGTGCTCCCCCTAAATTATATATCATCGGCAAAGACAACAGTGCTGGAATGACCATCAGCAACATGGAAAGTGCTCCCCCTCAAGAGGAACTTCGGAGCCGGAATTATCATCGGCAAAGACAACTGTGCTGGAATGATCATCAGCAACATGGAAAGTGCTCCCCCTCAAGAGGAACTTCGGAGCCGGAATTATCATCGGCAAAGACAACTGTGCTGGAATGATCATCAGCAACATGGAAAGTGCTCCCCCTCAAGAGGAACTTCGGAGCCGGAATTATCATCGGCAAAGACCGGAATTATCATCGGCAAAGACAACTGTGCTGGAATGACCATCAGCAACATGGAAAGTGCTCCCCCTCAAGAGGAACTTCGGTGCCGGAATTATCATCGGCAAAGACAACTGTGCTGGAATGACCATCAGCAACATGGAAGGTGCTCCCCCTCAAGAGGACGATGAATAGAATAAATAGTCCATCTTGGGAAGAAAGAAGATCAAAAAAAAAAAAAAAAAAAAAAAAAAAAAAAAGTCGCCAGAAAGTGCTCCCCCTCAAGACGGCGGTGGGTCGTCGGAGACGCTAGTGGGTCGTCAGAAAAGTCGCCA
Source organism: Gastrolobium villosum (assembly GCA_032173675.1). NCBI lineage: Eukaryota > Viridiplantae > Streptophyta > Magnoliopsida > Fabales > Fabaceae > Gastrolobium > Gastrolobium villosum. The sequence goes on along the minus strand of JAVKPL010008529.1, from coordinate 38,267 downwards.
GAAAGTCATCAAAAAAGTCAACGGAGACGGCAGTCAACGGTGGTCGATCAATGGCGGTCAACCCAACAGCTTCCCAAGGATCATTCTTTTCTGATGTGACAGATCAGTCTAAGCTGCAGTCACAGAGCATACTAAGAAAAACCCGAAAAAGAAACCACAACGAGAATCCCTCAAGGAGGGTGATATCTCTCTATAACCATATTGAAATTATGGAAAAGTGAACTAAGTTAAGCGGATTAAGATTCCTCTTGTTAGGCTCTAGATACCATGGTAAATATCAAGATACAAGAGGAATTGATATTAATCCTTGTTGTGTTAAACTACACAACATTGGTTCTATTATATAGCAAACCAATTGAAAAATACAATGAGACACACACAATGTGGGACTAACACTCTTAACACAATGAGACACACACAATGTGGGACTAACACTCTTAACAAAGATGATAAATTCTTTTGTCTCCCAATTTTCTTGATGACTGAGCTGGAAAAATACAGTACGTTTGGACTTTAGATATGTGAAAAACACTAACGACGTCGTACATTAAAAAAAAATTGTATTTAAGTGTAATATAAAACTATAACGACCGGAAGAAAAGGATTTGGAAAAACCAACCCAGGTCTAACAATGTTCGATGATGGGTTACGGTCTACCTTTGAAATTATTCAAACAAAAAAACTATATCAACGTGTCTTTTATAAGAGTTTCAGTTTTTAGAAGAGTTAATTGGATTCAATGAGTGAGACAGGCCCCACTATTTCTAGCAGTATGGAAAATTGCTATTAGAATTAAGTCAAGCACTCGAAAATTAAAGACATGCCTGATATGCATTTTGGTTAACAATTGAGTTAAATAATAATAATTGATAATAGTTAAGCGCATAAGAAGAAGAACTGTAGTCTTTTTCTCTAATACACTTATAACACGTGAGGCTTATTTTATATATAAGGACTCGAGAATTTGTTTGTCTTCATCATGAGATTTTATTTTATTTTAAATTTGTTTACATATATCTAATCGTCAATATCCTTTCTTTTGTACCTTTGTTTCCATCTTTAAAATCATTGATGTGGATGAAGGTATGTAAAAAATATTAAATGTTGTTAGATATATTAAGGTAGGGAAAATTGTTTATCTTTTTAAATGACACAACTTATATCCTTTCACTCTCACAAAGAAGTGAGACCCACACCTTTATTTTTTTGTCAACTCTTTTCTCCTTTATCTATCTCTTTCTCTCTCTTAAAATGACACATCTTTACATATTTTAAAATGATACACACTTTACCCCATTTATGTAATGGGTCATCATTCATAAGTTAAAAGTCATTGGGTTTATACCAAAAAAAAAAAAAAGTCATTGGGTTTAACTTGTTGCGTTATATAATATCAGAACTCCTTACAAATGATCGCAAGTTCAAATCTTACCATTTCTACTATTACGTGATAGGATGTATGGGACATAATTTTATTTGGTATTTCTACATCATGCATATGACTATAAAATACCAAATAATAATAGAATAAAAGATATAAATGAGTTTTCACCAAAAAAAAAAAAGGTACAAATGAGTGTACCTTGTTAATATGTCACAGAATCGAAGGAAGAGAAAATTTAATGTCATGATCTTTTTTATGACCTATTCGAAAATGACAATCTTTTTGCGATAGAGCATGACGGTTAATGAGACTTAACATCAATATAAATAGGTTAGAGAGAGAATATAGCTAAATATCCTAAAAAGAGTCCGTGTTTATTTAGTCTACAATTATATAAAATCAGGCTCATGCTATAATCTACACTACTACCCAATTAGGTCTAATACCAATAGATGTCATAAGTCTAACTCAACATGATCATAATAAGCTAATCAAAATAATAGATTTTGAATATCCATTAACCTGATTAATTTTTAAAACAAATAATTAATTAATTAATATTGTCCACGTAAAGAAAAATATCTAACATTAGAGGTATTAATATAAAATCATCAATATAATTATGACTTATCGACTTAAAGTTGAAATATTTTTTATATCCAATCTGACATTAATTCATCAGTGTCCATCTTTGAAGGTAAATATTATTAAACTTCGAGTGAAAGTGCTAAATGCATACTTATTCACATACAAACTCTAAAAATATTCTGAAAAAATAAAATAAAAATCGGAGTCCCCCAAGTGGGTTTGCCCCGGATCTCTGAGTTGAATTTGATGATATCTAAGATTCAATCTTCACTAATTTATCTATTTTTCATCCAATGTCATTTATTTGTACGCACTTGTATTTAGATCTAATTAAGTATCTCAGCCCAAAAGGAATTTCTTTTATCCATGAAGCCCTAACCCAACTTGTTAAAATAAGCAAGATATAAGTTCGAATATCGTGCAAGCCCATGCCACTATCGTCTCTGCTTTCACATGTTAATACTCCAAGAAATTAATCAAATGGAGTAATAATGTTTATTATTATTTTGTCAATATTTTAAGAGTAAAGTGTGTATCATTTTAAAGGATGTAAAATTGTGTCATTTTAAGAGAGAGAAAGAGATAGATAAAGGAGGAGAGAGAGAGTTGACTAAAAGAATAAAGGTGTGGGTCCCGTCTCTTTGTGAGAGTGAAAGGATATAAGTTGTGTCATTTGAAAGGATAAACATTTTTTTTCATATTTTAATCCTAGGGCAGTTTGATAGAAAGGATTTTTTTAGGATTTTCAGGGAATTGGATGTGGTAATTTTATGGGGTTTGCATTCATCATTTAACATGACAACAAAAAATTTCCTACATACACAATTTTATGTGACCCGCATTTTTTGATGCAAAAAAAAAAAAAAAACTACGGCACGAAAAATAAATCTCTATAATATAACACAATCACTTTTCCTACCACATAACTTTTATAAAACCCTAATTTTATTTATCCATTTTTGGTTTGAGATTTTTAAAATTTTTTCAAGAATCTGATTTAAGGGATTTTATTTTGTATGTAATTTTTTTTTTTTGGAAATACCACCCACGGGATGATATTCTAAGATTTCTTCGACAAAGAAAATTTTAATATAACCAAACATAATATTAATAAAATTAATCCAATATTTCATATTTCTGAAAATATTTTAGCCTACTAAATAATTTTTTTGGTAACATTCAGTAAAACTCATTTTCCGATCATATTCATGAAAATTGTGATTCTCAGATAAATTCTTTTTTTCTCTTTTACCAAACGTCCCGCTAAGAAAAAACAAATGAAAATGTCTTAATTTTTTGAAGAAATTTATTTAATAAACAAAATTTAAAAACTAATATAATAATACTGTAATTTTGGTAAATATAAAATTATTTAGCTAGGTAACGTATCCACTTAAAAACTTACGATAGGGTTAAATGCGAAAACACAAACAGTCTCACACTCTCACACACACCTCACGAGTCACAAGGAATGCGTGATTACGCAATCATCATCACAATGAATGTGCCCTTTTTCTCATTTCTCAATCTCACACTTCCCTTCTACTTTATTCACCATATCATTATCATATATAGCTCTTTGTTGTTGGGGGTATAATAGGTATATTAAAAATACCTTCTTTCTTTTTTTTATAACATGAAAGTTTAAAAATATGTATTGGCATTTAAAAAAGTGTTTGTACTTTTAAATGACACAACTTATATCTTTTCACTATCATAAATAGATAAGATTCATATCTTTATTTTTTTTGTTCACTCTCTCCTCCTTTATTTATCTCTTTCTCTCACTTAAAATAATACAATTTTATATCCTTTAAAATGACATATATTTTTCCCCTTTTGTTACATTAGAAGATAATGATTAATTCAAATATGCTATTAATTTTTGGGAATAATATTTGAGTATTTACTGTAAAATTTTCTTTTCTGCCACGTCAGGCTTCGGAAGAAAAAAGTCATTATATCATAGTGATGAACATGGGAAAAAGTCAGGTCAGCCCTCACAAGACAAAAAGAAAAAAGGAAAAAGAAAAAAGAAAAAAAGAAGAAAAGAAGAAGTGAAATGTATTATGAAGTTTTTTTATTTTTTTGGTACATAAATGTATTATGAAATTTAAATCTGCACAGTGCACACGATTATGTATCATACACTTGTATCAACTGAATTATATCAAGTAAACTTTAATGTTTATCTTTATTCACAAACTTAATGCCTCAAAGGAATATAACTTCTTAGCTGCAAAAAGGAATATGATTCAAGTAAAAAAAGAATTTTGTTCAAATAACACAAAAAATGTATAATCAAATTTTTTATAGTAATTTTGTCCTCAATTCTAATTATGACAAAAATTTCCTTAAAACACCAAAATTTCCGCTTGATTTACAGGAGACGATGGTGAGTTGGTGACCTATACTATTTTACTGGTTTTCTACCATTTTCTTTTGTGTAGCTTTATTATTTCTTTTTTTATTGGAAAAATTATTTGTCCTTGTAGATGATACAACTTATTATCATTTCATTCTTTTCATTCTAATAAAGAGGTATGATCCAATCTTAATTTTTTTTGTACACCACCACAAAAGCTAGCTCAAATGGTGAGAGTGCCCAATGCCTTATAAAGGCACATTAGTTGCACATACAACTAATATGAGATTATATATCTCAACACAACTTATATCATTTCATTTAAAATAACACAACCACCTTCTACATGATTTATCCTTTAAAATTATATCAAAAATACACACTTTTTTCCTTTCTTATTTTTTCAACTTTATTCAAATAGTTCCCCAACATTTCCCATCCGAATCCCCATACCAATTTTTGACCCACTCAAAGTGCATGCTTCATTTCACAAACCATGCTAGTGCATTCGAAGTTGTCACCGTATGACAAGATATATTTAAAAAAAAATGAATAAATATTTTATTTTGAAAAAAATAATTAAATCTTATAAGAATAAAATTTAATATATTAGGTTGCATGATATTAAAATAATATTTCAAAGGAATATCCTCAACATTGGCTTGTTGCTACTGGGGCTTTTGCGCGTGGCTCATGCCTTACACTACAACACGGCCGGCCGCATTCCACCTTGTCATTCTAATAATAATAATTCAGGTAAAATATATATAAAATAAGGGTTTCTTTTTTATTTGGTGAATAAGATAAATTATTTTTATTAAGCATAAAAAATGTTATTTTAGGATAGAAATTGAGCTATTTTTGTAATTTTAATTTATTTCAAAGTTATAATAATATTTATTATTATAATTTTTTAATTCAAAATGACATCTTTTGAGAATAAAGACAGATAATTTATCTGCAATCATTATGAAAACTTAAACTCTTATAATTAAAGTAAGAAAAATTACGTTTATCAACAAAAAAAAAAAGTTAAACAATTTAGGCACAATATTCGATCCTACATATATATGGGCTCATTTTTTTTCATGTTATAAAAATCATTATAAAAATGGCATAAGAGTTATATTTCCATAGTTATATTTCCATATATATATATATATATATATATATATATATATATATATATATATATATATGGGGTAAACATTTCTCAAGCAGCTTATATTTCCATTATATATATATATATGAATATATATTCAGTAAAATGTATATGATATAAAAATAAATAAAATTACAAATACACCCTTCATTAATTAACCTAAAATTACATAAACACCCTTCATTAATCAAAACGACGTAGTTTTGGGGCTAGCTTGAGATAAGTTTATCTCAAGCTGCTTGAGAAATATTTTTCCCTATATATATATGGGATAAACATTTCTCAAGCAGCTTGAGATAAATTAATGAAGGGTGTTTATGTAATTTTAGGTGAATTAATGAAGGGCGTTTCAGTAAAATGTATATGATATAAAAATAAATAAAATTACAATATCACCTTTAATTAATTCATCTAAAATTACATAAACACCCTTCATTAATCAAAACGACGTAGTTTTGGGGCTATGTATTTTTCCCTATATATATATATATATAATCATTGAGAAAATTATTTCTAATTGGAATATTAAAAAATTATAAATATAAAGATTATTATAACCCTGAAATAAATTACAATTACAAAAATACTATGATTTTCGCCTCAAATCGATATCGTATTGGACTTACCGCAGATAACTTATCTGCAGTAACTGCAGAAAAAACGAACCCATAAACATTTGTCATCTTAAAAAATATAATTCTATGTTATTTTAAGTAAAATAATTATATTTTGGTATATATTATTAATATTTTTTATATTCTCTTTTTTTCGTAATACTTTCTTTAATCTTCTAATTTGTGGAGGAAAGAAAATATAAAATATTAATAAATATATACAAAACATAGTCATTTTATATAAAAAGATAAAACACTTTTCCCATATTTCATTTTTGTAAAAATAGAATAAAATAAAAAATTATATACATACCAAAATTCTCTTTCGATATTTTAGCAAATGCTTAAATTGTCATATTATAAAATTAAGTTTTTACTATTGTAATCTCTATAATAATTAATATAATATCAATAGTTATTAAATTTATTATTTATTTCCTTATATTTTAACTTTTATAAAAATATTTTCTCTCTCTTCCTTTAATACTGATAAGTTTTTAAATTCTAAATAAATAAATCAATAAAGCCATTAATATAATATCAATAGTTATTAAATTTATCTTTTTTGTCACTATTTTAACTTTTATAAAAATAAATACGATAAGTTTTTAAATTTTAAGTAAATAAATAAATAATTTTATATCTCTCCTACAATATGAGAAAAGGAAAAAAAATAAAATAGTAAAACCATGATTTTTTGAATCACTAATGTAAACATAATAAAACATATAATACCATTATACCAAATATATATATATATAAAATACCATACCAAAAATAAAATAAAACATATAATAGTTTTTCTTTAACAATTTTTTTTCATTATTTGACTTAATCTGGTTGACAATTCTAATATAATTCATCGTTGGCTCCTCTGCGTCGTCAATTCATGGTCTGAGAACAACCTCGAAATTACAAAACAAAAAAAAAATGTCTATCAATTCGATTCTGTGGTGTCATCTCAATCATAATCATATTCTTCTCAGTACTTTGTTACTTTTTTCATGTTCAGTTGTTCTCTGCTCTGCAAATGACGAACTCGGTAGCACTGTTGATATCTTCACTGTTTCCAGCTTCAGCTACCCTGAGACTACCCTTAGGCCCTTCGATTTCCGCTATATCAGAGGTACTCACCCTTTTTTCTTTTTTTATCTTTTCATTGTTCTATTGTTGTTTGTGAAGCATTTCTCACTCCAAAGTGTAATGGGTCGGAATTGAATTTTTTTTGTGTGCTATTTTTTTTTTTTAATTTTATGTTTTATTATTTTTTTATGTTATTTAGTCTGGAATTGACTTAATTCAGTATGTTTTGAAGAGTACCAGGTAAATGATTTTGCAATTGTTCAGTTTTTCTCTATGACAAGTTTAAGATCAGAATTAAACCCTCTGGAGGGAAACTTAGTAGACTTGCAACAATTTAATGGTGTTGATCTTATGAGTGTTATGTTTTCTGTTAATCATTTTGAAGAGAAATTACAGAGCTATGTTTTATTGGCAATAAGATTCTTATGTGGGTTCATTTGTGATATTGAGAGCCATGACTTGACTTGAAGGTTATGATACTTTCTTATGATTGTGGGTTGTCATTTGTTCTCTAATTTGTGATGCATTGAATTATGCTGCAGTCCTGTCTGTAATATTTTGGTGGTTGTTTTATGACTTTTTCTGCTTTCTCATTTCATGCCTCTTTCTTTCCCTGCCTGTGCTTGATTATTCAAATATAAGTTTCTCATGTGTCCCTTAGATTTAAACCATTGGCACTTGTTAAAATGTTGTGTTTATGTCTGACTATTATGCATGAAATCCCTATATGAGCAACAAATGGATAATAATCAGCTGTTTCAGATTGGAACAGAGAATAGATATAATAATAATATCACTGGAGAAGCTATATATATATATATATATATATATATATATATATATATATATATATATATATATATATATATATATGAGGTAGGATCCTTTGACACCGGTGTCAAAATTCAAATTTGACACCGGTGTCAACGGTGTCACATGCTTAGAGCCGTTGATCTTTTTTGATCTAACGGCTATATATATATATATATATATATATATATATATATATCCTTTTTACTGTTTTGGCAAATCAATTGGTTATTACATACGGTTGCTGTTATTTTGAAAAAAAATAAAAAAATAAAACCACTGTCAGACTTATGGATGATCTTACTTGTCTCTCGATGTTTTGTCATGTTGCAGTTGATATACCACCATGGTTTTCTGCAGTGTCCTTAGCATTGAACTCAGATGTAGACCTTGTAAGTATATTTCAGAATTCTTTGCAGATAGGAGCACCTGAGAATACTTGCATCTGTATTGGTGTCTGTTGCCTGGGAATATTTTTATTTCCTTTGGATTAGATTTGTTTCGTGTGCTTATATTTTGATATTGTTTTTGTTTTATAATGCCTCATGTCGCATTGGGTAATTATAAAAATGATTTAGTACTCTGATAAGAATCCTATATGTCTTTTAAATTTTATTGCTTTTTTAAATTCTGTGAAGAACCAATTCAACCCAAAAGCTTGGGTGAGGCTACATTAATGGTTTTTATATATCTCAACACGCCCTCTCATACGAGAGCCCACTGGGCTTAAAGGGTGGACAATGCACAGGCCCACCTACCTGTGCGAACAAAGAAATTCCACTTGAAAGAAAGTGGGGGACGGCGAGAATCGAACCCGGGAAACCTGGCTTTGATACCATGTAAAGAACCAATTCAACCCAAAAGGTTAAGCTGTTGGGTGAGGCTATATTAATGGTTTTTATATATCTCAACAAATTCTTTTCCTTTAATTGTTAAAATTGTTATTTTATCTATTAAAATTGCTTTGTTGTTGGTTCTGCTACATAAAAATTGCATGGTGAACCTGATTTCAGGATAACTTGTTTCTTTTTGATCCAATCAGCTTTGTCTTGTTGGCCTCACTCATTGGTTCATACATACATTGTTTTCAGGATGTTGCAGGAGTTGAAAGGGTTCAAAAAAGCACGCTGCCATTAATATGCTTTAGAGATGGCAGCCCTCCTCTACCAGATGCCTTAAACACATCTCTGAAAGATTCAGCTGTCTCAGGTACAGCCCCACCTAAATAAATTCAATTCAAGTTAACTAAAATGTTTTTTAAACTTAAAATTTGAGCACATAAATTCTATCTTAAATTTTGTTCTAAGAGATTTATGAATTTGTTTTGCCCCCTGCGGTAAAATCCCTCAATTCATTAAATTAGCATAAGAAAATCTATAGGTAATTCTTCTTCTTTTGATTCATTAGTATATGCCCCCCCAAAACAAAACACATGCACACACACATTCTTTTACATGCCCTACTTTGATGCTTTCTTTTGGCTATCCGGTAATGGATGAATACTGAACTCATGAATTGTGTTTTCTTCATTGATTAGTGTTTCAGTTTGTTTTGAAGCACCATGGCAGTACTCGTTCTTCCTCTTGTTCTCTAACTCTTCCTTGACCAAGAAAAAGACTATTTTTCTTGAACTGTCTAATGTAATTCCACTTTATAATTACTTTTTTGTTCCCCTTTTTCTTTAGGAATAAATGGTCTTGATGTGGAGCAGTGCTTTCCAATGGAGAAAAATATCACTATGAAATTGACAAACGAGCAGGTATTGTAATAGTTCCTTTTTACTTTTGGCAATATCTTTATTTGCTTATATTGGTATTGTATCTGAAAGCTCAGTATCTCCTTTCCTTTCAGGTGAATAATGACATAGCTATATCTTCTTTAACATTTAAATTCCTATATTACTAGGATTAGTTCACAAGTGATTTTGCTTATTGTCCTTTTATAATATCAGAGACAACAAACATAAGAATTATTGGTTCAGATATCTCCAGGTGCTTGGTACATTGGTCTTTTCAATGGCATTGGACCTACAAGGACACAATCGAAGATGGTATGGTTTATTATCCAAATATCGCTTTTCTCACAAAGAAACCTTAAAATTCTAAGTACTTAACTTGTTGCAACCATTTCTTATCCTTTCAGTGCTTCCTTTTTGTGCAATTCTATGCTAGAAGGTAGCTATTATGTTAATGCTGATACTACCTCTTCACATTACTGTGCATAACTAAATAGAATTGTTCGTTTTTAATCCTGATTTTTATTGTGAACTGTGGAAGTTATTGTTAATGTTTCCCTTTATCCTATCCATAGAAGATTCATCACTAGTAGAAATCACTGGCAAAAACTTCTAGCATTACAATAGTCCTAATAATAAATGATAAGAATCAGCTTTGCCATCCGGTGCTCTAACATTTATTTCATTTTGAAATAGTATTATTTGCTGAAAACTTCAATTAGTCATGGATTTTATAGTGTATTTATTATACCTTAATATGCAAAGGGATTGGATACCGACCCCAATTAATTTGGGATAAAGGTTTTGTTGATGTTGATGTTGATGCAAAGGGAATGGATTGGAGTGCTCTTTCGACCTGATTTTTGTTTTTCTTTTTCCTACGTTTTGGTTTTACCAAGCTTCCTGATTGATCTGTTCTTCGTTCTTTCAATTAATCATGAACTAATGATGATACATAAAATCATATAAATTTATATTTAGTTAAGTATTAATTGATTCAGTAAATAGTAGATCGATCAATATACCCAATGGTTGATTGTTCACAATCAAATCTCCATTGAAGCTAGAAATCCTTGACTGAGTGGTTGAAAATGATATCTTGTTAACTAAGCTAGTGAATTTCATTCATGATCTTATATGGGGATTCAAATCAAATGTACTATTACTAGCCTCATTTAGACGAGAAATGTTCAGCACACCTAGTTTAGTACTCCATTTTGATATACACAGTAACTCAATTTCTTTCTTCTATAGCTAATGAAAGAAATTGAATTTCAATAACCAAGTGCGATTTAAAGCCAAAAGATGGCAAGTCTGGAGCAGTGATAAAGCTGCTCCGTTGTGACTGAAAATTCACGAGTTCGAATTTGGCCTATTTGTAAAAATGTGCAAGGTTATATACTAGGATTTTCCTCACCTCTACCCTCGGAAGTCGGGGTTTACATGGAGTTGTTTAGGTGGGTTTTAAAGCTAGATTGCTATTGATAGAGATGGTATGTACAAGAAATGTACCTAATAAATTCTCCATCCAGAATGTCTGATTGGACACAGCCTCAAATATTGATTTCTGCCTTTATTTTTGCATCTCGTCTCAAAACAAAAATTCCTTAAATTATTTCCATTTTGCCCATTGCCCCATTCTATCTCTCAGTAAGAGTTCTTGATGGATTGACTACACATGGATGAATAACAGTTATTTTTCTACCTCTGCAGATCATCCGAGGCCCAACGTACTCCTTCAGTGCCAATATAAGTGTGGAAGCATGCACAAATTCAATGATAAGGGGGGAGTTCTGTAACAGTACAGTCTATCCACTTTCATGCACAGCATCAGATGTCTATAATTCTTTGAATGCTACCGTGAAGAAGCCAATGATGGAAAATTCAATGACCTGCAAAAGTAACTTTGAAATTTCTTGTGTTCAGGAAGATGAACCAAACATTTACTCCTTGGATATAGCAAATGTGGTAGATGAATTGACCATTATGGCAGCAAATGTTACGCCTTCAAACAGTGCTTCTGGTGCAAATGATATTAATTTAATGTGTTTTGCTCGACATGGTGCAATACCTTCAGAGACTCTGCATGATTATTCCAGTGATTTAAACAAATCCCCTCTGGTTATTCGATCTCCACTGATCGGTCGTCTGTACATTAGTATATTACCAGTTAATCTTACAAAAAAGTTTGGTGGGACTCAGGATGGCAATGTAAAAGTTTGCTATTCAATGGAAGCACAAGTTCTTCAGTGCCCACTTGGGAAAGCTGGACCAAATTGCACCATGAGTAGCTACACACTTCAGGTAGTATTGATTGCTAGATGTGTCTCTGCCTCTATATGTTTTTTGTGCTGGTACTTTTTTTTTTTAATATGAAAATCAACTGCAAATTATGTCAGTGTGGTATTTCTTGGACTCCAAAACTTGCCCTAGGTTATAACTTCAATAGGTGAAATGGGGATATGATCACGTGTTAGTCATATCTTGATGGTTAAAAATGCATAGGTGCAACAATTAGAAAAAAAAAAAGAAAAAGAATGTTATCCAAATATAATCCTCCTCTAGTAGAAAATAAAAGACTATGATAACATCCAAAATGTACGACTCAGAATTCATTCAGATGTTTGTAATTTGCAGAAATAGGAATGAGCCTTGTCTCAGTGCAGGCATTAGCATACATGTTGGTGCTTGTCTCTTGGAAAGTCCACTTCTTGACTTCTTTCCTGGGATAAACTGAACTTATTTTTTAAGATTGTTGAGATTTGAACTATTTTGTGCCTGTTGCTAAAAAATAAGGATTGAAGATGGTGCTATAAAGCTCTCGCTATCCACAAGGTCCAAGAAGGTGAGACCTGTTGTGCAGGTCTATGGTAGGCAACCTTCCCTTGCATTAGCAAGAAGCTGATTACATGAATTGAACCTGTGACCTCCTTGTGTCAACATATTTAGTTTACTTGTGTAGAAATTGAAATAATGGAGTTTTTCACTAAATACTATCCAACAGGAATTTTGAAGCATTTTTCATAGATTTAAGTTTAACAACACCTTGTGGTTGAATGAGTTCTATATCTTGATGCTTAAAGATATTTACTTACATGAATAAGGAATTGACAAGATAAGAATGGTTTTCTGCAGACGGTTCTTAGGAGAGGTCAAACCCCCTTTGAATCATATTATTTACCTGTTGGTGAAGGAGCATCTTCTGCCAATTTTCCTCTTGAGCCACTTTCAAACAACTCATCAAACGGAGAAGAAACTGATGACATTTGGACTTACTTTACTTTGGACATTCCTCGTGGTGCAGCTGGACGAAATATTCACATACGGCTATCCTCAGATGTGAAGATCAGTTATGAAGTTTATGCTAGATTTGGTGGATTGCCTTCTCTTGATAGCTGGGACTATTATTATGCTAACAAGACAAGGAAGAGTGATGAATCCATGTTTTTCATGCTATATGATTCAAGTGATGACAATATTGATTTTTACATTATTTATGCTAGAGAAGGAACTTGGGGTTTGGGTCTAAGACATCTAAATACCAGCAATGATTCTATGAAATGGAAAACTATCATGTCTGTTTCACTCGAAGGATGCCCAAATCAATGCTCCTCTCATGGGGACTGTAAATATTCTTTTGATGCTAGTGGATTGACATCATTCAGGTTTATGTTAAGCCCTTTGCTTGTTCTTAATTTACCAGTTCTATTTACATTTCATTTGTTTTCTTTAAATTACTAGACAAGAACTGTAAAAGTCCTTGGTATTGACTGAGACATTGTGTAAAATAATCAGCAAATAAGTTGCAGACTTTCCAGATTGCATGATTTGTGTTTGTTCCGCAACTGCCTAAGGAAATTAACCGTTTTTTATGTTTTCTTTTTGTCCTCAGCTTCTGCTCTTGTGATCGAAATCATGGTGGCTTTGACTGTAGCATTGAAATTGTATCACATAAAGGTGATTGTTAATTTTAGAAATTGATAAACTTGGTGTCTTTATTGCAAATATCTTGATTCAACTTTTATTATATTATCTGCATCCCCCTCCCTTCCTTGTCATGTTATTTTTATCTGATTTCCTGGCTACTATTTGAATAAGAAATAGTTCTGTTTAAGTGACAGAAGCATAGAACCCGAACTAAATGGTTTACAAATATATTTTGGTCATCTATCTTTTTTGGTTTATTTTTGTTTCCATTTTATGATACATTTATAATGATTTGTTGCTACTAATTTGTACATATGTATTTTTGATAGCGATTTATTAAATAAAGTAGGTAAGCATGGTGAGTTTGAGTCATGTTTGACAACTTCAGTCTAAATATATAAAGTTAAAAGCCAAGTATGCTATTCTCCTGTTTTTCTCTTTAGTTTGTCAAATATATAGATTTGCTATTATGTTTTGATTTAGAATGTGCTGTAAGACATTAGATATATTTTTGTAGGGCATATACTGCAGTCAATTTTTCTCATTGGATCAAATGCTGCTGCCATACTTCCTGCTTACTGGGCCCTTCGGCAGAAGGTAGTTCTTGTCCTTTACTTTCTTTCCTTTTGTTATCTATTTTTCTCCTAGTCATTTGGTTGTGTCAGGAACCAACTATTCCAAAAGTTTAAGTTGTTAGGTTAGGTGAAGGCACATGAATGATTTTTATATTATATTTCTTAAAGCGTCCCTTCACGCAATAGCCCTTTGAGTCTGAAGGATAGACAATGCATAGACCCATCTACCCTGAGCTAAGAAATTCCACGACATTTATTAGAAGAATGAGGGCAGTAAGAATCGAACTCTAGACAACTTGATCATAGAGACCCTAATACTATGTCATGAATCAACTACCCCAAAAGTTTAAGTGGTTAGGTGAACGTATATGAATGATTTTTATATTATATTTCTTAACATGTTATATCATCATTTATCTTCCCGCATATGAAAATTGATTGGTACTATTTAGAATTGTATGTAAACTTAGATGTTGACGATAAATAATTCTAGATATTTAAGTTAACACAGTTAGAAGGTGACAACGATTTGGATTGCCAAGGAGTACTTATATGCTCACTCAAAGAGCCTTACATCTAAATTTCCAACAAAATAAATTGACTCATTTTGTAGATTTTGTGTTGATGATGGAACCTATAATTTCCTACATGCAGGCATTTGCAGAATGGATTTTATTCACATCCAGTGGAATTTCAAGTGGGCTATATCATGCATGTGACGTAGGCACCTGGTGTGCATTGAGCTTTAATGTTCTACAGGTTACAACCCTGCCTTCAATGGTCTCTCTTACTCTATCTTAAAATCTATATGTATATATATATACATACATATATGAAACTCAAAATGTTACTCAGATGGGATAGAGTCACTCACATTGCTGTTGCAAGCTTCAACAGTCCTCTGTAATCTGAGTTCATAATAGGATTCACATTCCTAATGGGATGCATTATGCTGTGAATTCTCAAGCCTTGGGTTTCAATCATATTAGTATGTACACATTCTCAGATGAGAAGCTAAAAATTGACTTCATTAAAGATATTAGGATCTAAATACAATGCAATACGTTGTGGCTATACTTGTTTTTCTGGGAATTTACAGTGACTTTACATATCAATATTTCAGTTCATGGACTTCTGGCTCTCTTTCATGGCTGTGGTTAGCACTTTTGTATTTCTAGCTACCATCGACGAAGTATATAAGAGGGCAATCCACACAGTTGTTGCTATTATTACTGCCCTCCTGGCTGTAACTCAGGCAACCAGGTACAATTGAACCTAGTTGACAAACAAGTACCTATATAGGCTGCTAAAGATGTTTTTGTTCACAAGTATCTATACTGAAATTTGCAGATCATCCAATATTGTTCTTGTGATTGTGATTGGGGCTCTTGGTCTTCTTATTGCATGGTTGATAGAACTCTCATCAAAGTTTAGGTCCCGTTCCTTTTCATTTTCATTTGGATCCTCACTAAGCTTCCTTCAAAGGTGAATTCTCTGTACTTAAAATTTTTTAATTTGTTTTAGGACAATTGCCAGACAACATAATAGTAATTGATGGTACAATCTCTGCACAATACTATAGTTTCAAAGTTTTCTGTGTGCATGCATCGCTTGCCACTTTAGGGTTGCTATTGTTTCCCCATTCCCTCTACTTTTCCTCCGGGGTTGTGTGTTTTGTGGCTGACAGAGTGACAGTTGCATGATCAAGCTGTATGGTCCTGTATATGGTCTATTCCCCAATTCTTCTCAAGTGAGTTGCCAGGGTTCTTTGTTGAACAACCTTTTTCCATGTAAAAGTTCCTGTAGTGTAGTGTTTTAAAACCTGGATCGGATTGGCCAGGTTGACTCGGGGTTCGGTAACCTGGTGAGGGCACCAGTTGGAGCTGGCCATTGGATCGGTCATGTAGTTGAACCGGTTTCGACTGGTTGACTAATGGAACCCGATGGGTCAAGCTGTTTTAGGGTTTATGGTTTACCACTAGGCTACCCTCAATTTTTGGTCAAAATACATCTTATAATATATTTATTATATAATTTAATATAAATTTAGGACAAAATATTCCACTTTTGAGGGTTTGCTGGGAATCAAACCCAGCCTATGGGAGTGAATAGTGTTACCACTTACCACTAGGCTCCCCTCAATTGTTGGTCAAATGCACCTTATAATATATTTATTATATAATTTAATATAAATTTAATTAAACCAGTTGAATCAGTGACCTACTGGTTGAACCAATGACGCATTGACCCAGTACCTCGAACGAGTCGATGACCGCGCCGAGTTTTAAAGCATTGTAATATGGCTCCTGGCAATAGATATTATGTAATCTCGATTACTAATGGAGAGAAATGCAATTTAGGAGCTCCAATTGAAGATATGTTCAATTTAGGAATATTAAGCAGTAGTGTGGTTATTAATGTTTCTCTTCTGCACTACAATCTCTATCCCTCCTCAGTTTATTGGCATGTTGAGCTTTGGCATCTGCTATGGGCTCATTTTCTGTAAAATTTCAATTCAACTTGATAGTAGTAACATATCTGTCCTGATTTCATCATTGGATCAAATCTCACAAGAACGACTTTTGTAAATCGCCAATTCTACACAATACTACTGTTTTCTCTTTCATTCAACTCATGGTCTGGCTCACGGCATGTAGTCACTGATTTTGTCTTGGAGTAGGGCTATTGCCACAGCCGTTGATTCTGAAAAGCTTAAAAAGCAAGTAATTGTATCTTCTAATAGCATTTTTTCACTTAAGGAACTAAGGTGGTGGTAACTCATAATTGTTAATATTATTAGGTGTCTTCAAGGTCTTCATTGTCATACACTGTATTCATAGCCTGATTACAGAACAATTTTATGTTCTCTTTAAACATGTGCTTGAAGATGAACAAGTCCTACACTAGTATATGTTATGTCTTAAATATATTCAAAAGTAGTTGTAATGGTGAATTTCCACTGCAGTTTGGAAACTATAAAGCAATGGCTCTATAATCTTGTCAAGACCCTTTTAAGACGGTTCCGCTGGGGTTTTTTAGTGGCCGGTTTTGTTGCGTTGGCCATGGCAGCAACAAGCTGGATGCTTGAAACCAGTGAAACCTACTGGATTTGGCATAGGTATTACAATCTTTCACCCTTCCATCTATCTCTTTGTTTCCGTGTCTCATGTTTGCTCTTTTGAAATGGTTGCAGCTTTTGGCATATTACAATATACACATCTTCCTTCTTCTTCCTTTGTTCTAAAGCAAATATTGTGGATGCTGAAAATCACCTACCTTCAAGGGAAACCTATGCATTAACTCGTCAGGATTCATTTCCAAGAGGTAATTAGAACATATATGGAATTTGTGGGTGCAAAAAGGAATGAGAGGTAGATTTTTTAAATTTAAGTTTTTGCATTAAGGTGATGCAAGAATGAATTATGAGGCCAAAGGTGTTAATAGTGTGATCAACAAAGCAGTCTCTTGTAAATTCTTTTCTTCACTAGGTTTGCTTATTACAAATTTATTTTAGGATATATATTTCCATAAATGTCTCTGTGCGATAAGGTAGGAGAAAGAATCAAACAAGGGGTAATTTTAGTCATAGGATAAAAGTTTAAAGGTCAAAAACAATTTAGAATATTAATAGCCTGTGAATTGTATTATATGAAGATATCTGTTAAGAAAAGCAACTCAACATAACTGAATGGAACTTTAGCTGTTTCTTTATAACCCTCTCAAGTTGGCTACTTTTTTCTTTTTTCTATTTTAAAAGCAATTTACACGAGCCTTGGAGTAGCCGTAAAATTGTCTTTGTGATTGGAAGGTCATGGATTTGAGTATGAGAAATGGGAAAACATTTTCTCATGTT
This sequence comes from Gastrolobium villosum, assembly GCA_032173675.1. Taxonomy (NCBI): domain Eukaryota; kingdom Viridiplantae; phylum Streptophyta; class Magnoliopsida; order Fabales; family Fabaceae; genus Gastrolobium; species Gastrolobium villosum. The sequence goes on along the minus strand of JAVKPL010008529.1, from coordinate 20,171 downwards.
GCATGAGAATTGAATTCTTATGTTGTGACCCTTCGATTTGCGTGTAAAACTTTTTTTTTCTTTTTTTAATAAATGTGGGCCCACCATTAATTGAGTCACAACATGAGAATTCAATTCTCATGTAACATGAGAAAATCAAACCCCATGAGAAATAGCATCCTTGCGAAAATATAAAGGGAAAGTTGTTTACAATCAACTCTCATCCCCACCCTCAGTAGGTTGAGGAGCTTTGTGCACCCGTGTTTGTCTTTTAAACCAATTTACAATATTCGAAACATATCTTGTATTTTTGGAATACCAAACATGTTTAGCGTGTTATAATGTAATAAAAATCAGATGAAACCAAAACATTGATAATATTTTGACTTGTGTTTTTTTTTTGTCTGTACATGAAATTTATAGTGGAGATGGTGAACACTACAGGAGCCACAATTTCAGTAGACTGCGAGTATAAAGACTTAGTTCATGATTCGGCCTAACCCAATGATTAGGTCCGTCAAATGTTTGATTAGACTTAGGTTATGTAAATTGAATCCAATTGAATTTTTTTGGGTTAGTTGAGTCAAATGTTGGATTAGATTTAGGTAATATAATGGTGGGAGAAAGGTGTCTGAATTTAAATGACACACCTTACGTTCTTTCACTCTCACAAAGAGGTAGAATTCATATCTTTAAAACTTTTTTTCTCTCACTCTATCTTTCATGATTTATCTCTTTATCTCACTTAAAATGACACAATTTTGTGTCATTTAAAATGATACACATTTTCCCCTATAATGTTATATGATATTTTAAAACTCATAATTTTAAACAAAATTTTAAAACTTAATACAAATTATTTTTTGCGATAATATTTTATATAATATAATCCATTTTGAAATATATATTAAAAAATATCATTTAACTATAGTTTTATACTTTTAAAATTGAATGACTTAATTACACTTAGTATCTAAGTTTTTACCTTTTGTTTAAGGGTTTGTTTTTTTTCTGCAAAATGCAGATAACCTGCATTGAGTCTAAATTAATATTTTTTAGGGCAAAAATTAAGGTATTTTTGTAATTATAATTTATTCTAAGGTTATAACAGTCTTTTTTTATTATAATTTTTTAACCTTTCAATCTAAAATGAGAATATAGATAACTTGTCTATATTTATTATAGAAACATTAAATTCTTTGTTTAAATTGTGAATTAGTACAATCACAATTCAATTCTAATTAATCTAAATTGAAAAATTAAATCAATTAAAATATTAATCCACTTTCAAAGCGAAATTAAGCCCTTCGTTTTTATATTACCATAAAAAAAAAAGGCTTTAGTTTTTTTATAATTCGCCGGTCCTAACTCATACCACGTAAGTCAATCTTCGGGTTGTTTTATTTCTATTAATACCGTTAACTTCGAATATATATATATATATATATGAAGCATATAGTGCAACCGGAACTGTTTCTACAGTACAGGTCATGTAACCGGAACTGTTTCAACAGTGCAAGTTTGAGTGTACAGTAATTGCCTCGTGCTGCTATAAACTGCTATATATATATATATATATATATATATATATATATATATATATATATATATATATATATATATATATATATATATATATGGGAATAATATCATACTTTATTTTTTCAAGAGGCATAATGTTATAAAAAATTAACTACAAATTAACCCGGATGGTCTAACTTTCTGTTATATAAAATATGACTTTAATGAGGGGCTAGCCTACAGGGCCCGTACCCCGAGGGCAAGGTGACTGGAGGAGGTTGAATGAGGATATACTAAAAAAAAATATGACTTTAATGTTTCTATGTTAACATAGATAACTTATCTTTGAGAGAAATTTTAATATGCTTTTCATGTATACTATTTTTTCTTTTCATTGGTAAAATATATATTTTAAGGATAAATTAGATCATTTTTGTGATGAGATAGGATATTGTGACAACCAAGTAAAGTTATAACCAATGTTACTACCAATCAATCTCACCGTTAGATTGAAATTTTGATCTGACGGTCCAGATTTGATCCTTATATAGTCCCTCTCTCTTCCCTTCTCTCTCTTCCTTTCTCTCTCTCACTGTACTTTCTGACCATCACGCCGTCTGCCCATCACCGCGGCCGAGCCGCTGCACTCTTCCGCCGCCGCCTCTGCCTACCGCCGACCCAGCGCCGTTGATCATTCTGAGTTGTGCGCCCCTCTCTCTTCCCTTCTCTCTTTCACTATATTGACGAGTTCGAAATCTTTGCTTTGAAAACAACCAGAGATCTGAAAAATCCAGGGGGGGGGAATGAGTAAAACAATGAGGCCATGATATTCATTTACATAATTACGAATCTAAATTGAATATCATTAAACGAATGCAAGCTATAAGGTTTAGAGAGAGAAGGGAAGAGAGAGAGGGGCGCACAAATCTGAGAGAGATTAATGGCGGCGAAGAGGTGGTAGATTGAGAGGGGCAGTGGCGGTGATGGGCAGCGACGACAATGATGGGCAGCGATGGCGTGATGATCATAAAGCACAATGAGAGAGATAAAGGAAGAGAGAGAAGGGAAGAGAGAGGGACTATATAAGGATCAAATCTGAACCGTCAGATCAAAATCTCAATCTAACGGTGAGATTGTTGATAGTAACATTGATTGTAACTTTACTTGGTGTTGTCACAATATACTATCTCTTTTGTGATACTAGATTTTTTTTATCGCTATTGATACGCATGACTAATTAAATAACTCTTAGGTGTGTAATTAAATTAGAGTAAGTTACTTCACCACAAAAAAATTAGAGTGAGTTAAATTTTTTGTCTTGTCTTAATGGGACATTTCCAGAATTACCCCTAATCCATATATTAGCTGCACCTAGAAGGGGGGCATTTTGGTCTTTCCGATCCAAATAAAGCTTTCAGAATTGAAAGAAGGCGATTCTACAGCACTTAAAACACAAACAATTTCTTGGAGGAAAATAAGGCAACGTTGGGGAATGATCAAGTTCCTAAACATTTTCTAGGAAGGTGTTCATCTTAAAAGTAAGTTAACACCCTAAAACACAAACAATTTCTTGAAAGAACTCCTCTTTTCTGCACATTTTAGAAATTTGACCATATGTTGGAAGGGATTATAATTTGTATTTTTGAATGATATAGAATTGTGTTATTTTAGTCAAAATTACAATATTTATGGTGAGAAAAAAAGATACAATAAAAATCATGATTGGAAGAAAATGAGAGATTTTTTAAATTCAAATATTAAATAAAAAATGTTATTTTAACGTTCTTTAAAAAGATAAATATTTTTTTCAATGAGTCTGTAAATTCTGAGTTTGACACATTTGGCTGATTGTATGTCTGTTCTTGGGTTACAATTGATTTCATGCGCCTTTTCTGCCCATATGTTGAATGTTTATGAGTAGTCGTAGAAATTGTAATTGAATGCGTAAAAGTCCATTTTTGTTTACCTTGAGAATTTTATTGAGTCCTTAGAAGGTGTATGGATGCATTAGTATTACTAGGTGCGAAGCCATTTGGAGAAGAGATTTATTCTAATTCTTATTCTATATTTTATTGAATTCCAAGATTATTTTGTAGCGGAATCGTGGAAATTGAGGCATTCTTGATCTTGAAGCACTATAGATAAGAATGCATGACTATTTTTGTTGGAAATCGACAATCACACAAATTGCAAACGAAAAAGAGAAAAGAGAGATAATAGACAGAGATTTATCCTGGTTCACCCAATTTAGGCTACATCCAGCTTGTCTGTACTATATTTACCTCACCGCCACTCATTACAAGTCACTCGGTTTACAAGGAAAATATAAATAGGATTAGAAAATCCTAGCAACAACTATTCATGGACCCAAGTCCAAACTGCTAAGAAAATTACAATAAAACAAAGGCCCACAACAGTACGGACCCCCACCCGCTCACCGAGATCCCAGTTGACTTTCTGCTGACCCTGATAACTAGGGCCCTCGTCAGCATGCAAAGTATGACCCATACCCAATATTTTTATGATATCCATGGAGATTCTCCCAATTGTTCTATATTCAAGATAGTAAGAATGTTATAGTTGACATTCTAAGTACATGTTCTTGTGGTTAAACTCAATTCACATACAAGTTAATTAATCCAAATAAGTGCACATATAGTAGTCTATAAATATAGGGTCTTGTGACTAGACATTATTTGGAAATGGATACTCATTACAAATTATTGTACGATCATGCTCTTAAAAATATTTTTACGATCATGCTCTTACATGTGGTTGAATTGGTATATAGAAATTGATGAGTTTTTCTTTTAACTTATTGAGATTCATGTCTCACCTTTTGTGGAATTTTATTTCAGGCACAAGGACTCAAGAAGAAAAGTCAAGGAATGAGTGAATTTCATGCCTATGCACTGATTTGAAGCCTAGAATGTGTATTAAGACCTTATGCAATTGTAATGCTTTTATGGAGGAGTAATGTTTTGGGACAAATTCCGTGATGTTCAATATCAACACACCAATAAGATAAAGGAGTATGTGCCCAAACAATTATTGTAGTTTGTGTCTGCAGCTTTGCATTGCATCCTACCCAAAACCATAATAGAATATCTGCTATATATGCAGTGTATGTATGTATGTATCTATGGATTAAGCCATTTGTTAACGTTGTGGTGTATATATCAAGCTAAGTTTTGATTTCCTAGGTGTTATGTTTATGTAATGTAACCAACGCGAATCAAAGCATTGTTTTATCTCATGTACTGAATTTCGCTTTAAATAAAGGTTTTCTATGATCACATACGCAAGGTTACATTGCTTGGTAAATCGAATGCCCTGATATATTTAAGGTTCTATATACCTCCCCAAAAAAGAGAAGAATTTCAGTGATTCCGGATCACCATCGACTCAGTGATCCGAATCAATCAAAATAAAATAATTACTAAGTAGAGAGGAGAAATGAAAAATAAAATTTTGTCTAGGTGTCAACCCTCAAATGAAAGGACCACATGAGACTTGGAGGACCAAAAAAATTTCCTCAAAAAGGATTGAAGATTGCAAAGACATGGAGAGAGAATATTAAGTGAAATGAAAGAAACAATAAATTTTGGGAATAGATCTTATGTTTAAAAAAATATGATATGATCATATGGGAAAATCACAATCATACAAAGATAAATGAACGGTTATGATTTTGTAACTAATTATTTCAATATTATCTCTCTCTTCTATTATCATCATTGATCCACCTTTATATGATTATGCATGTGACCATGTCATTTTTTTTTTAACATAAGAGGAACGTATCCATAAATTTTATTGAAGAAAGTAATTTTTTTTTTAAAATTCAGATATTCTAAATTATAAATATCTCGAGTATTATTAAATGCCTTTTAACTCTTGGTGATATCCTCCCTTTACTAATTAATTTTGGATTGTTTTGTTTTGTTTTTTTTCCCGATAAGCCATAGATATCTCTACGGGAAGCAACTTTGTTCCGAATGATCCATGATTAAGATTTTAATTCCTCTAATAAATAATATTGTGGAGATGGTTGTTTTGTGAATGCAAGTGATATGTTTCAACTTTCAACCTTTAGGATACTGTGAGTAATTAACTTCATGTTTAGTGTTTTACGTTTAAACAATCCTTTTTATACATAAATAAACGAACATAATTAAAATGAAATAAGAACAAAAAGTAAGTACGTGATGATAATAAAAATATTAAATAAAAGAAACGTAATATTGCAAGTTCAATTTGTGAGATTTTTTGTTGTTGTTGCAAATAAACAATAAATTTAGTTCCTTGTGAAAAAAATAAATAAACACGATAACCTAGTTATACCAATTAACCTTGTGCCAGTCATTTTGCGGAAATATTGTTCTTTAGTCAATTTTGGGAATATTCTGTAACCAGAAATAGAATGTTCCGCTTAGGGGTTTTGATTAATAATGTAATGTTCAATTTTTCAATTTTTTTATTTTATTTTGGTAAACATGATGTTCAATTTTTTCTAGAAATTTTTATTGTGCTCAGACATTTTTTTTCAAAAAAAAAATATATATAATGAAATAAATCTAACACACGTTTTAATCAAGGCACCTATCGTGATATATTGTTTTGAGGGTGTAAAAATAAATATTTCCAGGTTTAATATTAGGGATACAAGTTCTGTCATTTCATGACGCTCTAATGGGATTTTTAGTGTTAATTCCTACACAAATGCATTGAATGGAGTTGAACATACACTATATATATATATATATATATATATATATATATATATATATATATATATATATATATATATATATATGTATATATATATAGTGTATATATATATATATATATATATATATATATATATATATATATATGAGAGGTAGGATACTTTGACATTGGTGTCAAATTTAAATTTTGACATCTCATATGAGAGCCGTTAGATCAAAAAAGATCAATGGTGTCACATGCTTACAAATTAGAGTCGTTGTTGTTTTTTTTTATAAAAGCGCTAAGATTAGGTTTAAAAATTAAAATTTTTAACAAATGCCAAAGGATACTATATATATATACACTAAAAGAAACTGCTTTAAAAAATATTTATTTATATGTTTGAAGTTAGCTTACAAAAAATTAAAACATCACTTATTTTCTTGTAATAAAAAAAAAATTAGTCAGATGCCAATTACTATGCTTGAAATCTAATTTTATCCCAATTTTCTATTTTCATTGCCAACCAACACCAGTGACAAGCTCATACTCTTTTTTCTTTTTCTTTTTTTTTTTTTTTTTTTTTAGTATTGAGCTCGTACTCTCCTTACAAACAAAACACATGCTATAAAAAAAAGTCTGTGCCAACTTTGTGTACAATAATGCCATAGAAACTTTAAAAGAAGAAACTTAAAATTAAATGTTTAAGTAGACTAATTTCATTACTTCAAGTATTCAAAAGCTTTTTCTTAATTACAGGTTTCAAAATTTAAATTTTCTGATAAAATAAAATAATATTAAAAGAGTGGCTCCATATATGAATATGATGGTGTTCAACGTAAAAATATTCAAATAAATATCTAGTTTTGAAAAAAATCAATTTGTTTTCGTATCAGATTCAAATTATAATTTATTTATTATATATTTATTTAATAGCAAGTAGTTTTATTATATGAACATTTTAAATTTAGGTCAATTATAAAAAAATATAAATTTAAGCTGATAGTCCTAAATGTTCGGTTCAACAAAGTATAGTACTTACAATGAGAAAAAGGCCCAGAACCCAAGGATAAGATGGTGGAAGCTTAAGGAGGGAAAATAAAGAGAATTCAATGAAAGAAAATTGCATGAAGGACATTCGGAGTTTGATGGAGGAGCAAATGCAATATGTAATGAGATGGCTATGTGTATTCATAATATGGAGTGTGTTGGGATAAAGCAAAGAAAATGAATTTCATACAAAGGAAACATGGTGGAATGGAGAGGTGCAAGAGGCAATTAAACATAAGAATGAATGCTTTAGATTTTTGCATAAAAGTCACAATGAAGAGAACTTGCAAAAGTTTAGAATGGCGAGAAACAATGCAAAGAAAGCAGTGCGGGAAGCTAGAGGCAAGGTTTTCGCCGATTTGTATAAAAATCTTAGGAGCAAGGATGATGAAAAATGTAGATATAAACTTACAAAAATAAGGGATAAGAAAAGTAAAGACCTCACTCAAGTTAGATGCATCAAGGATTAAAATCAAAAACTTTTGGTGAAAAATAAAGATGTAAATGAAATATGGATGAACTACTTCAGCAAGCTGTTTAATGGGGATGGCGATATAAACGAGGCGGACTTGGAAGACGCCTATGATGATTTGAATAGAAGATTTGTGCGTAGAATTAATACACGTGAAGTTAAGGAGACTTTAAAGAGGATGAAGACTAATAAAGCCTTGGGACCTGATGATGTCCTTATTGAAGTGAGGAGAGACCTGGGGATGTGACAATAAAATGGTTGACCAATCTTTTCAATAAGATTCTTCAGACAAATAAGATGCCTGATGTATGGAGGAAAAATACGATTGTGCCTATTTACAAAAACAAGGGAGATATACAGAATTGTTCTAACTATAGAGGCATTAAGCTAATGAGCGATACTATGAAGTTGTGTGATAGAGTTATTGAACATCGCTTGAGGAGAGATACCAATATTTCTGTAAATCAATTTGGATTTATGTCAAGAAGATGTACCATGGAAGCCATTTTCTTGATGCTACAAATAATGAAAAGATATCTAGAAAAGAAGAAGGACTTACATATGGTGTTCATAGATCTTGAGAAAGCATACGATAAGGTTCCAATGAAAGTTTTTTGGTGGGTTCTTGAGAAGAAAAAAATACCATCAAAGTATGCAAAGGCAATTAAGGATATGTATGATAGGGCTACTACATATGTGAAAGCTTGTAACGGAACATCAAGTTATTTTATCACGGCAGGTGTACACCAAGGTTCGACTCTAAGTCATTATCTCTTTACCTTAGTTATGAATGAACAAATAAAAGATATTCAAGAGGAAGTGCCATGGTGTATGCTTTTTGCAGATGATATTGTGCTTATTGATGAAAACAAAAATAGTGTTAGTACAAAGTAGGGAGTGCCATGGTGATATTGCCGATCCAATCCATATCTCGAATACCCCTAGTTGCTACACTTGTTAAAATTAAAAAAAAAAAAAAAAAAAAACATGACTTCCATATCTATATAAAATTAGGGAAAAGTATTTCTCCACTCACCGGAGATAAAGTTATCTCCAGTGAGCTCAAAACGACGTCATTTTGGGTTATAAGATTAAAAAATTATAATAATAAAGACTAATATAACCCTGCAATATATTTTAATTACACAAACACATTGATTTCCGCCCCAAAACGACGTCGTTTTGAGTTCACTGGAGATAACTTTATCTCCGGTGACTCAAGAAAACCTTTACCCATAAAATTAACTTCTTTATTTTCAATGTCACAAATCCATTTATTTCTTAATTTAGTAAGAACGAGTGTCTTACACAGGTATTGAAAATTTAGACTCAGTATGAATTTCATTAAGCCAAGCAAGTTCTATTTGAAAAACCACATGCTTAACCCTAAATGAAACATTAGACCCAAGCTAGCAATACAACAATCAAATTTCCAATCAATAAAATACAAATTTTCATTGTCGTGTATAAGAAGAAGAAGAAGAAGAAGAAATACACAATTAAGGGAAGCGAGACACTCATCTTTATGGGAAGAATTCTCGCCAGTTCCTATACACAAAGCCAAAACTCTTACGGACAAATTCCACATAACATAAATCCTTCATACCATTACTAGCACATGCCATTCTGGTCCAACATTGTACCAAAGTTTGCTTGATCATTACATAGAAGAACGGTTTTATCCTGTGGTTATGGTTTGTCCTAACTTACATTCTTTTGAGTTGAACTTTTAGCCTTCTCACTCTTTCATTGAAGTGCTCCTTTGGGAAGTAGTGGAAAATGAGCGAAAGTCTGAAGCTGCTAGCTCTCTATAGTCCTTGCGGATGGACCAAAGGATCTCAGCACATCTCTTCATGTTAGGCCTATTTTGTCTACGAGGAGCCAAGCACTGTAAAGCTAGTTCAAGTATCTTTTCTAGGGCCAAACTATTTGCTGCAGTCTGATCCAGTCTTGGATCCAAGACTGAGATTGCATCTCCATCAATAAACCTCTTCATAGCCTGCACTTATAGCAAATAAGTTACATCAAAGAATCAATCCTTTTTACCTGCTAAAGTTTTGGACAAATTTGTACTGTGAAGGTGCAATCATGAAGAGTAGGTGCTAAACTTCCAATGGAATATCATAAAAGACCTTAAAAAACCACTTCCTATTAAACCCTCATAATGAAGGTAGAGGTGAAGGCAATTTTTATGTGTGCAGCTTTACCCTTACATATTTACAAAGAGACTGTTTCTCGAATTCGAACCAGTAACCTTTCAGTCACAAAGGAGCAGTTTTACCACTACTTCGAGTTCCCCCTCTAGAAGACCTTGTTTTTCATAAATTTGTGAGAAACTGACTCCATAGCATGCTACAAAGCTCCCGCTTTGTGCGCTGGGCCTAGGGTAGGGAAGTGCTGGACTCATTGAGTCGATAGTAGGTAACCTTGCCTTGCATTTGCAAGAGGATGATTACATGATTCAAACATGTGACCTATGAGTTATATGACAACAACGCCAACCATTGTGCTAAGGATCCCCTTTGACTGAAAAGCAAAACAAAAGAATAAAATGAAGGAAAACATTACACACCCATTTTGCTGTTATTCGCTCCCTGAGTTCAAATTTTGGTTCAATGGGACGTCTGCCTGTGACAAGTTCAACAAGCAACACGCCAAATGAATACACGTCACTCTTTTCAGTTAGTTGATAAGTTTTCAAGTATTCAGGGTCCAAGTAGCCAGCTGTTCCTTTAACTTGGGTGGATACATGGGTCATGCCAGAGTCACTGTCAGGTGCTTGTCTAGCAAAACCAAAGTCCGCTACCTTAGCTCGAAAATTTTCGGCGAGGAGAATGTTGGAAGATTTTATGTCTCTATGAATGATAGGATGATCTACAAAGAAAATACAACACATAACAACTGTGAGATTCTTCTCAGCATTATATATGTCATCTGGGACAAACAACTATGCACTTTGCCATGATTGAAATGAGTTAGTTAGTTCCTTGATTAAAAAAACAGTTTTACCTATATACATATGAAGATAGGTGATAGCATGGGCCACATCAATTGCGATATCTAGACGAGCAGCAAGCTCCAGAATGTTTCCATGAACGCCTGCAATAATCATTTGATCAAGTTGTAGGCACAAAAAGCCAATGCTTAAGACAATGGCAAACCAGAAACACACAAAACAGTTAAATGACCACAGAAACTCACAATCTAAATGTTCTCTAAGGGTTCCATTTGAAACATACTCCACAACAATAATTCTTTCATCCTCTTGCTCTAAATATCCATAGAACTTGACCAAGTTCAAATGTTCAACCCTTGATAGTGTTTGGATCTCGCTCTGGAACTCCACACCCAAATGTTTCTCATACACACTCTGCAAAGCAAAAGGTAATAAACAAATAAATTCGAGGTGCTTGTTATGCCTAACATTCTCATTCCACATCAATGGTGACACAACTGAGCAAAGGGATAGGCTAAAAAATCAATTTAAACAACCTTCTTAGCACGCTTTACCGCGACAACAGTTCCATCCATGAGTTTGGCCTTGTACACTGCCCCAAAACCACCTTGGCCAATCTTGAAAGAAGGTGAGAAGTTTCTTGTGACTTTGAAGATTTCCTCCATGGTGAACTTCACAATGCCAGGCTCTTTCCCTTGGATTGAGTTGTATGAACTGACATTGATACCTCGATTCGAGCCACGCCCTCTCTGACTACCAGCTCTTGAAGCATTTGATGCAACTAAGAAACAAATGGAAACGTTTATTCCACTCCATTCGATAAGCATGAAGATAAATCAAATCTACCTATAGCAGCACTTCAAAATCTACAATGTTTCAGATACATACATAATGAAAGTAAAAAATTTAACAAAACTATACAAAATAGTAACCTAAATGCCATGCATTAAGGAAAAATCAAGCAATTCCTTTCTCCGAGAGAGAGTAATCTTTGTTCAAAAGTTAACCTACACACACATAAAACAAACAATGGGGAAACACTAAAGTCATGATTTTGAGAACTGGGACTTCACCAAATTCTCGACCCATAATTAAAAAAATAAACTTTTTTTGATTGCATGAGTTCAAATTCTAAGATGCGAAACAACAGAGAAGCACGCACACATTCTCCAAAAGAAACCCCATTTTTTTTTTCAACAGAGAGTGAAAATAAAAGGAAGAGAATCAAACTACTACCAGAAGAAGATTTCAACACCTCGGAATCCACGAGGCTCTTGGAGCTGTGGGCTTCCGGCGGCGTGAAGCAAGCGGTGAACATTCCGGCGACCGTCCTGGCGGCGGCTGCAACGGTGCTCCGGCCGCCGGAGGAGGTTGACTGATGGGATGTGCTGACTTCGGAAGAGGGGTAGCTGGGAGAGTGAGGAACGCGGTCCGGCATGCTCCGGTGGCCGGAGCTTGGTCGCCGGCGGCGGTGATTGGGGGATGTCATTTTTTGGAGAGAGAGAAAGAGAGAGAGAAAATTGGCGCGTCAACTGAAGTGAAGTAATGAAGAGCAACGACTTAGCGTTTATTAGAAATTAAAGGTTGTTGACGCTATCTTGCGCCGTTGAAGCTAAGCTATTCAATTTGCATCTCTCTTAAATTTCGGTGGTTGCCTCTTTCTTGCATGTCTGTAATGACTATGATAGGAACCAGCAAGTACAATTTCTTTTCTTTAATTTTTTTTTTTTAAATAATATATTAAAAGTAGGATCAACGGATAAGATTGAGAATGTAACTTACACTGGTATAAAATGATCTCACTCTTTTATTTATTATTGTTATAAACAAGTTTTTTTTTTTTTAATAAGTTAATATATATGTAAAATGATAATAAAAAAGTATTCCTTTTGAATGGTAAATCAAATTTTATTTTAGACTGGGATTTGGGTTCTTGTTCGATTTACTCACATTATTAATTGAAACAAATTATTTTTATATCGATGTAATAATAAGAAATTTTACCTTCAATCTTTATTATGAACCTGCTAACATTTAACAATTTACATATTTAATAAATTAGAATCATTGAATATAAGTAGCATCAACAACCAACATTAGAATATAAGTTACCTTCGATCATTATTTACCGAACAAAATTAAATCCAAAAAATGATTTTATGGTGTAATAATATCTAAAGGGACATCTTACATTTACAAATTTTTTGTTTATAAAGTTTTATAAACTACAATATCTTTTCCCGAAAAAACACTTGTTACACGATCTTCTCCCTAAAAATACTTGTTACACGACGCTCTCCCGAAAGAAGATAATTTAACTTATAAAAATTTTCAAAAAAATATTGTTTGTTTGTTTTTGGTTTTTTATGTGTCTAACCCGGTTTTCCTATGAAAAGACAAAAATATTGATCCTGATTTTCATTAGTGTAAACAATCAATCATAGCTCCTTTTAAGCTAGCTGTAGCTTGAAAGAATTGATGGGCACGAGTTCGTGTTATAGAATATAACTTCGAAAAGGTCCTCAGTGATTGTAACAATGTTTTGGACGTTTAGAAAAATGGCTGGAGATGTAGAAAAGCACAACATTTCATTCATTGACTTAGAAAGCTGTGAAATTTTGATAAAAACAGATTTTGATGAGACTTTCTCAATAGGAGCCAAGACCGACTTTTGATGACATTGTTTGAGTTGAGTTTCATTTACTTCTAGAATACTGACGAATAAAAAGGAACTTAATACATAAATTATAGGTTTTACAATTGGCAAAGTTAATAAGACTTTTCCATCCTGTGAGATAATACTTAATGCAAGAAATAAAATAAAATAAGATGTTGCATGTACCTAAAGAAATTTATTGCTACCGTGGGATACGGGGGTGACCCAGTTTGAAAACATATTTATTATCTTTTCTGAGAGCTTTCTTTCATTATTGGCACATAATATAATATATATATTGCTATCGGTTTCATATGCTTACAAATCGGAGTTGTTGATCTTTTTTGATCTAATAGCTCTCAGATGAAGTGTCAAATTTTAAATTTGACACTAATATCAAAGGATTCTATCTCTCTATATATATAATATGAAAACTCTTTGAGATATCGGGAGCTAGAATTTAGGATTCATGGAGAAAGAATTAAATTAAGAATGAATTTAATTTTAATACATTATTAGGGTAAAAAATATATTATGTCAATGATATATATATATATATATATATATATATTAACATTTTATTTAATAAATTCAATAACAAGAAAAGAAACTCATCATGTCAGATTATTATATAATGAGTAACTTTTTTTTTTACAATTAATTACTATCAAAACCGAATTTCTAAAAGTAATAAAATAAAATGTGTATGTATTGAGAATGAAATATTATAATTTTTTTAAAAAAATCCTTGAAGGTGGACTCAAGTAGCAATACGAGTTTAGGATGGACAAACAGTTAAAAAAAAAAAAACTGGATTTGATCTTGTGATGAATTTTGGAATTAGAATAGGATAATCGACATGCTCGACTCAGAATTAAAATCATATATGTGCGGGCCATTTTCTCTCACTTCAAAAATAATTAAGGTGATGGAATAAAAAAAATATTATAATACAAAATAAAGTCATTATATGTAGCGCATCAGTCAACACCGAATTTAGTATATGCCCTTTCATAAGTTTCATATTATGACAAACAATCCGTTAACAGTTGGACATACCATAAATCAAAAAGTACAACTATAGGTCATGTTAATTTCCTTACAATTGCTCAATAAAAATGAACGTTTCATAGTATATTTGATTTAATTCTTAGAAAGTCCTGAATTATGATTATGCTAAAAGTTTATTTCTTGTACCTTTTATCCAAAGCATAGTTTTAGAGTTTTAAATTAAACATGTTATTAGTAGTTTCGTAACCCAAATTTCTCCATCGTTGATTAAAACTCTGTTTGATTTTCAAGTGGTTAACCTTTAATTTTCTAGGTTGTTGGTCGATGAGTTTGAATCATTTCTCACCAGATTTTTGCATCATTGTAAACTTAGAACCATCTTAAAACAATAGTCTAAAGAAAAATAAAAATAAAAATAAAATAAAACTTCAAAAATCCCCTATAAATTTCTCATAATCATTTACCCCCTCCCCAAAATCTTGAATCATTTATCCCTGAGTTAAAGTTTTTTTATCATTTACCCCCTAAGTGCGGGGTAAATGATAGAGAAACTATAAATCAAAGGGTAAATGATAAAAAAATTAAATAGAGGAGTAAATGATTCAAAAAATTTGTTAGAAGGTTAAGTGATATTTGAGAGAACTTACAGGGGATTTTTTGAAGTTTTCCGAAGAAAAAATCGATTTTAAAATGACACGGTTAAGTAGGGGTGTAAATGGGTCAGGCCAAGCCAGACTTCAGCATAAATAGGCTAGGCCCATATAGAATATTTTAAGCCTGCCTCAGCCTCTCAGCCTGTCACAAGCTCAGATATTGGCCTGGGTCTGACCTGCTTTTCAAAGACCGGAAGCCTGGCCTGGCCTCCAGCCTGCCAAAAGACACATTGCATATATTCTTTCTATCTTTAGAGGAATCCTACGACATCATCAACAAGATAAGAATCAAGAGAAATAGTAAAGAGAAATGTCACCAAATAAGCTCTAAAAAAGAGAAACCAGATCTGTGCTCTAGAGAGCTTCAAACCACAAAATGATCGGTGAGTATGAGCTACTACACACCACCAACACTCCCCTAAAATTTGAGCATAATCTGATGAAATATCACTGCACCGGAGCCTCTTCCCTTCTTCTTCTCCTCTGCGCGACGCTTCTATCTCGGTCTTTCTTTCTCTCTTTTTTCTTTCTTTTCGTTCCTATTCTGTTATCTCTCTATGTCCTTCTTGCTTTTTGAAATTTCAAAACCATGGATCCCAACTCTCATGACTTTAATAAAAGTCACGGACCCAACAAGTTGGAGATGGGGAACAAACAACAGCGCAGCTTATGTGTACTAAAAGTAGCAAAAAGGAAGAAAAAATTGTTGTCCTAAACTCTATTATATAAAATAAATTTTATTAAAAAAAATTTGTTTAAAAATATAGGCCAGCATGGGTCATGCTTTACAAAATATGCCTGATTTTAAAGGAGGCTTTATAATTAGTCCAAGTCTGTCTCGTTTTGTAAGTAGGCTGGGTCAGACCAAGCCAAAAGTAGGCTGGGCCAGAGGCCCCTGACAGATAGCCTGACCCATTTACACCCCTACGGTTACGGATACTGATGAAGCTGTTAAAGTGATGGCAATCAATGATTTTATATTATTTGTTTGTGGCTTTTTTCAAATAAGAAATCACTTTTTAATTTAAGATAAAATTAAAATAATTTCAAGGTAATTAAGTAATTTTTTCGAAATAAAGTTAAAACCAAAATATATAGTTAGTGTTTTTCACATAAATAAAAAAATAACTACTGAAGGAAGTTATAAAATATTATATCCTAAAAATACTTTCTTCTAGAGTTGGAGTATCTGTGTGACTGTGGCGTCGGCAGAGGACCAAAACTACTTCATCAATTATTATTTTTATAAATAAAATAATGCATTAATGAACTATGGAACATACACAATAGAGTTTAAGAACATAAATGAGAAATATGTTTATCTTTTTTTGGATATTATGAGAAATATATTTATCCAATGTCTATATACATATGTAGATAAGTTTAACGGCAAACAAATTTGTAACATATGGATAAATATAATCTTAAATGAGGAAAGCCTCATAAGAGTCATAACATCACAACAAAATTTATTTATTTTTTTAAAAGTTAATATATGATTAGAATTCATTGCACTTATTTACAGTTGTGTATCTCTAACTCATCGAATTAAAAAAAAAAAAAAAAAAATCAACCACGAGTCTACTACCCAAAAAAATAAGTAACAAAACTTTTTGTTTTTTTTTCTTTGTTGTTGGCATTTTCTTGATGGCTCGCATATTTAAGAGATCTTTTTATTAATTTTTTTTTTTTTGGTAATGTCATTTTCTTGATGGACCAATGGACCATACAATGTGTTGACATTTTCTTGATGGCTCACATGATTAGTGATATTTTTATTTTTTTATCTTTTGGAGGTAAGTCATTTCCTGATATCCCGCAACCTTACTCTCTTTTTTTAATGAGTCACAGATATTTTTTTGCAGGAAACAATTTTGGAGTGGGTTTAGGATTAAAACTTTAATTTTTTTTTCAAAAATAACACTAGAAAGATAAGCATTAACTCTTTCAACTGGCTATCTCACTAAAGTCGAGTCGCAACTTAGTCACACTGATATATTTTTTTGAGTTGCACGTATTTTCAATTTAAAGATCATTGCCTGTACCTTGGATTGGAATTTACTTAACTGTTTCCTGCAGGTAAGATGTTGATTATTATAGATTTAACAGATAATTAATATTTCTGCTAGGTTCAGTAATGTAGATTATCATGGCTTTAATTGTAGGTTAGGAAAAAGTAATACCTACCGTTCAAATTTGACGTAACCGCTGCACTAGATGCAAAATTCTTTGATATTGCTTTACTTCATGACAAGAAATATCAAGGGATTTAACCCAAGATCGGCTAAAGTGATAATATCATAGACGAACTATCAAAAGTGCAAGGTCCAAATTTTGGAGAGGACCCTTGGAATAATTGCCATGTTATTCGATTCGGGATCACTCTTATACTTATAGAGATCTTTTTTTCCCTCCTAGTTATGAGGATATTTAGGGACTTGACTCCCGCAAAAGAGTAATAAGAGTTATGAAATAAGAATATATATATATATATATATATAGGGAAATAGAAGTATCATGTTGTAGGAAAATGGCTATGTCATGCTATAGACACAATTAATGTAGACCCCACCATTTTTAAGATAAAAGAAAATGGTGGGGTCCACATTAATTGTGTCTATAACATGACATAAACTTTTTCCTACAACATTATACTTCTATTTCCCATATATATATTGGGAACACTTTTTCGAACACTTTTTTCATGAGAATTCAATGTTGTGACCCTTCGATTTGCGTGCAAAGATTTTCTTTTCTCTTTTTTAATAAATGTTGGACCCACCATAGTTGAGTCACAACATGAGAATTGAATTCTCATGTAACATGAGAAAATCAAATCTCATATATATATATATATATAGGCAGGATCCTTTGACACCTCATATGAGAACCGTTAGATCAAAAAAGATCAATAACTCTGATTTGTAAACATGTGACACCGTTGATTTTTTTTGATCTAATGGCTCTCAGATAAGGTGTCAAAATTGAAATTTGACACTGGTGTCAAATGATCCAATCTCATATATATATATATATATATATATATATATATGGCTTAATGAGTGTACAGTGACTGGATGCAAAAATCGGTCCAGTGAGCGAGAACATAGTTATAGTAAAATTATAACTATGTTTTCCCGGGAGAACACCTGAAGATCACCATTGTAATATTTTTGCACTATGTTCTCGCGGGGAGAACATAGTTAAAATTCACTCACTGGACAGTCCAGTGACTGAATTTTTAATTTTCCGATATATATATATATATATATATATATATATATATATATATATATATATATATATATATATATAAGGTGAAGATTATTTTACACTAGTGTAAGTTACACTCTCAACCTTGATCGTTGATTCCAATTATATATAAGGGCTCTAATTGTTTTTAGTAACGTGAGCCATTGGATACAAGTGGATCAATAATCAAGATTGAGTATAAGACTTCTAACTCTTACACCAAATTTTAACCATTGATTTTCTGCATCTAACGGTTAAGATTTATTAGGTCTCACTCATTAATTAATTTTTAATTCCCAATAAATCTTAACCATTGGATGCACGGAAATCAACGGTTAAGATTTGGTGTAAGATTTATTATTCTTACACCGGTGTAAGATGATCCTATCCCTCTATATATATATATATATATATATATATATATATATATATATATATATATATATTAACAATTTTAATACCAAATCTTAACCGTTGATTTCCGCCAATCTAATTTTTATAATTTATTAAGAATTAATTATTAAGTGTGATCCAATAAATTGTGTGTGTGTGTGTGTGTTTTTGTTTGTGTGGATTTTGCTCAAAGTGAAGCATTTGTTTAGGTCGTTAGTTCAAACATGATTACTGATGGCCAAACCAACACATACAGTGCCCATCTTTGAAGCAAAGCATGGAATAATCCATGCAAGTACACTTGATGTAGATCATGGGTCTCAGACTGATGTATCCTTTACAAATTCATACCATGATTTCTTTCCTTCATTGGCCTAAGCAGCATTTTTAATGTAGCATACATTTCTAAAACATTAGGGTGGGTCTTATCACCGGATACAAATGAATGAACCTGATTAGCAATCTCTATCCAGCTGCAACCTGGTACTTTTGCATCATGTTTGTCCCCCATCATTTTCCGCACTCTTTCCACATCATACCAATGTCTCTGAGAAGCATAGATGTTAGACATAAGGGCATAGTTTACACTCTTCTCTGGCTCTATGATGAAGAGCTTTTCTGCAGCCCATTTAGCCAGTCCTATATTTGCATGGATTTTGCAAGATCCAATAAATGCTCCTAACATATTTGATTCAGCTTCCATTGGCATTGACCTCAAGAATTCATAAGCCTCGTTTATAAGGCCATATCTTCCAAGAAGGTCAATAAGGCAGGCATAATGCTCTGAATCAGGAACAATCTGATACACATTGATCATTAATTTGAAGTAGTGAAGTCCCATAGTCACAAGTCCGCAATGAGCACAAGCAGAAAGAACACCAAGAAAAGAAATTCGATCCGGTATTATTCCACAAGATAGCATCTTCTCAAACATCTTAGTTGCTTCTTTGGCAAGACCATGGAATGCATATGCATTTATCAATGAAGTCCACGTAATGAGATCAGGTTCTACAGTTGATCTGAAACATTTAAATGCACTAGAAATGCTACCGCACTTGGAGTATGCACTAATCAAAGAATTGGCAACACATAAAAATTCTTGCAATGATAATTTAACTGCAAAGGCATGAGCTTGCAGTGTTTCAGTAACGGAAGAAGCATAGCCAAATGAACTAATAGTGCTGGACATAGTCAGTTCATCAGGGAAAAACCCTTCCTTAAGCATCTCTCTTAGAAGCTTCATAACCTCATTTCCATCTCCATAATTCCCATATCCAACAATTATGGTGTTCCATGCCACAACATTTCGAATCACCATCTTATCAAATACTCTCTGTGCATCAATTATATTTTCATTTTTGGCATACATGTTGATCAATGCACTAGCCACTAAAACATCTGAATCAAATGACTGTCTCAGAATAAGACTGTGAGCCTGCATTCCAAAATCATAATATTCCAAAGTATCACATATACTAAGCAGGCTGCTAAAAGTGAACTCATCCCCATTTGCACCAT